>CM050509.1:142543943-142578943 GCA_027563665.1 Antrozous pallidus
GCAGGCCATTGTGGGTCAGTGGTTAGAGAATGATGGGGGGCCGGTGTGGAACAGTGTTACATGGAGGCCTGTGTGGGTCATGTTCAGATGTGGCCCGGTTGGGTCAGTGGTTTAGAGATACGGCCGTGTGGGTCAGTGTTAGAGATGGGGCCGTTGGGCAATGGTTAGAGATGGGTGCGGGTCTGGTCAGTGGTTAACGTGCCAGCCAGTGTGGGGAAGTGGGTTAGAGTTATGGCCGTTGGCATGGGTTAAGATGAGCCTTTGTGGTCAGTGTTTAGAGATTGGGGCCATTGGAGGTCAGTGGTTAGAGATGGATCCTGTGTGGGACAATGATAGAGATGGAGCCTGTGTAGGTCATTGGTTAGAGAATGATGACAATAGACCAGTTTAAGATGGAGCCTGTGTGGTCCATGGTTAAGATGGGCCAGTGAGTCATTGTTTAGAGATGGTGGCCTTTATGGGTCAGTGGTTTAGAGATGGAGTCCGTGTGGTCATGGTTAGAGATGAGGCCTTGTGTCAGTGGTTTAGAGTTGGAGGCCGAGTGGGTTTATGATAGAGATAGTGGCCGTGTGGGTTAGTGGTTGAGATGGCCATGTGGCAGTGGTAGAGTTAGGAGGCCTTAGTGGGTCGATGGTTAAGATGAGCCTGTGTCGGTCAGTGGTTAGAGATGGGGGACAGTGAGGGTCATGGTTAGTTGTGGCCTTGTGGACATGTTAGAGATGGGGCCGGTGTGGGCATGATAGAAGTGAGCCCTGGTTCAGTGGTTAGAAATGGGACCATGAGGGCACTGTTAGAGATGGACCTGTGTGGGTCATGGTTAGAGATGAGCCCGTGGTCATGTTAAATTTGGCCGTGTGGTCAGTGGATAGAGTTGGACCGGTGTGGGTCAGTGTTACAGAGGTGGCCAGTTGGGTCAGTGGTTAAGATGGAGGCCTGTTTGGATTGTGGTTAGAGATGTGGACGGTGTGGGTCAGTGGTTAGAGATGTGACGGTGTGGTCAGTGGTTAGTAGATGGTGGCCATGTGAGTCAGTGGTTAGAGATGGGGTGCCGTGTGTCAGTGGTTAGAGATGGAGTCGTTAGTGAGCGTTAGAGATGATTCACAGTTTAGGTCATGGTTAGGAATGGAGGCCGGTAGATAAAGGTCCGAGATGGGGCCGGTGTGGGTCTGAGTGGTAGAGATGCAGCCAGTGTGGGTCATGGTAGAGATGTGGCCTTGGTCTTGGTTAGACTTGGAGGCCTGTGTGGTCAATGTTTAGATGTTGGCCGTGTGGTCATGGTTAGAGATGGAGGCCGGTGTGGGTCCAGTGTTAGAGATGCTGGCCTGTATTGGTCAGTGATACAGATGCCGTGTGTCAGTGTTAAAGAGAGGCTGTGTGGTCAGTGGTAGAGATAAGCTGTTTGGATTATGTTAGAGATGGTGGACTTTGGGTCATTGGTAGAGAAATGTGCCAGTGTAACGGCAGGGTTTAGAGATGATCCGTGTGGTCAGTTGTTAGAATGGAGCCCTTGTGGGTCCAATGGTTAAATCAGGCATGTGGGTTAGTGTTGGATATTGCCGGTCGTGTGGTCAGTGGATAGAGATAGGGACAGTTGGGCAGTGGTTGGAAAGAGTTGGAGCCTGTGTGGTCAGTGGTTAGAGATGGGGGCATGTAGGGCAGTGTTATAGATATGCCGTGTGGGTCAGTGTTAGAGATGGAGCCTGTTTGTTCAATGTTAAGATTTGGAGCCATGTGGTTAGTGGTAGAAATATTGGCCGTGGGGTCATGGTTTAGAATAGTGGACAGTGTGGGGCAAGGTTAGATTGAGGCCTTGGTCATTGGTTAGAGATGCCAGTGAGTCACTGGTTAGAGATGAGGGCCTGTGTGGTCCATGTTAGAGATGAATGCTTGGGTCATGGTTAGAGATGGTGCGTGTGGGTCATGGTTAACCAGATGCTGGTGGGGTCAAGTTTAGAGATGGAGGCTGGTGTGCGTCACTCGTTAGACATATGTCCCTTGGTCGTGGTTAAAATGTGGCCAGTGTAGGACACTTAGAGATGATGGTGGTGTGGGTCATGGTTTAGAGATGTTCCAGTGTAGGCATTGGTAGAGATAAGGCCGGTTGGGTCATGGTTAGAGATGATCCAGTGTAGGCTTGGTTGAGATGATGCCGTGTGGTCTTGGTTAAGATGAATGGCCTGTGTCAGTGGTTAAGATGGAGGCCTTGGGGCATGTTAGAGATGATGGCCGATTGAGTCAGTGGTTTGAGATGGAGCCTTTGGTGGGTCATGGTAAGAGGGTAGCCTTTGGGGTTAAGTGTTTAGAGTTTGGTGACTGTGGTGGTCAGTTTAGAGATTGGTGGGCTGGTGTGAACATGGTTAAATGGAGGCCTGTGGTGGTTCAGTAGAGATGGAGGTTTGGTGTGGGTGAGCGTTAGAGATATTCCCATTTATCATGTTAAAATGAGGCCTTATGGATAAAGGTTCGAGATGGTGGCCGGTTGTCAGTGGTTAGAGATCAGGCCAGTGTGGGCAGTGTTAAGATGGTGGCCGGTGTGGGTCAGTGGTTAGCCCTGGAGGCCTGTTGGGTCAATGTTAGAGAGGTGGGCCGGTGTGGGTCAGTGGTTTAAGATGGTGGCCGGTGGGGTCAATGGTTAGAGATGGTGCGGTCTGGGTCAGTGATAGACTCAGGCCAGTGTGGGGAAGTGGTTAGAGTGATGGCCGGTGTGGGGCATGTTAAGATGGAGCCATGGGGTCAGTGGTAGAGATTGGGCCATGAGGGTCAGTGGTTAGAGATGATGCCTTTGTGGTCAGTGGTTAGAGATGAGGGCCCCCTGGTGTGGTCCATTGGTTAGAGATATGGTACAATGTGGTCCAGTGGTTAGAGATTGGACCTGTGTGGGTCAGTGGATAAGATGGGGGACAGTGGAGGATCAGTGGTTAGAATGTCCCTGTCTGGGTCAGTGGTTAAGATGCAGGCCTGTGTGGGCAGTGTTAGAGATGAGGCCGTTGGGTCATGGCTAAGATGATGACAATGTACCAGTGTTAGAGATGGAGGGCCTTTGTGTCAAGTGTTAGAATGGGGGACAGTGAGGATCAGTGTTAGAGATTGCCTGTGTGGTCATGTTAAAGATGCAGGCCTGTTGGGGCAGTGTTAGAGGATGATGCCCCCAGTTAGGTCAGTGGTTAAATGGAGGCCGGAGGGATAAGTTGAATGGTGGCCGGTTGGTCAGTGGTTAGAGATGGTGGCTGGTGTGGATCAGTGGTTAGAGATGGAGGCCTGTGTGAGTCAATGGTTAGAGATGGTGCCGGTCCGGGTCAGTGGTTAAAGGTGCAGGCCAGTGTGGGGCAGTGGTTAGAGAGATGGCTGGTGTGGGTCAGTGGTTAGAGATGAGCGGTGTGGTCAATGTTAGAGATGGAGCCCTGTGGTCATGGTAAGGATGGATGCCTGTGTGGGTCAGTGGTTAGAGATGGAGGCCTGTGTGGGTCATTGGTTAGAGATGATGGACAATGTGGACCAGAGGTTAGAGATGGAGCCTGTGTGGGTCAGTGGTTAGAGATGGGCCAGTGAGGGTCAGTGGTTAGAGATGGTGGCCTGTATGGGTCAGTGGTTAGAGATGGTCCCGTTGGGTCAGTGGTTTGAATGGAGCCTGTGTGGTCTGGATAGAGATGAGGCCTGAGGTGGGTTATGGTTAGAGATAGGGCCTGTGTTAGTTTTAGAGATGGTGGCCAGTGTGGGCAGTGGTTAGAGTTGGAGGCCTTGTTGGGTCATGGTTCGAGAGGAGGCCTGTGACTCGGCAGTTGTTTATAGATGGAGCCTGTGTGGGTCAGTGTTACAGATGATGCCGATATGCTCAGTGCTTAGAGAGGAGCCTGTTGGTCTTGTTTAGCTGGGTCCCCATGAGGTCAGTGGTTAGAGATGGTGCCTGTGTAGGGTCATGGTTAAATGTGCCTGTTGTCAGTGTTAACATGAGCCTGTGTGGGTCATGTTAGAATGAGCCTGTATGTTTAGAGTAGTTAGAATGGTGGACGTTATGGACAGTGGTTAGAGATGGGTGCCAGTTTGGGGCCCGTGTTATAGATGATGGCCCGTGTCGTTCAGTGTTAGAGATGTGGCTTGTGTGGGGCAAGGTAGGATGTGGTCGGTGTGGGGCACTGGTTAAAATAGGGAGACGTGTGTATGGGTTAATTGGTTACCATTGGGTCGTGTTGAGATGGTGGCCGTGTGGACAGTGGTAAGTGGAGGCCCTGTGTGGGTCAGTGTTAGAGATGTGGCCAGTGTAGGCTGGTTAGTGATGATGCCTTTGTTCATTCTTAGAGAAGATGGCCGTGTGGTCATGGTTAGAGATGGAGGCCTGTGTGGTCAGTGGTTTAAAGAAAGAGCCGGAGTGGGTTCGTGGTGAAGAAAATGGGCAGGTTGGACAGCATCAGTGTTAGAGCTGATGCCGGTGTGGGTAAATGTATAGAGGGCCTGAGTGGTCCTGTTAAAGATAGAGGCCGTGTGGTCATGGTGAAAAAGGGGCAGGTGTGGGTCTGTGGTTAGAATGAGCCGTGTGGGTCATGGTTAGAGATGGAAGCCTGTGTCCGTTATGGTTAGAGAATGAGCCTGTGTGGGTCAGTTGTTAAGATGCCTCTTTGTGTCAGAGGTTACAGAGGGAGCCTGTGTGGGTCGTGTTTAGAGATGGAGGCCGTGTGGAAATGGTTAAATGAGTACTGTGTGGGAAGTGGTTAGAGATGTGCGCCGTGGGTCAGTGGTGAGAACAGGGGTGGCAGGTGTGGTCAGTGGTTACAGATGATGGCCGGTGTGGGTCCAGGGTTAGAGATGGTGCCATGTAGGCAGTGGTTAGAGATGAATTGCTAGGTGTGCATGTTTAAGATGGAGGCCTTGTAGTCAATGGTTAACAAGAGGCCTGTGGGCAGTGGTAGATGATAGGCCGGTGTGGGGCAGTGGTTAGAGATGATGGCCGATGTGAGTCAGTGGTTTGAGATGGAGGCCTGTGTGCGTCAGTGGTTAGAGATGGTGGCTGGTGTGGGTCAGAGGTTAGAGAGATAGTTGGTGTGGGTCTGTGGTTAGAGATGGAGGCTGCTGTTGGTCAGTGGTTAGACATTATGTCTGTTGTCAGTGTTAGAAATGTGGCCATGTAGCAGTGGTGAGAATGATGACGTATGGTCATGGTTTGAGATGGTGGGCCAGTGTGGGTCATGGTTAGAGATGGAGGCCGGTGTGGATCAGTGGTTAGAGAAGGAGGCAAGCCAGTGTGGTCATGGTAAGGAGATGGTGCTGTGTGGATCAGTTGGTTTAGAGATGGAGGCCTGTGTGGTCAATGTTAAGATTTCCGGCTGGTCAGTGGTTAAAGGTGCACCAGTGTGGGCATGTTAGAGAGATGGCGGTGTGGTCAGTAGTTAAGAGATGGAGGCCTGGTGTGTGTCATGTTAAGAGAGGCCCCCTGTGGGTCATGTAGAGCTGTGCCGTGTGGGTCAGTGTTAGAGGAAATGCAGCCTGGAGGGGCAGTGGTTAAGATGATTCCCATTTGAGGTCAGTGTTAGAAATGGAGCCGGTATGGATAAAGGTTCTAATGTGGCCGGTGTGGGGTCATGGTTAGAATGGTGCTGGTGTGGATCAGTGTTACAGATGGAGGCCTGTGGGTCCAATGGTCAAGAATGGTGCCGTCCGGTCAGTGTTAAGGGCAGCCAGTGTGGGCAGGGTTGAGAGATGGGCTGGTGTGGTCCTGTTCAATGGAGGCTGGTGTGGGTCAATGGTTAAGTGTATGGAGGCCCGTGTGGGTCAGCTGGTTAAGATGGATCCCTGTGTGGTCATGGTTAGAGATGAGCCTGTGTGGGGTCAGTGTTAGAGATGGTGGCCGTGTGTGGTCATGTTAAGATGGAGGCCGTGTGGTCAGTGGTTTAGGTTGGAGGCATGAGTGGGTTAGTGTTAGAGATAGTGGCCGGTGTGGTTTAGTGGTTAGAATGTCCAGTGGGCAGTGTTAGAAATAGGAGCTGTGTGGTCAGTGTGTTTAAGATGAGGCCTGTGTGGGTCATTGTTAGAATGAGGACATGTGAACAGTGTTAGAGAATGAGCCTTGTGGTTCAGTGGTTAAGACGGTGGCCAGTGTTGGGTCAGTGTTAAGAAGGAGGCCTGTGTGTGTCGGTGGTTAGAGATAAGCCTGTGTGTTTCAAGTTAGAGATGAGGGAGCCTTGATGGTCAGTGTTAGAGATGTGTCCGTGTGTGTCAGTGGTTAGAGACAGGGTTGGCCAGTGAGGTCAGTGTTAGAGATGAAGCCTGTGTGTTTTCAGTGGTTAGAGATTGAGGCCTCGTTGGACAGTGGTTAGAGAGGGTCCGTGTTTGCAGTGTTAAGACTGCCAGTAGGTCATGTTTGAGATGGGGGCCGTGAGGTCCGTGTTAGAGACGTGACAGTGTGGTCATGTTAGAGATAGGCCTTGTGGTCGTGGTTAGAATGGGCCCATGTGAGTCAGTGTTAGAGGTGGAGCCTGTGTGGTCACTGGTTAAGATGATGCCGATAGGCTGGAGGGCTTAGAGATGAGCCTGTTGGGTCAGTGGTTAGAGAAGGGGCCAGTTGGGTCATGGTTAAGACGGGGCCTGTGTGGGTCAGTGGTTAGAGATGGAGCCATGTGAGTCAGTCCTAGAGAGGTGGCTTGTGTGGGGCAGTGGTTAGTGATGGTGGCCGGTGCGGGTAGTGGTTAGAGGTGAGGCCTTTGTGGGTCATGTTAAGAATGTCCGTGGGTCAGTTTAGAGATGATTCCCAGTGAGGTCAGTGGTTAGAGATGAGGCCTTGTGGTTAGTGTTTAGATTGTGGCCTGTGGTCATGGTTAGAGATGATGGCCGTGTGTCATGGTTGAGATGGGCCATGTAAGGCATGGGTTAGAGATGATGGCAGGTGTGGGTCAGTGGTTAGAATGGAGATAGCCTGTGTGGGTCAATGGATAGACTTGGAGGCACTGTGTGTGGTCAGTGGTTAGAGATGGAGGCCGGTGTGGGGGCCATGGTTAGAGATGATCCATGTGAGCAGTGTTTGAATGGAGCCGTGTGCGTCAGTGTTAGAGATGGTGCTGTGGTTCAGTGGTTAGAGAGACATTGGTGTGGTCTGTGGTTAAGATGAGGCTGCTGTTGGTCGTGGTTAGACATAATATCTCTGTGTGGTCATGGTAAATGGTGCCATGTAGGGCATTGGTTAGACATTTATTCTGTGGGGTCATGGTAGAATGGTGGCCAGTGTAGGGCATGGTTAGAGATGATGGCCGTAGTGGGTCATTGTTGAGATGGGCCAGTGTAGGGCAGGTTAAATGATGGAGGCCGGTGTGGGTCAGTGGTTGAGAGAAGGCTGGTGTGGGTCAGTAGTTAGAGATGGAGGCTGGTGTGGGTCAATGGATAGAGATGGCCGCCCGTTGGTAGTGGATAGAGCATGTTGGCCGGTGTGGGACATTGGATAGAGAAGCAGCCTGTGTTGGGCAGTGGTTCGGAGATGATTCCCAGTTAGGATCATGGTTGAAATGAGGCCGGTAAGATAAAGGTTCGTGAATGGAGGCCGGTGTGGGGTCATGTTAGAGATGGTGGCTGGTGTGGATCAGTGGTTTGAGATGGAGCCTGTTGAGTCAATGGTTAAGATGGTGCCTGTCCGTGTCATGGTTAAAGGAGCAGGCCAGTGTGGGCAGTGGTTAGAGAGATGGCTGTGTGGGTCAGTGTTAAGATGGAGGCTGGAGTGTCAATGGTTAGATAAGGAGGCCCGTGTTGTCAGTGGATAGAGATGATGCCTGTGGTGGTCAAGGTTAGCGATGGAGGCCTGTGTGTCATTGGTTAGTGATGATGGACAATGTGGACCAGAGGTTAGAGATGAGGCCTGTGTGGGGTCAGTGTTAAGATGGGGCCATGAGGTCAATGGGTTAGAGAGAGTGGCCTGTGTGGTCAGTGGTTTGAGATGGTGTCCGTGTGGGTCAGTGTTAAGATGGAGGACTGTGGTGTCAGTGGTTAGAATGGAGGCCTGAGTGGTTATAGGTGGTTAGAGATAGTGCCGTGTGGGTTAGTGGTTAGAGATGGTGCCATGGAGGGGCAGTGGTTAAGTTGGAGACCTTGTGTCATTGTTAGAGATGGAGCCTGAGTGTCCAGTGTAGAGATGGAGGCCTGAGTGGTTAGTGGTTAGAGAAGTGCCGTTGGGTTAGTGGTTAGAGATGGTGGCCAGTGTGGGGCAGTGTTAAGTTGGAGGCCTGTGGTGGTCAGTGGTTAGAAATGAGGCCCGTATGAAAAGGCTTGAGATGGAAGGCCGATGTGTCATGCATTAGAGATGTGGCTGTGTGGTCAAGTGGTTAGAGATGGTGGCCTTTGTGTAGGTCAGGGATAAGATGGTGGCCAGTGTGGGTCAGTGGTTAAGTTGGGAGTCGTGGTGTGTCAGGGTTAAGATGATGGCCGGTGATGGTCAAGTGTTTAGAGAGGGCAGCCAGTTGGGCAGTGTTAAGAAGATGGCCGTTTCTGTCCGTGTTAGAGATGATGGCCGGTGTGTTCATGGATAGAGATTGAGGCCTGCGTGGGTGAGAGTTAGAGATGTGTCCTGGGTTGGGTCCAGTGGTTAGAGACGTGCCGGTGTGGGTCATGGTTATAGATGAAGCCTGTGTGGGTCGTGGGTTAGAGATGGTTGCTGGTGTGGGTCAGTGGTAGGATGGGCCGGTGTGACAGTGGTTAGAAATGGGGGGACGGTGTGGGTCAGTGTTATTAGAGATGATGGCCATGTGACAGGTTAGAAGGTGCCCAGTGTGGTAAGTGTAAGATGATGGCCGTGTGGTCAGTGGTTAGAGATGTGGCCAGTGAGGTCAGTGCGTTAGAGATAATAGCCGGTGTGGGTCAGTGTTAAGATGGAGCCAGTGTGGGCAGTGGTTAGAGAATGAAGGCCGGTGTGGTCAGTGGTTAGAGATGGTGTGGGCCAGTGTGGGACATGGTTTAGAGATGATGGCCGTGGTGGTCAGTGTTAGAGATGATGGCCAGTGTGGTCAGTGGTTAGAGATGGTGCCAGTGTGGTCAGTGGTTAGAGATATGCCGTGTGGGTCGAGGTTAAGATGTGGCCCGTGTGTGTCATGGTTTAGAATGGTGGCCAGTGTGGTTCAGTGGTTAAGTGGGCCGTGTGGTCAGTGGTTAACATGAGGCCTGTGTGGGTAGTGGTTAGAGATGGTGGCCGGTTGGGTCAGTGCGGTACGAGATGGTCCAGTTGTAACGCAGTGGGTTAAGATGATGGCCGTGTTGGGTCAGTGGTTAGAATGGAGGCCGGTGGGTCAAGTGGTTAAGATGGTCACCAGTGTTGGGACAGTGGTTTAAGATGATGGCCGGTGTGGGTAAGGGGTTAGAGATGGAGGCCTATTTGGGTCATGGTTTACAGAGGAGGCCTGTGTGGGTCAAGTGTTAGAGATTTTGGCCGGTGTGGGTCAGTGGATAGAGTATGGAGTCATGTGTGGGTCAGTGGGTAGAGTTGTGGACCAGTGTGGGTCCAGTGGTTAGAGATGGGGGCCAGTTGAGGGTCATGGTTAGAGATGGTGCCTTGTTGTCGTGGTAGAATGGCTGCAGTGAGGTTCAGTGGTTTAAGATGGAGGCCATTGTGGGGCAGTGGTTAGAGATGAATGGCCGTGTAGGTCAGTGGTTAGAGATGGTGGAACGGTGTGGGTTCAGTGGTTAGAGTTGAACCGGTGTGGGTCGTGTTAGAGAATGAAGGTCCTGTGTGGGTCAGTGTTAGAGATGTGGCCAGTGGGAAACAGTGGTTAGAGATGATGCCGTGTGGACCGTGATTAGAGATGCTGGCCATGTGGTCATGTTAGAGATGTGGCCAGTGTGGGTCAGTGGTTAGAGATGATGGCCCGTGGGGTCAGTGGTTAGAGATGGTGGCCAGTGTGGGTCAGTGGTTAGAGTTGGGGGCCGGTGTGGGTCAGTGGTTAGAGATGGAGGTGTGTGTGGGTCAGTGGATAGAGATGATGGGTGGTGTGGGTCAGTGGTTAGAGTTGGAAGGCCTGTGTGTGTCAGTGGTTAGAGATGATGGACGATGTGGGTCCGTGGTTAGAGATGGAGGCCTGTGTGGGTTAGTGGTTAGAGATGATGGCCCGTGTGTCAGTGGTTAGAGATGGTGGCCGGTGGGGGTCAGTGGTTAGAGATGGTTGCGCCTTGGGTCATTGGTTAGAGATGATGGACCCGTGTGGGGTCATGGTTAGAGATTGTGGCCCCGTGTGGGTTCAGTGGTTAGAGATGATGGCCCTTGGTACCAGTGTTTAGAGATGGAGGCCGTGTGTGGGTTTATTGGTTAAGATTGTGGCCGTGTGGTCTGTGGTTAAGATGGTGGCCCGTGTGGTCAGTGTTAGAGATGAATGGCCCGTGTGGGTCATGTTAGAGAATGTGCCCTGTGGTTCTGTGTTAGAGATATGGCCATGTGGTCATGTTTTAGAGATGGTGGCCCGGTGGGTCGTGTTAGAGATGATGGCCCGTGGTCAGTGGTAGAGATGGAGGCCAGTGTGGTCAGTGTTAGAGATGGTGGCCGGTGTGGGTCAGTGGTTAGAGATGGTCGCCGGTGTGGGTCAATGGTTAGAGATGGTCGCCGGTGTGGGTCAGTGTTAAGATGTGGCAAGTGTGGGTCAGTGGTTTAAGATGATGGCCCGTGTGGGTCATGGTTAGAGATGGTGGCCAGTGTGGGTCATGTTAGCGATGGTGGCCGGTGTGGGTACAATGGTTAGAGTTGTCGCCGTGTGGTCAATGTTAGAGATGGTCGCCGGTGTGGGTCAGTGGTTAGAGATGATGGTCGGTGTGGGTCAGTGGTTAGAGATGGTGGCCAGTGTGGGACAGTGGTTAGAGATGATGGCCGTGTGGGTCCGTTTTAGAGATGATGGCCCGTTGGGTCAGTGGTTAGAGATTGGTGGGCCATGTGGGTCAGTGTTTAGATATGAGGCCCTTGTGGGTCAGTGGTTAGAAGTGGTGGCCAGTGTGGGTCAGTGTTAAGATTGTGGCCGGTGTGGTCAAATGGTTAGAGAAGTCGCCGGTTGGTCAAATGGATCGAGATGTCGCCGGTGTGAGTCAGGTTAGAATGTCCCCGGTGTGTCAGTGTTAGAGATGGTGGCCGTGGTGGCTCAGTGTTAGAGATGGGTGGCCAGTGTGGGACAGTGGTTTAGAGATATGGCCGGTGTGGGTCCAGTGTTTAAGAGTATGGCCGTGTGGTCAGTGGTTAGAGATGGTGGCCAGTGTGGGTCAGTGGTTAGAGATGATGGCCGGTGTGAGTCAGTGGTTAAGATGTTGGCCAGTGAGGGTCGTGGTTAGATTGGACGAGTTGTGGGTCATGGTTAACATAAAGGCCGTGTGGGGTCAGTGGATAGAGATGTGGCCAGTGAGGCAGTGGTTAGTGAGAGGCTTGTGGGCCAGTTGTTAGAGATGGTGGCCCCAGTGTGGATATTGATAGGATGGTGCCAGTGTGGGTCAGTGGTTCGAGGTGGTGGCTGGTGGTGGTCAGTGGTTAGAAATCCTGGCCAATTTGGGTCAGTGGTTAGAGATGGGTGGTCCGTGTGCTTTAGTGGTTAGAGTTGTTGGCTCGTGTGTGTCAGTGGTTAGAGATGTTGGCCGGTGTTGGTCAGTAATTAGAGATGGTGGCCGGGGTGGGTCAGTGGTTAGAGATGGTGGCTGTTGGGGTTCAGTTGTTAGAAATCGTGGCCGGTTTCGGTCAGTGGTTAGAGATGTGTGGTCAGTGTTGCTTAGTTTGGTAAGAGAGGTGCCGCGTGGTCCTTAAGTAGAGATGGGGCCGGGTGGGTCAGTGGTTTGAGATGTGGCTGTTGGGTCAGTGGTTAAAATCGGCCGGTTCGTCAGTGGTTAGAATGTGTGGTCGTTTGCTTATTGGTAGAAAGGTGGACGAGGTCGTGGTAGAGAGTTGTTGGTGTGGGTCAGTGGTTAGAGATGGGCAGACGCTGTGGGTCTGTGGTTAGAGATTGTCCCCGGGTTGGGTCAGTGGTTAGAGATGGTTGGACATGTTGATCCGTGGTTAGAAATGGTGGCCATCTTGGTCAGGGGTTAGAGATGGGTGGCCGGTGAGGATCAGGGGTTAGAGACGGCGGCCTGTGTGGGTCATTGCTTGGTGATGGTGGGGTGGTTAGAGATGGTTGGTCGGTGTGGGTCAGTGGTTAGAGATGTGTGGCCGGTGTGCTTCCATCGTCTGTCTTCCCCTGTGTCATGCAAGTGCACTCATAGCGAGTGGTTGAGTGGTTACTGCCCCCTGTGGTCATGCACGTCATAGCGAGTGTTGTGGTTGACGCCCCCTCGCTGGTCAGTGCAACATCATACGATGGTTGGGTGGTTGACTGCCCCCTCGTGTCAGTGCACGTCATAGCGATTGGTTGGTGTTGACTTGCCCCTTTGGTCAGAGTGCACGTCATAGCGAGTGGTTTGAGTGGTTGCCTGCCCCCTGTGCAGTGCACGTCATAGCGATGGTTGAGTGTTGACGCCCCCTGTGGTACAGTGCACTCATAGCGAGTGGTTGGGTGGTGTTATAGCTGCCACCTCAGTCTCCCCTGGTGTCAGTGCACGTCATAGCATGGTTGGGTGGTTAACTGCCCCCGTTGTCAGTGCACGTCATACGAGTGGTGCTGTTGACTGCCCCCTGTGTCAGTGCACGTCATCGCGAGTGTTGAGTGCTTGACTGCCCCCGGTGACAGTGCACTCATAGCGATGTTGAGTGTTTGCCTGCTCCCACGTGGTCAGTGCACGTCATAGCGAGTGGTTGAGTGGTTGACTGCCCCCTGGTGGTCAGTGCACGTCATAGCGAGTGGTTGAGTGGTTGACTGCCCCCTCCTGGTCAGTGCACATCATAGCGAGTGGTTGAGTGGTTGACTGCCTGCCCCCTGGTGGTCAGTGCACGTCATAGCGAGTGGTTGGGTGGTTGACTGCCCCCTGGTGGTCAGTGCACGTCATAGCGAGCGGTTGGGTGGTTGACTGCCCCCTGGTGGTCAGTGCACCTCATAGCGAGTGGTTGGGTGGTTGACTGCCTGCCCCCTCGTGGTCAGTGCTCGTCATAGCGAGTGGTTGAGTGGTTGACTGCCCCCTGGTGGTCAGTGCTCGTCATAGCGAGTGGTTGAGTGGTTGACTGCCCCCTGGTGGTCAGTGCACGTCATAGCGAGTGGTTGGGTGGTTGACTGCCCCCTGGTGGTCAGTGCGCGTTATAGCGAGCCATTGAGCGGCCTTGGCATATCATTAGCGTATCACGCTTTGCTCGGTCGAACAGACAACCGGACAACTGGACACTTAGCGTATCATGCCTTCATTATATGGGATCGATTTCAGAGAGGAAGGGGAGGGAGAGCGAATCGCCGATCGGCTACCCCCTGCACGCCCCCTGCTGGCGATCGAGCTCACCGCGCCCCGCGTGTGCCCTGACCGGGAATCGAACCGTGACCTCCTGATTCAAACTTCGATGCTGCACCCCTGAGCCGCGCTGGGCCTGCACCCCCACACCTTTCAAACCACCCTGGCCTCGGCAATGGGGTTGTACCCTATTCCGCCGAGAAACCGTTCTGTCCAGATTTCAAGATCCCTAGAGACCACCTGGAAGCCGTTATCCGATGCAAAAGCAAAAGAGTCTTTATTCGAACCCGGGCTGGGCGCCCACAGCCCCTTTATCGGACCACAGAGAGCGAGAGCGAGAGCGAGCGAGAGAGAGAGAGAGAGCTTGGTGGAACAAAGGTTATAAGGACTGGGCATTCGGGGGGCCCCAGTAGAGGGCCTGGTTACGGAACTGTCACTTTGGCCAGGTGTTCATAGTCTGAGGGTCAGAGACGTCCCCCCACTGCCCCTGAATGGTCAGGAAGCGGACGCATGGTAGCACCTTATATGACCTTATCAACCTGAGCCTGCGACCCAGGAAGCCTCCCATGGTCCACTCGGCGGCGGTTGGGGAGTTAGAAACATTTCCCGGGCTCCTGTGGCACTCCACCGGGGAGGGGAGGGTTCAGGCGCCCAGCTTCGAGAAGACGGGATCACCAGTTCCGCTTTGTGCTTTCGAAACAGCGGGAAAGAAGAAATGTTCTGAGCACGTGTTCCGTTTCTGGGTATTTTTTTTGTTTGTTTGTTTGTTTGTTTGAATCACTTTCCCCGTATTTTTTTGGCCATTTGGTGGCGTTCTACGGCCTGTTAGTCTGTCTTCCTCAAGGAGGCTCAAGATTTAAAAAAAAAAAAAATACACACACACACACAGTGATTATGAATCATGTTCTTGAAAATCACGAATCTTGTTTTGGAAATTAAATTTGTTGTGCCGCATTAGCTTGGGGATATGAATATTTCAATAATGCCAGCCGGCTCTATAAATTGTCGGGGAAAATGAATTAGGATGCTAAAAGAATCCGAATCCCTTAAGGATAGATTTTCTTTTTTTTTTAAATCTAGAGTCAAAATGTATTCTAAATTACTGCTTTTCCTCTTCACCACGTAATTTCACTGTCATCTTAATAATTCATATTTTTTTCTCAACGTCTTTAAAACACTGGCAAATAATCAAAAGCTCCATGAAAATGCTAAGCAATTTGGAAATATTAGTTTTGATCTAATAATCCGCATACTTTTGGCGTCAGTGTTATTGGGGTTAAGATTAATAAGCCGGCCAGCTGGCAAAGTAATTGAGCGTTGACCTATGAACCAGGAAGTCATAGTTCTATCGGGGGAGGCACATCCAGTTCCGGGTTGATCCCCAGTTAGAAGCTGCAGGAGGGCAGACAATTTTCTCTCTCTCTCTCATCGTTGACGTTTCTATGAATGAGGCTTAAAATGAGGCTTATTGCCCTGATCGGTGTTGCTCAGTGGATAGAGGGTCGGCCTGCGAGGAAGGGCCCGGTCGATTCCCGTCAAGGGCATGGACCTTGGCTGCGGGCAACATCCCCAAGTGGGGGCTGCAGAGCAGCTGATGGATGTTTCTCTCTCATCGATGTTTCCACTCTCTATCCCTCACTCGTACTCTCTGGTAAAAAAAAAAAAAAAATCAATAAAATATATTAAAAAACGGAGGCTTATAAATAAACGCTACAAACAGCTTCTCTGTGATTCACATAGCTTGATGTCCAGTGTCCATGCCAGGTGAGGAATACCTATAGGTTAGCATAGATTCTCGGCGGTAATTCAATCATAAATGGCTATTCTGAAGGAGATCTCATTTTAACTGTTTGCCAAGTGTTCAACGTTTTTTATGCACGTGTACATATACATATATGTGATCCTATATGAGAAAAACCTGATATGCAACGTGTCTAACCGTTTGACCAGTTGCTATGACATGCACTGACCACCAGGGGGGGGCAGACATTCCGACCGCTAGGTCAGTTTGCTTCTGCGGGTCCAGCCAATCGAGACCGGAGCCTTCCTGTGGCCCTTCCCTGGCTGGCCAACTCCCTGCATCCCTCCCCGGCCCCCATGGTCAGCGTGGGCTTCCCTCGCCTGGCCCTGCTCTCTTCCATCCGAGACCTCTTGGAGGAGTTAGCAGAAAGCTGGTTTCCGCCTAAAACCCCACAGGCCAGCTGAGGGACCCCACTGTGCATGAATCCGTTCACCAGCTCGATTATAGACACGTAGTGGCCGATTATGATGATCTCTGAATGCATAGATCTCCACACCGTGTCTGCATGCAAGTTGTGTGTGTTGTGTGTGTGTGTGTAATTAAGGCCTGGTGCATTAAAAATTCGTACATGGGTGGGTGCCAGGGGGATGGATGGGGCGGTTTGCCTGCCTTCTGTTGAACCCCTTCAGGGACCATTTGCATATCACCTTTTATTCTATAGGATCAGACCACGGGTGCCAGATTATTATCCTGTTAGGGAGATTATCAACAATCTGCCACTACGTTTGTGGTGTGTGTGTGTGTTGTGTGTTTGTTGTTATGTATAAATATATACATACACAGAGAGAGTGAGAAGAGAGCGAAGAGAGAGAGAGAGAGTAGAGAGAGAGAGAGAGAGAAAAGAGTCCCTGCATGAATCCGTACATGGTGTGTCAGCCACCTGGCCAGGGGGGAGGACGTGGCGTCAGGGGCCGGCCTGCCTGCTGGTCGAACTCCCGTCGAGGGGACATTTTGCATATCAGCCTTTATTCTACAGACAGACACGGATGGCCAGATGAATCGTCAGAATCACATAAGCTGGCCCACTCAGTCTTATATATATATATATATAATTCATATCCTTTTGAACAATATAGTCGTCCATTTAGCAAAGGATTGACCCAGGTACCTTTCAGTGGGGGGGGGGGTGGGGAACCGCTTTCTGCAGGGCCATGGTGGATATATTAAAAACAACCGTTTTGAGAGCACCGACAAAAAGAACCCACTTAAACAGGAGCCATTGAATGAACTCACCCCTCATGCCTTCCAGGGCCAGACCCAAGCAACTCTCAGGCCAGATGTCCCGCACTCCTGCTTTTAGTAGTTGACTAGTTCTTCACGTCTATTTCTTTTTTTTTTTTTAATTTTTAAAAATATATATATTTCATTGATTTTTTTTTTTTTACGGAGAGGAAGGGAAGGGATTACGAGTCAAAACATCGATGAGAGAGAAACATCGAACAGCTGCCATCCTGCACCCCCCCCCCTCACTGGGGATGTGCCCGCAGCCAAGGTCCATGCTCTTACCTGGAATCGAACCCGGGACCCCTCCGTCCGCAGGCCGACGCTCTGTTTCTGATGGGTGGAAAACAGATGACCTAGAAAAACACTTGTGTTGGCGAGAACTGTTTTTGCCAATCTATTCGTCGTTTATCCTCCGGTCCAATTCCCAGGTGGAGGGTAAACCATTTGCATATTACCGTTTATACATGGGATCCCTACGTGTGCTATGAGGTGTATGAGATTTTTTGGGGTAGATGATCAGTTTTGTAATGTCTAACCCCAGGGGGTGCACATCTGAAACGAATGCAATAGTGTATGTCAACTCCAATGAAAAATATAAAGCTTTGGAATGACTTTAAACAATTAAAAAAAAAAAAGCAAAAAACAAAAAAAAAAAAAATCAAATAAATAAATATATTTAATTTTGAAAAAATATATAAAGCTGCTTCCACAGTCTGAGAGCCAGTGGCTGTGCATGGAGGGCACGCGATGGGGCAGGAGTTTCCACCTCCTGCTCTTGCAGCCCAGCCACGTGGGGAGCTCAGAGAGGTTGTGCAACCTGCCCAAGGTCACACAGCCTGCGACCCACCCAGGAAGTGGACGCTCCCCCGCAGCCCGGCCGGGGGCCTTCCCGAACAAAGCCTTTTACAAAAACTATAAATGGGCCCAAAACGCAAACAAGGACCCCCACCCCTGACACAAACCTAGTCCCCGCCCAGGAGCCCGCCCCCTGGGACAGCCGGACCGCCCCAAGGCTGGGAAGGAGGGGAGGGGAGAAAAAGAAAACCAACTTCCGGGTGGACAGTCCGCGGAAGAGAGGGCACACTTCCGGTGCCACACGGGTTTTCTGAGTCGTCGGTCGGCGGACTCGAAGAGAGGGCCTCCCAGTGGCAGTGAACGGCGCAACACTGAAACGCTTCCGAGTGCCGGGAGAACCCGGCTCCGACAGCCCAGGTCTTCCCCCTGCGTACTCGGCACCCCTGGGTCTAGCGGAACAGTGCGCGCCGCCATGATGGCTCCAGGCATTTAAGTCGAGTGGGCGGGGCCCAGCGGAACCTCGCGTCGGCGCGATAACGACGGCGGTTTATGGTAGCGGCCTCCCTGGGAGGGCACGCGTCAAACGAGTCCGCCTGTAGGCGGAGCCGTGTTAGAGAACGAGTGACGGCCCGGCCCCGCCTTCCGGTTAAGGTGGGGAGGGGGTGGGACCGCTCAATACGGAAGTGCCGCAGGCCTGCATCGGTTGGCGGGGCGGCATTGAATGACGGCTGAGCCCCACCTTCAGAGATAAGACGGGGAGGAGGGTCCCCATTGAGTGACGGCTCAACCCCTTTTTCCGGTAAAGGCGGGGAGGTGGGGCGTTCAATACGGAAGTGTAGCAAGCCTGCTTGGGTAGAGCGGGACGAATTGAGTGACGGCTCAGCTCCGCCTTCCCAGTTACCGCGGGCAGGGCGGGCCGCTAACTCGGAAAGAGCCGCAGGCCACCACGGGTAAGCCGAGCCGCTTGAGTACGCTTGCCTCCTTCAGGTGAGGCGGGAGGGGCGAACCGCTAACACACGAATGCCTCAGCCTCCACGGGTAAGGCCGAGCCGCCTGAGTGACGGCCTGGCCCCTCCTTCCGGTTGAGCGGGGAGGTGGGGCGTTCAACACGGAAGTGCCTCAAGCCCGCATTGGTAGGCGGAGCGGGGTGAGCGAGCGGATGGGGGCGGGCGTTCGACCCCCCCCCCACGACTTTGCGTGGGTGCGCCTTGCGGGCTGGTTTCGTCACCCCGGGTCCGGCTTGGCGGCCACCTGCGTCCTGTCTCCTCCGGGCGGCGGGTGCACACTGCGCATGCGCGTTCCGGGGCGGCCTCCTGTCCACTGAGCCCCGACCCCTCACCCCCTCCATCTGCGGTCATTAGAGCAAAGCTGAGGCTCAGCTGCAGGCGGCCTCCCTCTTGGGGCCCCGCCAGATGCTGCCAGAACCACGCTGTCTGTCTCTGAATGGGGGTGGGGGGCCCGGGCCTTGCGCCTATTCTGATGCCCCGATTGGTCCCGGAGACCCAAGTGCATCCTATGGCCAGCAACGTGGGGGGGGGGGGCAGGGATGCACCAAGGGGGTTTGGACTGGGGCGGGCACTGCCCTCTGAGGCCCCAGCAAAAGGAGCCGCGGAGTTAGATGCCTTACCGGCATCCGCAGGTGGGGGCGCCATTTCTTGGAGAACTCCAGCGCCCTGGCCAGTCATGACCTCAGATTGTCCTCAGCACCTGAGGGGTGTGTGTGTGTGTGTGTGAACAGTATCATCGCGCGGTTGAGTAATTGTGGGAGGGGAGCATCCGTTTTGTTTTGTTTGCTCTGAGGAAAACGTGGATGTCTCGAATGCGGGTGGGAGAGGAGGGGGCAGGGCTCTGTCTTTGCAATGGACGGAGGCATTTGCATGCAACTGACCGGTGCATTTGCAATGGACGGAGGCATTTGCATGCAACTGACCGATGCATTTGCAATGGACGGAGGCATTTGCATGCAACTGACCCATGCATTTGCATGCAACTGACCGATGCATTTGCAATGGACGTATGCATTTGCAATGGACGGATGCATTTGCAATTGACCGGTGCATTTGCAATGGATGGTTGCATTTGCATGCAATTGACCGGCGCATTTTGCAATGGACCGATGCATTTGCAATGGACGGATGCATTTGCATGCAATTGACCGATGCCTTTGCAAAATGTGTGCATTTGGGGGGATGCGCCCTGGTCCCCCGATTGGAGGTTCCCTGCAATACGGCACTCCTAGCCACGCGATCCCCTTCTCATCCCCCATCCCCAGGCACAATTCAAGAAAAAAGAAAAAAAAAAAGACTCAGGCGCCTTGCCAATTGGCACGGATCCTCACCCGTCGCTTTGCAAGCAGCCGGGACAGGAGAGGCGCGGTCGAAATGAAAATAATCCGCACATTATGCCACGCACCGAACAGATAACGGACTGTTGCGACCTCATCTTTTCATTAATAAAACTTGTGGGGGTCCAGGTGGGCGAGGTAGAGGGGGAAGAAATCCTTGGAGGATTTGGGTGTTTGGTGAGCCCTTATATTGTGCTGATCGTGCGCAGCGAGTGTACAGCAACTTGGACATTGCCAAATACTGATTTTTTTTTTCCCCCTTTTTTTTTCCCACCACCGCCCCGGGCCAATTTTCCAGGCGCCATGAAACACATCAATCTGTCCTTTGCTGCCTGCGGGTTCCTGGGTATCTACCACTTGGGGGCAGCATCGGCCTTCCACAGACACGGCCAGAAGCTGCTGAAGGATGTCGGGGCCTTTGCCGGGGCTTCGGCGGGATCCCTGGTGGCCACCGTCCTGCTCACAGCTCCGGAGAAAATAGAGGTAGCGAGGGAGGGGGATCCAGCTGGCGGCGTGCTCTGCCTGGGAGACAGAGCAGGGTTTAACATTGAATCGTGAGGGATCTGTGCTCCGGATGGGGAGTAAGATGAACTCGCCCAAGCCTGGGGGCGGGAGAGTGAGACAGAAACATACAGGCCTTATTTTAATTTTAATTTAAATATAATGGTTATTGGATTATTTTTGTTTGTTTTGTTATTTTTAAGAGAGGAAGGGAGAGGGAAGAGAGTTAGAACATCATGAGAGGAACCACCCATCACCCCTTCCTGCACGCTCCTCGCCGGCAATCGAACCCGGAACCCTAGAGTCTGCAGCCGGCGCTCTGTCCACCGACCACCCTGTTGGGGCTTCTTTTTATTATTTTTTAAAATCAAATTTGTATTGCCGAACTCGTTTGGCTCCCATGGCCAGAGCATCGTACTGCGGACTGACAGGTCCCGGGTTCGATTCCGGTCAAGGGCAAGTACCTTGGCTGCGGGCACATCCCATGGGGGGCGTGCAAAGGCAGAAGCTGACGATGTTTCTCTTCATCGATTTGTCTGAGTCTATCCTCCCCTTCCGCTCTGTAAAAAATCAATAAAAATATATTTTAAAAAAATTTTGTATTGATTTTAGAGAGGAAGAGAGGGGAAAGAGAGAGAGAAACAGCAGTGATGAGAGAGAATCCTGGATCAGCCGCTTCCTGCACGTCCCAACACTGGGATCGAGCCCCATCGCAGGCCTGTGTCCTGGGCGGTACTGGACCTGGGACCCTTCGGTCCGTGGGCCTGGGCCTCTGTCCGGTTAGCCAAGCTGTCAGCTACTTTATTTTATTTTTTATTTTTTAAATATATTTTATTGATTTTTTACAGAGCAGAAGTAAGGGGAGAAAGTCAGAAAACATCGATGAAGAGAGACATCGTTCAGCTGCCCCCTGCACGCCCCTACTTGGGATGTGCCCGCAGCCACGGTTACATGCCCTTGCAGAATCGAACCCGGACCCTTCAGTCCCCAGTCCGACGCTCTATCCCACTGACCGAAACCGGTCTCGGCGTGGTCAGGGGCAACTTTAAAAAATCGATATCTGTCTGTGTAATCTACATACAATATGCACCCACACACACACACACACACATAAGTACATATGTTGTGTATTGATTGCAGAGAGGAAAGAGAGATGGGGGGACGAGCGGGACGCATGCACGGGGAGAGGGGGGAGAGAGAATCACGACCGGCGTTCCTCCTGCACGCCCCCCACTGGGGATCGAACCCGCAAAAACCGGGGCCTGTGCCCTTTTACCGGGAATCGAACTACCCCTGACCCCCTGGTTCCTCGGTCGACGCTCACCACTGCGCCACACCGGCCTGGGTGGGTCTAAGTCCCTGTAGCTGCGCACGTTGGAGGCTGGAGAATCGCTCTCTCTCTCTCTCTCTCTCTCTCTCTCTCTCCCTTTCTCTCTCTCACTCAGGACGTCTCCTTACGTCTCCTTTCTCGCAGTTCCTGTGCATCCTTGCAGCTGAAGGTTCCCCGGTTCCTTTCCAGCGTGTGGACCGAGCCTCCTGCAGGGCGGCTGTGAGGTGTCCGAGCCAGCTGTTTGCTCCCCACCCACCCACCCCAAGCCCACCAGCAGCTCTGATCCCGGGATGGGGTAGGTTCCTCCCGTGCATAATTCAGATGCTCACCGCCACCCGCCCCCCCCCCGCTGTGTATTCGGTGGGGGGGGGGAGAAGCGGGGGAGGGGTACCGGAGGTATCGGGGGCATCGCTTGGTAAAGTCACCGACGGTCCGATCGCCTCTGCTGTGGTCATGAACGTGCTGAGACTTCAGCCTGCTGTTGCGCCAAGACCCCTGAGGCCATCGGGGGGGGGGGATCCAGGTCCCAGGATTCTGAGTGTCTCTCTCCTACGACGGCCTGCAGGACAGACGTCGCAACCCCAGCCTGACGGGGACCCTTTGTGTGACCCCCGGCCCCCCCTGGGTCATCCGGGGTCATGCAGGGTCATCCGGGGTCCATCGGCCTTTGCCAGGGAGGTCACTACACGCGCACAGCGGGAGTGGGGGTGGGGTTGGGGCTGGGGGACGAGGATGTGGACACGAGGAGGGGGGCGTGGTTGATTCAGGCTCCCTCCCAGGCATCCGCACCGCTGTGAATGAATGACTGAAAGAAGGAGTGAATAAAGAATGGATTAATGAAGTAATGAAAAGGAAGAAAGAATGAATGAATGAAAGAAAGAATGAAAATTTGAATGAGTGAATAAATAATGAATAAATAATGAATGAATGAGTGAAAGAATGAATGAGTGAATGAAATGATGAAAGAATGAATGAATGAGTGAAAGAATGAATGAAAGAATGAAATGATGAATGAATGAGTGAATGAAATAATGAATGAGTGAATGAATGAAAGAATGAATGAATGAAATAATGAATGAATGAAATAATAATGAATGAAATAAAGAATGAAGATGAATGAAAGAATAATGAATAACTAAAGAATGAACTAGTGAATTAAAGTATGAATGAAAGACGAATGAATGATGAAATAATGAAGGAATGAGGGAATGAAATAAGGAATGTATGAATGAAATAATGAATGAATGAGTGAATGATATAATGAATGAATGAATTAAATATGAAATAATGAATGAAATGATGAAAGACTGAATGGTGAATGCCGAAAAACCGGTTTGGCCAGTGGATAGAGCGTGGGACTGTGAACTGAAGGGTCCCGGTCGATTCCGGTCAAGGGCTGGACCGTGGCTGCGGGCAATCCCTAGTGAGGGGGGCGTGCAGGAGGCGTGCTGATGGTTGTTTCTCTCTCATCATTGATGTTTCTGACTCTCTATCCCCCTCTCCCTTCCTCTCTGTAAAAAAATCAATAAAAATATATTAAAAAAAAGAATGAATGAATGAAAGGCCTGGGTTCCAACCCTGCCCAATGCCCTCATTGTTTACAGCGAATCAGAGAAGATGCTGAATCGCTGCAGCCTGTTTTCTCTGCAGCCACGCGGGAGCCCACGGGGACCCACGCTTCCCCCCCCCCCCCCCCCGTGAGCAGCTCACAGAAGGCCGTCCCCGACACCCTCAGCCTCCTTCCCTCCGCCGTCCGGGGGCCCTCACTGGTCAGCATGCCGGCCTGCGCGTGAGGGTCCCGGTTTTCGATTCTGGCCAAGGGCAGGCTCCATCCCCAGCAGGGGTACCTGCAGGAAGCAACCCATCCATGAGTCTCTCTCACATCCCTGTTTCTGTCTGTTCTTTCCCTCCCTCTCTCCTCCCCGCCCACTCTCTCTAAAAATCAATGGGAAAATACCCCCCCCCCCCGTGTCTCTCCTCCGCCCGCCACTCTCTCTCAAAATCGAATGTAGAATACCCCCCGCCCTGTGTCTCTCCTCCGCTCCGCCGACTCTCTCTAAAAATCAATGGAAAACACACCCCCCCTTTCTGTGCTCCTCCCCCGCACCACAACTCTCTAAAAATCATGGGAAATACCCCCCGCCCCGTGTCTCCTCCGCCCGCGGCCACAATTCTCTCGAATAATCAATGAAAATACCCCCCCGTCTCTCTCTGCCCGCCACTCTTCTAAAAATCAATGAAAATACCCCCCGTCTGCTCCACTGGCCCGCCCACTCTCTCATAAAAATCCAATGGAAAATACCCCCCCGTCGCTCCACGCGACCCGCCCCGTCTCTCTAAAAATCAATGGAAATACCCCCCCCCTTTCTTTGCTCTTCCTCCGCCCCCAACTCTCTCTAAAAATCAATGGGAAAATACCCCACCCCACTCTGTCTCTCTCCGCCCCCCACTCTCTCAAAAAATCAATGGGAAAATACCCCCCCTCTGTTGTCTCTCTGCCCGCGCCACAGTCTCTCTAAAAATCAATGGGAAAAACCCCCCCTTTCTGTCTCTCTCCTCTGCACCGCGCACTCCCTCTAAAAATCAAATGGAAACCACCCCCCCCTTTCTGTGTCTCCCTCCCGCCCGCCCTCTCTCTCTAAAAATCAATGGAAATACCCCCCCCTGTGATCTCTCCTCCTCCTCCGCCCGCCCACTCTCTCTAAAAATCAATGGGAAATACCCCCCCCTCTGTGTCTCTCCTCCGCCCGCCCACTCTCTCTAAAAATCAATGGGAAATACCCCCCCCCTCAGTGTCTACCCTCCTCTCCCGCCCACTTCTCTCTAAAAATCAATGGGAAAACACCCCCCCCTTTCTGTCTCTCCTCTGCCCGCCCACTCTCCGAAAAAACAATGGAAAACACCCCCCCCTTTCTGTGTCTCCTCACGCGCCGCCCACTCTCAAATAAAAATCAATGGAAATTACCCCCCCCTGGTCTCTCCTCCGCCCGCCACGCTCTGTCTAAAATCAATGAAAATACCCCCCCCTTGTCTCTCCTTTGAGCCCGCCCACTCTCTCTAAAAATCAATGGAAATACCCCCTCTCGCTCTGTGTCACCTCTGCCCGCCCACTCACTCTAAAAATCAATGGGAAAAACACCCCCCCCCTTCTGTGTCTCCTCTGCCCGCCCACTCTCGCTAAAAATCAATGGGAAAACACCCCCCCCCTTTCTGTCTCTCCTCTGCCCGCCCACTCTCTCTAAAAATCAATGGGAAACCCCCCCCCCTTTCTGTGTCTCCTCCGCCCGCCCACTCTCTCTAAAAATCAATGGGAAATACCCCCCCTGTGTCTCTCCTCCGCCCGCCCACTCTCTCTAAAAATCAATGGGAAAACACCCCCCCCTTTCTGTGTCTCCTCCACCCGCCCACTCTCTCTAAAAATCAATGGAAAATACTCCCCCCTCTCTGTGTCTCCTCTGCCCGCCCTCTCTCTCTAAAAATCAATGGAAAATACCCCCCCTCTCTGTGTCTCCTCGCCCGCCCTCTCTACTCTAAAAATCATATGGGAAAATAATACCCTCCCCCCCCCCTGTGGTCTCCTCCTGCCCGCCCACGTCTCGTCCTAAATATCAATGAAAATAACCTCCCCCCTCCTCTGTGTCTCCGTCCCTCCCCCCCGCCCTCTCTCTCTCTAAAAAATCAATGGTAAAATACCCCCCCTCTGTCTCTCCTCCGCCCGCCCACTCTCTCTAAAAATCAATGGAAAATACCCCCCCTCTCTGTGTCTCCTCTGCCCGCCCTCTCTCTCTAAAAATCAATGGAAAATACCCCCCTCTCTCTGTGTCTCCTCTGCCCGCCCTCTCTCTCTAAAAATCAATGGGAAAATACCCCCCCCCTCTCTGTGTCTCCTCCTCCCGACCTCTCTCTCGAAAAAATCAATGGAACATACCCCCCCCGTCTCTTCCTCGCCCGCCCACTTCTCTCGTAAAAATCAATGGGAAGTGCCCCCCCCCTCTGTCTCTCCTCTGCCCGCCCACTCTCTCTAAAAATCAATGGGAAATACCCCCCCCTCTCTGTCTCTCCTCTGCCCGCCCACTCTCTCTAAAAATCAATGGAAATACCCCCCCCCCTGTCTTCTTCCCTCTGCCCGCCCTCTCTCTCTAAAATCATGGAAAATGCCCCCCACCCGCTGTCTCTCCTCTGCCCGCCCACTCTCTCTAAAAATCAATGGGAAAATACCCCCCCCCGTCTCTCCTCTGCCCGCCCACTCTCTCTAAAAATCAATGGGAAATACCCCCCCCTCTCTGTCTCCCTCTGCCCGCCCACTCTCTCTAAATTCAATGGAAATACCCCCCTCTCTTCTCTCCTCTGCCCCCCACTCCTCTCTAAAAATCAATGGGAAAATACCCCCACCCCTCTCTGTGTCTCCTCTGCCCGCCCACTCTCTCTAAAATACAAATGGAAAATACCCCCCCCCCGTCCTCCTCTGCCCGCCCCTGCCCTGCACACTCTCTCTGAAAAAGCAATTGGAAATACCCCCCCTCGCGTTCTCCTTCCGCCCGCCCACTCTCTCTAAAAATCAATGGGAAAATACCCCCCCCGTCTCTCCTCTGCCCGCCCACTCTCTCTAAAAATCAATGGAAATACCCCCCCCTCCGTCTCTCCTCTGCAGCGCCACTCTCTCTCTAAAAATCAATGGGAAAAATACCCCCACCCCTCTCGTGTCTCCGCTGCCCGCCCACTCTCTCCTAAAAATCAATGGAAAATACCCCCCCAGTCTCTCCCTGCCGCCACCTCTCTTCTAAAAATATCAATGGGAAAATACCCCCTCCCTTCTCTGTCTCCTCCTCTGCCCGCCCACCTCCGCTCTAAAATCAATGGGAAACCCCCCCCCCTTCTGTGTCTCCTCCGCCCGCCCACTCTCTCTCTAAAAATCAATGGGAAAATACTGCCAGATGAGGTTTAATAACAACAACAACAATAATAATAACCAGCGCTGTTGCCAAGGATTCCGGTCCCGGGTTCGATTCCGGTCAAGGGCATGTATCTGGGTGGCAGGCTCCGTCCCCAGCGGGGGGGGGGGGGGGCGTGCAGGAGGCAGCTAATCCCTGGCTCGCTCACATCTCTCTCAATCATGGAGTTTTCAGCCCTCCCCCATCCTCCCCGACAAATCAATACAAATATCCAAAAGGAAATAAAACAGCCGAACCGTGGGAGCTCAGCGGACGGAGCGTCGGCCAGCTCCACAGACGGGTAGGGGTCTCGGGATTCGAATTCCGGTCAAGGGCATGGACTTGGCTGCGGGCACATCCCGCATGGGGGCGAGCAGGGAGCAGCTGATCAATGGTTTCTCTCGCAACGACGAGTCTGACTCTCATCCCTCTCCCTTCTCTCTGTGAAAAAATCAATAAAATTAAAAATAAGTAAATAAATAAACAAAAAGGAAACAGAACAGAGCTGGGTCAGGGCCCGGGGAGGGCAGGCGGGGGCAGGAGCGTCCCGGAGACGGGGTGGGACGGCAGGAAGCCTGGGATGAAATGTCGAGTGTCCTGTGCCCGTCCCGCTGCAGGAGTGCAACCAGTTCGCCTTACGAAGTTGGCCGAGGAGACCCGCAAGCAGTCCGTCGGGGCGGTGACCCCCGGCTACGACTTCATGGCAAGACTGAGGTACCGGCGGGCGGGTCCCCCCTCTGTTTCCTTAAAAACCGTTTTCTGTCGATTTCACAGAGGAAGGGAGAGCGAGCCAGAGAGAGAGAGAGAGGAAGAAACAGAGGAAGAGGAGAGAGAGAGAGAGATAGGAGTGGGAGAGAGAGAGAGAGAATCACGGACCGGCTGCCTTCTGCAGGCCCGCCCCCCGCTGAGGATCCAGTTTACAACACCCCGTCCCCCGGGGGCCTGTGCTTTTACCGCGAATCGAACCCGCAGACACAGGTCGTCAGGCATGAGAGCCTCTCCGCGCCGTGGAGTGTGGGCCTGCAATCCGAGGTTCTGGGGTTCGGTTCAGGTCCAAGTGCACGTACGTCCTTGCCATGCAAGGTGCATCCCCCCGGGGCCAGGGCCGGCGGGGGGTGGTGGGGTGGGGGGAAGGGCATGTAGGAGGCAACCAATCGATGCGTCTCTCTGCGTGCCTCCCCTTCCAGTGTAAACATCAGTGGGAGAAATATCGCCGGGTGAGCGTTAACAACAACAGAAAACCCTCTAGGCTAAAAGCCTAATATACTAAGTGTGCGGCTGTCCGTCCGTCCGTCCGTCCGTCCGACCAGTCAAAGCGTAATATGCTAACGATATGGCTAAGGCCACTCAAATCGCTCGCTGTGATGGCGCACTGACCACCAGGGGCTGACGCTCTGACCGTTCGCTATACACGCACTACCACCAGGGGCAGACCTCGAACCGTTCGCATGACACGCACTGACCCACAGTGGGCAGACCTCGACCGGCTCGCTATGACGCGCACCTGACCACCAGGGGGCAGACGCTCTGACCGGCAGGGTGACTCGCTGCTTGGGGTCCGGCCGATCGGGACTGAGCAGACGGCCGGACACACCCTGTGAGCCCTCCCTCGTCCCTCCCCGGCCCCATTGTGCACGCGGTGGGTCCCCGCCTGGCCTGAGCCCTCTCGCCACCTTCCGGACCCCTCGGGGAACTCGGAGTCCGGTTTCGGCCCGATCCCTCAGGCCAGGCCGAGGACCTCTACCGTGCCCCCCAATCCGGTGCTTTAATAAAGTTTTGTGAAATGTTAATGTTTATTGCATATAACATATTTAAAACCCTTTTTTGAAATATTAATGATTATTGCATATAACATTATATTTAAAATCCTTTTTTTGAAACATTAATGATTATTGCATGTAACATTATATTTAAAATCCTTTTTTGAAACATTAATGATTATTGCATGTAACATATTTAAAAATCCATTTTGAAATATTATTGATTTTGCATATAACATTTAATATTTAAAATCCTTTTTTTTGAATATTATGATTATTGCATTAACATTATATTTAAAATTCCTTTTTTGAGATATTAAGAACGACTATCGCTATGTAACGTTATTCTAAAATCGTTTTTCTTGATAGATTAATGATTATTGCTATATAACATTAATATATTAAAATCCTTTTCTGTAAATATTAATGATTTATTTGATGTGACATTATGTCTAAAATTGTTTTTTTGATATATTAATGATTATTATGCAGGAACATTATTGTATTTTAAAATCGTTTTTCTTTGTATATAATGTTATAGGCATGGAACATTATTGTATATAAAATTAATCGTTTTTTCTTGATATATTAATGATTATTGCATGTAACATTATCTCTAAAATCGTTTTTCTTGAAAGATATAATGTGTACTTGCATGTAACATTATTACATTTAAAATCCTTTTTAGAAACATTAATGGTTATTGCATGTAACATTATTACATTTAAAATCCTCTTTTGAAACATTAATGATTACTGCATGTAACATTATTACATTTAAAATCCTTTTTAGAAACATTAATGGTTATTGCATGTAACATTATTACATTTAAAATCCTCTTTTGAAACATTAATGATTACTGCATGCACCATCATTACATTTAAAACCCTTTTTCTTGAAATAGTGACGATTACTGCACGTAACGTTGTAAAAAGTTAAGGTTGAAAAGATACATATATAAAAAAGGATACGTAACAACGCGAGCAGCAGTGACGGCGGCCCCCGTGTCCCCCCCAGACGCGGATGGAAGGCGACCAGCCCCCCAACGCCCACAGAGCTGGCCCACAGCCGCCTGCACGTGCCATACATCACACCCGGACCGGCCAAACTCCCTGGTGTCCAGCTCTCCACCCTGAGGACCTCATCAAGTAACCACGCTCCGGGGGGGGGGGGGTGGATGGGGGGACGGTGGAATCCGCCCCGCCCTGCCTTCCTTCCCTTCCCTGGCCCTTTCCCCCTCCCTTCCTTCCCTTCCTCCCTTCCCTTCCCTTCCCTTCCTTCACTTCCTTCCCTTCCCTTCCCTACCATTCCCTTCCCTCCCTTTCCTTTGATTCCCTCCTTCCCTTCCTTCCCTGCCCTTCCTTCCCTTCCCTTCCCTGCCCTGCCCTGCCCTTCCCTTCCCTTCCTTTCCCTTCCCTTCCCTTCCCTTCCCTGCCCATCCTCCCTTCCCCTCTTCCCTTCCTTCCCTTCCCTTCCCTTCCCCCCTCCCTTCCCTTCCCGCCCTTCCATTCCATTCCCTTCCCTGCCCTTCCTTCCCTTCCCGTCCCCCCTTCCCTGCCTTTTCCATCCATTCCTTCCCTACCCTTCCCTTCCCTTTCCCTTCCCTCCTTCCCTTCCACACTCCCATCCCGTTCTTCCCTTCCTTCCCCTTCCCTGCCTTCCTCCCTTTCCCTTCCCTCCCTGCCCTGCCCTTCCGTTCCCTTCCTTCCTTTCCCCTTCCCTCCCTTCCCTTCCCCGGCCCTTCCCTCCCTTCCCTTCCCTTCCCTTCCTTCCCTTCCTTCCCGTCCCTTCCCTTCCCTTTCCCTCACTTCCCTTCCCTTCCCTTCCCTTCCCATGCCTTCTTCCTTCCCTTCCTCCTTCTTTCTTCCCTTCCCCCCTTCCTTCCCTTCCCCTTTCCTTCCTTCCTTCCTTCCCTTCCTTCACTTCCCTCCCCCCCTTCCCTTCCCTTCCCTTCCCTCCCTTCCCTTCCCTTCCCTTCCCTTTCCTTCCCTTCCTGTCCTTCCCGTCCCGTCCCTGCCCTTCCTTCCCATCCCTTCCCTCCTCTTCCTTCCCTCTCTTCCTTCCTTCCTTCCTCCCTCCCTTCCTCCCTTTCCCTTCCCATCCTCCCTTCCCTTCCCTTCCTTCACTGCCCTTCCCTGCTCCTCCCGGTCCCTATCCCTTCCCTGCCCTTCCTTCCCTTCCCTTCCTCCCCTTCCTTCCCTTCCGTCCTACCCTTCCCTTCCTTCCTTCCCTTCCTTCCCTTCCCTTCCTGCCTCCATTCCATCCCTTACCTCCCTTCCCTTCCCTCCCCTTCCTTCCCTTCCTCCCCTTCCCTTCCCTTCCTTCCCTTCCCTTCCCTTCCTTCCCTTCCCTTCCCTGCCCTTCCCTTCCCTTCCCTCCCTGCCCTTCCCTTCCCTCCCTTCCCCTTCCCTTCCCTCCCTTCCCCTTCCTTCCCTCCCCTTCCTTCCCTTCCTTCCTGCCCTTCCCTTCCCTTCCCGTCCTTCCCTTTCCTTCCCTTACCCTTCCTTCCTTCCCTTCCCTCCATGCCCTTCCTTCCCTTCCCTTCTCTCCCTTCCCTTCCCTTCCCTTCCCTTCCCTTCCTTTCCCTTCCCGCCTGGCCCTTCCTTTCCCTTCCCTTCCCTTCCTTCCCTCCCTTCCTTCCCTGCCCTTCCCTTCCCTTCCCTCCCTTCCGTGCCCTTCCCTTCCCTTCCTTCCCTTCCCTGCCCTTCCTTCCCTTCCCTCCCTCCCATGTCCCCTGCCCTTCCCTTTCCCTTCCCTTCCATCCCTGTCCCTTCCCTTCCCTTCCTTCCCATCCCTTCCCTTCCATCCCTTCCCGTTCCCTTCCTTCCCTTCCCTTCCCTTCCCTTCCCTGCCCTTCCCTTCCCTTCCTTTCCCTTCCCTTCCCATCCCTTCCCTCCCCTTCCCTTCCCTTCCCTTCCCTTCCCTTCCCTCCCTTCCCTGCCCTTCCCTTCCCTTCCCTTCCCTTCCTTCCCTTCCCTTCCTTCCCTTCCCTTCCCTTCCCTTCCCTTCCCTTCCCTTCCCTTCCCTTCCCTTCCCTTTCCTTCCTTCCCTTCCTTCCCTTCCCTTCCTTTCCTTCCCTCCTTTTCCCTTCCCTTCCCTTCCTTCCTTCCCTTCCTTTCCCTTCCCTTCCCTTCCCTTCCCTTCCCTTCCCTTCCCTGCCCTTCCTTCCCTTCCCTTCCCTTCCCTTCCCTTCCCTGCCCTTCCCTTCCCTTCCCTTCCCTGCCCTTCCCTTCCCTTCCCTTCCCTGCCCTTGCCTTCCTCCCTTCCCTTCCCTTCCTTCCCTGCCCTTCCCTTCCCTTCCCTTCCTTCCCTTCCCTTCCCTTCCTTCCCTTCCCTTCCCTTCCCTTCCTTCCCTTCCCTTCCCTTCCCTTCCCTTCCCTTCCCTTCCCTGCCCTTCCCTTCCCTGCCCTGCCCTTCCTTCCCTTCCCTTCCCTTCCCTTCCCCTTCCCTTCCCTTCCCTGCCCTTCCCTTCCCTGCCCTTCCCTTCCTTCCCTTCCCTTCCTTCCCTTCCCTTCCCTTCCTTCCCTTCCCTGCCCTTCCCTGCCCTTCCCTTCCCTGCCCTGCCCTTCCTTCCCTTCCCTTCCCTTCCCTTCCCTTCCCTGCCCTTCCCTTCCCTGCCCTTCCTTCCCTTCCCTGCCCTTCCCTGCCCTTCCCTTCCCTGCCCTTCCTTCCCTTCCCTTCCCTTCCTCCCTTCCCTTCCCTTCCCTTCCCTTCCCTTCCCTTCCCTTCCCTTCCCTTCCCTTCCTTCCCTTCCCACCGGGGTTTCCTGTCCCGGCCCGGCTGCTCCTGCACAGACCTCCCTGCAGCCCCCCCTGCGTGCGCCTTGCCTCGCCCGGCCCCCCCGTTTACTCCGCAGCAGGTGTCCTGTCCCCCTGCTGAGTAGCGGTGACGGCTCCTCACCCGAACGGAGCCGGTGCCCGAGAGCTTAGGAGAGACGTTGGCGCCTCACTTTTTCTTTGTTTCGTCACTAGAGGCCCCCCCCCGTGCACAGAGATTTGTGCCGGAACGGGCCCCCCCCCGCCCCCGGCTGCTGGCTGCACTTTCGCTGGGGCTGGAGGCCACGATGCCAGCGTCCCCCCAACCCCACCGCCCCCAGCCACGCGCGGTGCCTGCGTATGCAAATCAACCCGCCATCTTTGTGGGGCTAATTTGCATCCTCACTCCTGATTGGCTGGTGGGCGTTGCAGCGGTACGGTCAATTAGCATATTACCCCCTTTTAAAAAACATATATATTTTATTGATTTTTTAAAAAATATAGATTTTATTGATGTTTTACAGAGCGGATGGGAGAGGGATAGAAAGTCAGAAACATCGATGAGAGAGAAACATCCATCAGCCGCCTCCTGCACACGCCCCACTGGGGATGTGCCCGCAGCCAAGGTACATGCCCTTGACCGGAATCGAACCCGGGACCTTTCTGTCTGCAGGCCGACGCTCTATCCACTGAGCCAACCAGGCAGGGCATCTTCTTAAAAAAAAAATACATGGCCTGAAACTGGTGTGGCTCAGTGGATAGAGCGTCGGCCTGCAGGCTGAAGGGTCCCGGTTCGATTCCCCAGTCGAGGGCATGGACCTTGGCTGCGGGCACATGCGCCCAGTGGGGGGGTGTGCAGGAGGCGGCTGATGGATGTTTCTCTCCCATCGATGTTTCTAACTCTCTGTCCCTCTCCCTTCCTCTCTGCAAAAAGTAAATAAAATATATTAAAAAAAAAAAAAAGGACAAGGCCCGCGAGAAAGCTCTTCGGGACGGTTATTAAAAAAAAACACAAAAACACATTGAATTTCAGGGAGAGGCGGGGGCCGCCATCCGTCGCCGAGCCGGACACAGCCCTCCGGGGTCTCTCCTGGCGCCCCCCTCCCCCCCTCCCCCCCCGAGCTCTCTCCCTCGTGAGCGGCTGCCCCTTGTGCGTGTCTTCTTCCCGGAGCCACCTGAGGCGTCTTCCCCGGCCGCCTGGCGTTTGTGTCCCAGGAAATCGCCCCCTTACCAGCCTCTCCGCTCCCCCCGGCAGGTGCTCCTGGCCAGCAGCTTCGTGCCCATCTACGCCGGCCTGAACCCGTCGAGTACAAGGGCCAGATGCGTCTGACCCCCCCCCCCCCCGAGCGGCGGCCGGGGACCCCACGGGGACACGTCCCCTCTGCGGACCCCAGTTGTCAGAACCGCGATCCCCGGTGGCCCCAGATCAGCCCCCGGCGGGGGGTCCGGCTCCCCGTTTAGTTCCGGACCAAAAAGTCCGCTCTCCGGCCAGCGGCCAGCGGCCAGCTTGGCTCGGTGCCTGAGCGTCCACCTCGGAACCAGGAAGTCACGGTTTGATCGGGGGCTGATCCTCCAGCAGGGGGCGTGCAGGAGGCAGCTGACCCACCCACGATTCCCTCTCATCATGGATGTTTCTCTCTCACTCTTCCTCTCTGAAATCAATAGAAACAAATATTCCTCCCCCCCCCAATTGACACCTAATGAAAAGGCAAAGATGCAAATTGACCGTACCGTCACAACACCCACCAGCCAATCAGGAGCGGGCATGCAAATCACCCCAACAAAGATGGCGGCTTCATTTGCATACACAGGTGCTGAGTGGCTTTGGGGGTGCTCTGGGCCCCCGGGGCAGCGTGGGAAGGCGGGAAGGCGGCTCTGGCCGGCAGCCAGGGGATAAATCTATGTGCCCCGGGCGTCTAGCGTTAAATATTCGTTTACTTTTTTCCATGCAAAAAACGGTTTAGCCGGGCATAAGGACACTTCAGGAACTTTTGTTTGGGACACGGTACGGAAATACGCAAAAAAAACAACAACAAAAAAACACATTTCCTAGAAACCTCTTCCGGGAAATCAGTCATTGCATTTCACGACACGTTTATCCACACGAGGACAGCGGATGTCTCTCTCACACGGCGCTCCGCCGGAACGGCGACGCGGAAAGCGGCCGCGATGAATTTCTGCTTTTAGACTTTTTTTGTTTTTTTCCGTCGGAAACCGATCGGGACCGTTTGCCGAGCTTTGAAGTTTAGATTCTGTCCTTTGTTTAAAAAAAAAAAAAAAAGTGACTTTGCAGATTAGAGGTTACAAAGACAATGCGTTTGTGTTAAAAAAAAAAAAAATAGACACCCGTCAACAGGAAGTGGGGGCAATGTCCCCAGGGCAAGGTTAAAATATGTATTTTCTAAAGGAAGGAAATGTCGCTTTCCAGCGATATAACAGAATGACAGGCTCGGTGCATGAAGCTCGTGCATGGGGGGGGGTGTCCCTCAGCCCAGCCTGCACCTTCTCCAGTCTGGGGACCCCCCCCCCAAGTGGGACATCCCTCTCACAGTCCAGGACTGCGGGCTCCCCGACTGCTCGCCTGCCTGCCTCCCTGATCGCCCCTAAATGCTTCTGCCTGCCAGCCCGATCACCCCCTAACCACTCCCCTGCCAGCCTGATCGCCCCTAACCACTCCCCCTGCCAGCCTGATCACCCCCTAACCGCTCCCCTGCCAGCCTGATCACCCCCTAACCGCTCCCCTGCCAGCCTGATCACCCCCTAACCGCTCCCCTGCCAGGCCTGATCACCCCCTAACCACTCCCCTGCCAGCCTGGTCACCCCCTAACCGCTCCCCTGCCAGCCTGATCACCCCCTAACCACTCCCCTGCCAGCCCGATCACCCCCTAACCGCTCCCCTGCCAGCCTGATGGATGCTTAACTGCTCCCCTGCCAGCCTGTTTGCTCCTAACTGCCCTCCTCTGCAGGCCTGGGCCCCCCTCCACTCCCGCACCCCCCCCGCCAACTGCCCCTCCCTGCAGGCCTGGTCACCCCCAACTTCCCTCCTCTGCCAGTCTAGTCCCTCCCCTAACTGCCCTCCCCGCAGGCTTGGTCGCCCCAACCCCCCTCCCTCGCACGCCTGGCCCCTCCCAACTGCCCCTGCCCTGCAGGCCATCTTGTATGCACACGGGGGGGCAGCCGTCTTTGATCACACGGGGGGGGGGGGCGGCCGTCTGCTGTGCTGGAGTGATGGTCAATTTGCATATCAATCAGTCTCTCAT
>CM050509.1:142588943-142594286 GCA_027563665.1 Antrozous pallidus
TAGCCTTTTATCATACAGGACTGCAGGCCGGGTGCACGAAATTCGTACGAGCCTGCCCCCGCTCCAATCTGGGACCCGTCGGAAGGTGTCCAATGGCCCGTTTAGCCCCGGATCCCAGTAGGATGGGGTCTCAACGGGCAGCTGGACATCCATCACACAATCCAGGACGGCCGGCTCCCAACGGCTCGCCTGCCTGCCTCCCTGATGGCCCCTGACCGCTTCTGCCTGCCAGCCTGATCACCCCCTAACCACTCCCCTGCCAGCCTGATCACCCGCTAACCACTTCCCTGCCAGCCTGATCACCCCTAACCACTTCCCTGCCAGCCTGATCACCCCCTAACCACTCCCCTGCCAGCCTGATCACCCCCTAACCACTCCCCTGCCAGCCTGATCACCCTTAACCACTCCCCTGCCAGCCTGATCACCCCTAACCACTCCCCTGCCAGCCCGGTCACCCCCTAACCACTCCCCTGCCAGCCTGATCACCCCTAACCACTCCCCTGCCAGCCTGATCACCCCTAACCACTCCCCTGCCAGCCCGATCACCCCCTAACCACTCCCCTGCCAGCCTGGTCACCCCTAACCACTCCCCTGCCAGCCTGATCACCCCTAACCACTCCCCTGCCAGCCTGGTCACCCCCTAACCACTCCCCTGCCAGCCTGATCACCCCTAACCACTCCCCTGCCAGCCTGATCACCCCTAACCACTCCCCTGCCAGCCTGATCACCCCTAACCACTCCCCTGCCAGCCTGATCACCCCTAACCACTCCCCTGCCAGCCTGGTCACCCCCTAACCACTCCCCTGCCAGCCTGATCACCCCTAACCACTCCCCTGCCAGCCTGATCACCCCTAACCACTCCCCTGCCAGCCTGATCACCCCCTAACCACTCCCCTGCCAGCCTGATCACCCCTAACCACTCCCCTGCCAGCCTGATCACCCCTAACCACTCCCTGCCAGCCTGATCACCCCTACCCACTCCCCTGCCAGCCTGATCACCCCTAACCACTCCCCTGCCAGCCTGATCACCCCTAACCACTCCCCTGCCAGCCTGATCACCCCTAACCACTCCCCTGCCAGCCTGGTCACCCCCTAACCACTCCCCTGCCAGCCTGATCACCCCCTAACCACTCCCCTGCCAGCCTGATCACCCCTAACCACTCCCCTGCCAGCCTGATCACCCCTAACCACTCCCCTGCCAGCCTGGTCACCCCCTAACCACTCCCCTGCCAGCCTGATCACCCCCTAACCACTCCCCTGCCAGCCTGATCACCCCTAACCACTCCCCTGCCAGCCTGGTCACCCCTAACCACTCCCCTGCCAGCCTGATCACCCCTAACCCCTCCCCTGCCAGCCCGATCACCCCCTAACCACTCCCCTGCCAGCCTGGTCACCCCCTAACTGCTCTCCTGCCAGCCTGTTTGCTCCTAACTCTCCTCCCCTGCTGGCCTGGTCCCCCCAAACTGCTCTCCCCTGCAGGCCTGGGTCTCCCACAAATGCCCTCCCCTGCAGGCCTGGTCCCCCCTAACTGCCCTCCCCTGCCGGCCTGGTCCCCCCAACTGCCCTCCCCTGCAGGCCTGGTCCCCCCTAACTGCCCTCCCCTGCCGGCCTGGTCCCCCCAACTGCTCTCCCCTGCAGGCCTGGTCCCCCCTAACTGCCCTCCCCTGCAGGCCTGATGGCCCACAACTGCCCTCCCCTGCAGGCCTGGTCACCCCTAACTGCTCTCCCCTGCAGGCCTGGGTCTCCCCCAACTGCCCTCCCTGCAGGCCTGGTCACCCCCAACTGCCCTCCCCTGCCGGCCTGGTCCCCCCTAACTGCCCTCCCCTGCAGGCCCGGTCACCCCCAACTGCCCTTCTTGCTGACCTGGTCCCCCCCTAACTGCCCTCCCCTGCAGGCCCGGTCACCCCCAACTGCCCTCCTTGCTGACCTGGTCCCCCCCAGCTGCCCTCCTTGCTGGCCGGGTCCCCCCCAACTGCCCTCCCCTGCAGGCCTGGTCCCCCCAACTGCCCTCCTTGCTGACCTGGTCCCCCCCAGCTGCCCTCCCCTGCAGGCCTGGTCCCCCCAACTGCCCTCCTTGCTGGCCTGATCGCCCCCAACTGCCCTCCCCTGCAGGCCTGATCGCCCCCAACTGCCCTCCCCTGCCGGCCTGATCGCCCCCAACTGCCCTCCCCCGCTGGCCATCTTGCGGTTTCATCCTGCGTCCAAACGGGGGCAGCCCTCTTGTGTGTTGGGGTGACGGTCCCTCAGCACATCGGCCGTTTGCTGGACGGGGTGCTCGAGGTCGCCGGTCACCGGAGAGAGGCAGACTGAAGCCGCCCGGAGGGACCGGCTCCCACCCCCGTCGGCACGGACGGACGCCGTTCGCACATGGACCGGCGATGCCTTCCGGCGAGGACGCGGGGAGAAGGGGACCCCCGGCACGGCCCCGGGGGGTGGGGGTTCACGTCGGGTTTCGTCATCGCTGTTACTTTTAAAACACTGCGTGTGTTCTTACTGACGTCAGAGAGAGGAAGGGAGACAGAGACAGAGGCGGAAACATCAGTGACGGGGGAGAGAGAGAGAGAGAGAGGGGAGGGAGGGGAGAGAGAGAGAGAGAGAGAGGAGAGAGAGAGAGAAGAGAGAGAGAGGAGAGAGAGGGGAGAGAGAGAGGGGGGGGAGAGAGAGAGAGAGAGAGAGAGAGAGAGAGGAGAGAGAGGGGAGAGAGAGAGAGAGAGAGGGAGAAAGAGAGAGAGAGAGAGGAGAGAGAGGGGAGGGAGAGAGAGAGAGAGAGAGAGAAGAGAGAGAGAGGAGAGAGAGGGAGAGAGAGAGAGAGGGGGGGGGAGAGAGAGAGAGAGAGAGGAGAGAGAGAGAGAAGAGAGAGAGAGGAGAGAGAGGGGAGAGAGAGAGAGGGGGGGGGAGAGAGAGAGAGAGAGAGAGAGAGGAGAGAGAGGGGAGAGAGAGAGAGAGAGAGGGAGAAAGAGAGAGAGAGAGAGGAGAGAGAGGGAAGGGGGTGAGAGAGGGAGAGAGGGGGGCAAGAGAGAGAGAGAAGAGAGAGAGAGAGAGAGAGGCGGGCGAGAGAGAGAGATAGGCGGGCGAGAGAGAGGGGGCGAGAGAGAGAGAGAGGAGAGAGAGGGGGGAGAGAGAGAGAGAGTGAGGAGAGAGAGAGAGAGAGAGGGGATGAGAGAGAGAGAGGAGAGAGAGGGGAGAGAGAGAGGAGAGAGAGAGGAGGAGAGAGGGGAGAGAGGAGAGAGAGGGGAGAGGGGAGAGAGAGAGGAGAGAGAGGGGAGAGAGAGGGGAGAGAGAGGGGGAGAGAGAGAGAGGAGAGAGAGGGAGAGAGAGAGGAGAGAGAGAGAGGAGAGAGAGGGGAGAGAGAGGGGAGAGAGAGAGAGAGAGAGAGAGGCCGCCTCCTGCACGCCCCTGCTCTCTGTGTAAAAGCCTGAGCAGCTGTACGACCGTTCACCCGGCGGCTATGATGTGCCCTGGCCACCAGGGGGCAGACAGTCGACCAGTTGACCAGTCGCTATGACGTGCACTGACCCACCAGGGGGCAGACAGTCGACTGGTCAACCAGTCGCTGTGACGTGCACTGACCACCAGGGGGCAGACAGTCGACCGGTCGACCGGTCGCTATGACATGCCACTGACCACCAGGGGGCAGAGATTCGACTGAATAGACCAGTCGCTGTGACGTGCACTGACCACCAGGGGGCAGACAGTCGACCGGTCGACCGGTCGCTATGACATGCACTGACCACCAGGGGGCAGAGATTCGACTGATAGACCAGTCGCTATGACGGGCACTGACCACCAGGGGGCAGTCGACCGGTCGACCAGTCGCTATGACGTGCACTGACCACCAGGGGGCAGACAGTCAACCAGTCGACCGGTCGCTATGACATGCACTGACCACCAGGGGGCAGACGCTCTGACCAGTAGATGAGCTTTCTGCTGGGGTCCGGCCAATCAGGACTGAGCGAGTCGGGCCGGACACACCCTGGAGCCAGAAACATCGACGGGAGAGAAACATCCACCAGCCGCCTCCTGCACGCCCCTCAATTGGGGATGGACCCGCAACCAAGGTCCACGCCGTTGACCGGAATCGAACCCGGGACCCTTCCGTCCACAGGCCGACGCTCTGTCCACTGAGCTACACCCGTTAGGGCTGGAAAAACATTCTTACTCCTGGAATAGTTTTATACACGCAGTGGAGCCCCGATGCCCAAAATTCTTGCGAGGGGGCTCGGCCCATGATGCCCTGGCTTCATCCGGAAGGGCGTCTGGATGGTCGTTCTGCTCTTCAGTCCAATTAGCATATTAGCTCTTCATTATACGAAACTAGAGGCCTGTTTAGTTTCCTCCACTCTCCCGCCCCACAATCCCCGCCCCCTCCATGGCAAGCCTCCTGCCCCTCCAGGCTGCTTCATGCCCACGCATGCAAATCAACCCGCCATCTTTGGTGGGCTGATTTGCATACGCGCTCCTGATTGGCCGGGGCGGGGGGGAATAGCGGCGGTACGGTCCGTGTATGTGTCTGTCTCTGAGTAGGGTGAGATATTTTTACTGATTCCAGGGAGGGAGGGAGGGAGGGAGAGGAAGAGAAAGACAGAGAGGCGTCAACGAGGAGAGGGAATTGTGGACCGGCTGCCTCCTGCATGCCCCCCACTGGGGACCGGGCCCGCAACCAAGGCCTGTGCCCTCGACCAGGACTCGAACCCGGGACCCTTCCGTCCGCAGGCCGACGCTCCGTCCCCTGAGCCAGACGGGTTTGGGGATCACGAAACATTCCCAGACGTTATTGAATGAAGCAGCCCTCAACGCAGAGTGAAAACCCCCGCATCCCAGCATTTCTGTTCTCTCGAACCCGCACCAAAGCACACACGGTCGTCTGAGGAGCTGCATCGGATTGGAGGTATTATTATTATTATTATTATTATTATTATTATTATTATTATTATTTTAAATCCACCCTGTCTGAGAATTCCACCCATTTTTCTTTTTTCTTTTTTTTAGCAGAACAGAAAAGGGAGTTTTTTTATTTTATTTTATTTTTTTTTTTTTTCGTGGCAGGTGCAGGAGAGGAATAGGAAGCAGCAGATTGCCTTTCTGAGCACGATCCTCCGGAGGAGAAGAAATATAGACGCACCGCACCCCGCACACGAGGAGGAGGAGGGGGGGTGAAACATATGACAATCCATGAATCCTGGGTAATAATAATATCCCCGACGCTAAGCGGCTGAGACTTCGTCCCCGGGAAACAGGCTTCCCATCCGCCCGCTTGGCGGACACCCGATGGGGACGCTCCATAAGGTCCCTGTTTAACAACGCATCTCCGCGTTTCACTGGGGACACGGGGTGAGATACAGC
>CM050509.1:142597286-142604786 GCA_027563665.1 Antrozous pallidus
TCTGCCTTCGAGGGAGAAAGGAAAGAAAAAAAAACCCCCAGCCCCGCCAGGTGTGTGGCTCCGTGGGGAGAGCGTTGGGCTAGCGGACTGAAGGGTTTCGGGTTCGATTCCCGGTCAAGGGCACAGTCCCCAGACGGGGGGCAGGTGGGAGGCAGTCGATCCACAATTCTCTGTCATCATGGATGTTGCTCTCTCTCCCTTTCTCCCCCTCTCCTTTCCTCTCTGAAATCAATAAAAATCTCTCTCGTCTAGAGGCCTGGTGCACGAAATCCGTCCACGGGGAGAGGGGTGGGGGATGTTGGTCAGCCCGGCCTGCACCCTCTGCAATTTGGGGACCCCTCAAGGGATGTCTGACTGCCCAGTAGGATGGGGCCTGAACGGGCAGGCGGACGTCCCTCTCACAATCCAGGACAGCTGGCTCCCAACGGCTCACCTGCCTGCCTCCCTGATGGCCCCCTAACCGCTTCTGCCTGCCAGCCTGGTCACCCCCTAACCACTCCCCTGCCAGCCCGATCACCCCCTAACCATTCCCCGCCAGCCTGATCACCCCCTAACCATTCCCCTGCCAGCCCGATCACCCCCTAAACCCTCCCCTGCCAGCCTGATCGCCCCTAACCACTCCCCCGCCAGCCTGATCACCCCCTAACCACTCCCCTGCCAGCCTGATCGCCCCCTAACCGCTCTCCCCTGCCAGCCTGATTGGTGCCTAACTGCTCCCCTGTCAGCCTGGTCACCCCCTAACCACTCCCCTGCCAGCCTGATCGCCCCCTAACCACTCCCCTGCCAGCCTGATCACCCCCAACCACTCCCTGCCAGCCTGGTCACCCCCCAACCACTACCCTGCCAGCCTGGTCACCCCCCAACCACTCCCCTGCCAGGCTGATCGCCCCCTAACCACTCCCCTGCCAGCCTGATCACCCCCCAACCACTCCCTGCCAGCCTGGTCACCCCTTACCACTCCCTGCCAGCCTGATCACCCCCTAACCACTCCCCTGTCAGCCTGATCGCCCCCTAACCGCTCCCCTGCCAGTCTGATCACCCCCCAACCACTCCCTGCCAGCCTGGTCACCCCCCCAACCACTCCCTGCCAGCCTGATCACCCCCTAACCACTCCCCTGCCAGCCTGATCACCCCTAACCACTCCCCTGCCAGCCTGATCAACCCTAACCACTCCCCTGCCAGCCTGATCGCCCCCTAACCACTCCCTGCCAGCCTGATCACCCCCTAACCACTCCCCTGCCACCTGATCGCCCCCTAACCACTCCCCTGCCAGCCTGATCGCCCCCTAACCACTCCCCTGCCAGCCTGATCACCCCCTAACCACTCCCCTGCCAGCCTGATGGATGTCTAACTGCTCCCCTGCCAGCCTGTTTGCCCCCAACTTCCCTCCTCTGCCAGCCTGGTCACCCCTAACTCCCCTCCCCTGCAGGCCTGGAACCTCCCAGCTGCCCTCCCCTGCAGGCCACCTTGTGGTGTCCATCCCGTGTCCACACGGGGCAGGATCTTTGACCCCATGGGGCAGCCTCCTGTGTGATGGAGCGACGGTCCATCTGCCTATGACCCTTTTATTAGAGAGGATTATTATTGTGTTTCTTAAATATGTAAATCGCCGTCTCTTCTGGGAACCCGGGGAGGGAATCGGCCGGCCATAAACACATCTACGCTTTCGCAGAAGTCACTTGCTGCCACAGCCAGTGCTGCCCAGTGGAAAGAGCGATGGCCTGCGGACGGAAGGGTCCTGGGTTTGATTTCGGTCAAGGGCATGGACCTTGGCTGCGGGCACATCCCCAGTGGGGGGCGTGCAGGAGGCGGCTGATGGGTGTTTCTGTCTCAACGATGTTTCTGACTCTCTATCCCTCTCCCTTCCTCTCTGTGAAAAAAAAAAAAATCAATAAAATATATATACATATATATTTTTAAAAAGCCTCTTGGTTCTCTCTCCCAACCTGTGACGTGACCTTAAAACCTGAGGCTGCATAAAACCTAATCGCTTGGAGACATACAGCCAGCGCTCCCTGCGATTTTACGGAATCATTTCTGCTGGCTTCTGTGTACACGGGAAAGAGAAAACGCTCTATTTTTTATGTTCTGGTAATGAATAAAAACAGATTTACATCCACGCAAACGTGCCTGCATCCGTTTCCCTCCCGTTTGAGAAATTATCCCTCTTTAATTCGGGGTGGAAGCACTTCTTTTCAAGCAATGCCCTGATATTCAAGCAGGAAAAACATATCAAGGGGGAATAGAAAACACCCGTTACCAACACTGGGTGGGCTGGTACCTAATTGGTCGTAAAATGTGGACTGAAGTGATTGAAGAATAGAACTTATTTCAAAAAAAATTTTATTGATTTTTTTTTTTTTTACAGAGAGGAAGGGAGAGGGATAGTCAGAAACATCGATGAGAGAGAAACACCCATCAGCCGCCTCCTGCACACCCCCCACTGGGGATGTGCCCGCAGCCAAGGTCCATGCCCTTGACCGGAATCGAACCCAGGACCCTTCCGTCTGCAGGCCGACGTTCTATCCACTGAGCCAAATCGGTTACAGCTATTTGCAGATTTTGGGATATTTCTTACCACTTTTGTGGTATTACACTACATGAGTACAATTTCTGGCAATACTAATATATTTAAAATATTTTTTCTTGAGATATTAACGTTTGTGACACGTAATATATTTGTACTTACAATCCCTTTCCTTGAAATATTAATGTTGATTCCATGTAGCATTGCTACATTTAAAACAATTTTCTGGAAATATTAATGTTCACTGCCTGTCATATTGCTACGCGTAAAACCGTTTTTCCTGAGATATTCGTGTTTACGGCATGTAAACAGCTAATTATTTGGTACCTGGTAATGGATTTATTTTGTATGTTGCAAAAAAAAAAACCCACAAATAAAATTGAGAAAGAAAGAAAGAAAGAAAGAAAGAAAGAAAGAAAGAAAGAGAGAAAGAAGCCATAGGAGGGATGATCTATCCCCCTCGTCGGCAAACGGCGGCTCGCGAGCCGCAGGCGGCTCTCTGGCTCCTTGGGTGCGGCTCTTCCACAGAACACCACGGCCCGGACGAGTCCGTGTGGAAGGAGTGACGTTTGGAGCCGTTCACGTTTAAAACATGGGGGTCTCCAGAGCAATGTCCATCACGGTCCTGTTGGTATTTGGCTCTGCGCACTCATGAGTTTGCCCACCCCTGGCCTAGCGGTTGGCTAGAGAGTGTCCGTCTGCAGTTGGAAGGGTCCCGGGTTCGATTCCCGGTCCACATCACAGGCCCGGGTTGCAAGCTCCACTCCCCAGTAGGGGGCGTGCAGGAGGCAGCCGGTCCAGCAGGGCAGGGCAGTTAGGGGCGACCGGGCAGGGAGGGGGCTGAGCGGCGAGGAGCCGGCGGTCCCAGATTGTGACAGGGATGTCCGGCTTGCGGTTTCGGCCGGCTCCCATCCTGGTCTGCAAAGGGGATCGGGCCTAAATCGCCCGTCAGACATCGCCTGAGGGTTTCCCAGATTGGAGAGGGTGCAAACTGGGCTGAGGAACCTCTTTCCCCACCCCCTGCACGTGAATTTCGTGCACCGGGCAGGAAATAATGATAGGCCGGCGTGGCCCAGGGGTTGAGCATCAACCCATAAACCGGGAGGTCAGGGTTCGATTCCCGGTCAAGGTCACAGGCCCGGGTTGCGGGCTCCGTCCCCAGTGGGGGGCGTGCAGGAGGCAGCTGATGCATGATTCTCTCTTCTCGTGCATGCTTCTCTCTCTCTCTCTCTCTCTCTCTCTCTCTCCCTCTCCCTTCCTCTCTCAGAAATCAATACAAATATAGATCATTAGAGGCCCGGGGTACAAAATTGGTGCACGGGGAGCAGGGGATGTCCCTCAGCCCAGCCCGCACCCTCTCCAATCTGGGGACCCTCGAGGGATGTCCGACTGCCCCGTTTAGGCCTGATCCTACTGGGCCTAAACGGGCAGTCGGACATCCTTCTCTCACAGTCCAGGACGGCTGGCTCCCAACGGCTCGCCTGCCTGCCTCCCTGATGGCCCCTAACTGTGTCCGCCTGCCAGCCTGATGACCCCCTAACCACTCCCCTGCCAGCCTCATTGCCCCCTAACCACTCCTCTGCCAGCCTGGTCACCCCGAACCACTCCCCTGCCAGCCTGATGGATGTCTAACTGCTCCCCTGCCAGCCTGTTTGCACCCAACTTTCCTCCTCTGCTGGCCTGGTCTCCCCTAACTGCCCTCTCCTGCTGGCCTGGTCTCCCCTAACTGCCCTCCCCTGCAGGCCTGGTCACCCCTAACTGCCCTCCCTTGCAGGCCTGGTCACCCCTAACTGCCCTCCCCTGCAGGCCTGATCGCCCTCAAATGCCCTCCCTTGCAGGCCTGGAACCTGCCAACGGCCCTCCCCTGCTGGCCATCTTGTGTCCACATGGGAGCAGGATCTTTGACCCCATGGGGGCAGCCCTCTTGTGTGCTGGACCGATGGTCCATCTGCAAATGACTCTTTCATTAGATAGGATAGTAATTATTACAGTAAATGAATTAAAAATAGCAAACAAAAGAGAAACACAGCCATAAGACAGAAAGAACCAGCTGATGGTTGCCCAAGCTGGTGGGGGCGGGCGGGGCGGGGGGTTGATGGAGAAAATGTTGGGGCACCCCAGGAAAGGCTGAACCCTGTGCGTGACGGGTAACGTGGCCTCGCCCAGCCCTCTGCACCCCCGTAAGAGGTCAGGGGCTACTGATTCCTTCCCATCTCCGCACGCCTGACCCCCACGCCGTCACCCCAAACTCTCGGCCTGCGGGGTTGCGTGCCACGTTTTCGCGGCCCAGACAACAGAACCGTCTGCGAGAAACCTTTTCATAAAAGCGTCCCTTCGGTTTTACTACATCCCGTTCTACAGGATCCCATCTAATAAAAGAGGGAGAGCCAAACGGACCGAACCTTGGCTACACCAACAAGCCACGCCCAAGAGCCACGCCCACGAACCACGGCCACGAGCCACGCCCACGTGCCACGCCCACGGGCCACGTCCACAAAGCCACGTCCACAAAGATAGGGAGTGACATGCAAATTAAACACAACCAAGATGGCTTCTGTCCATGGCAGGCCAGGCCAGGCGGGCTGGGGGCGTAGCCAGGCTCCGATGGGCCCCGATCGCAGGGCGATGGCTGGCTGGGGTCCCCTGGCCGAGCTCCCCTGCTCAAGGACGGAAAGCCTAGGCCAGAGGCTTTAGGCCTTGGGCAGGCCGGCCCCGGGGTGAGCTGTCAGTAGGACATCCCTCCCAGCAGGGGAGGGCCGTTGGGAGCCCCCGAGGGCTCCCAGTATAGGAGAAGAGGGGGCACTTTGGGCGGAGGAACCACCCACCCCCAGCACACAAATTTTGTGCGCCGGGCCCCCAGTCCTGTAGGATAAAAGGCTGATGTGCAAACGGTCCCCTTCGACCGGCGTTCGACTGAGAGTTCGACGGGGACGTTTGAGCAGGGGGCACAGCTGCCAAGCCAACTGCCCGTGGTCCTTCCCCTGGCTGACCCGGCCCCATCGTCCCCGATTGGCTGCCTGGCCAGACCTCACCCGAGCACGAAATCCATGCACCGGGCCCCTAGCGATGAATAAGGACCAAAACGCTCGCCGACGGCCGATAGCCGTCCCGTGCGGCATTCATTCCCTCACGCGTGTCACACGCGGGCATCCCGTGTCTCTGGAGCGGACATTCTAGCAGCCGATGGCCACGCCCTTCGAACCGGACTGACCGGCTTGGGGTGTGCGACGGGAAACACCGGCTTCCGGGGGGGGGGGGGGGGACGAGGAAGACGGGTTTATCCGGGTGGCGTGTATTCGTGCGAGCCGCCGTTCCGTGTCCGGTCAGCTGGTGTGGAGACAAACGTCCGGTCCTTCAGGCTCATGGCCACGCGTGCCCGTCCCCCCTCGGCGGCCGCAGGGCTCCCCATCGCCACACGCCCACGTTTCCGGGGAAGCGGGAGCGTCTGTGTGTGGCCCCCGCACACATCGAGCTTCTGTGTTTGGCCCACGTGGGCCTTCGAGTCGGACACGCCTGGTTAGGGTAGGGCCAGGGTTAGGGTTGGGGTTGGGGTTAGGGTTGAGGTTGAGGTTGGGGTTAGGGTTGAGGTTGAGGTTGGGGTTAGGGTTGAGGTTGAGGTTGGGGTTGGGGTTGGGGTTGGGGTTGGGGTTAGAGGTTAGGGTTGGGGTTGGGGTTAGAGGTTAGGGTTGGGGTTAGAGGTTAGGGTTGGGGTTGGGGTTGAGGTTAGGGTTGGGGTTGAGGTTAGAGGTTAGAGGTTAGGGTTGGGGTTGGGGTTGAGGTTAGGGTTGGGGTTGAGGTTAGAGGTTAGGGTTGGGGTTGAGGTTAGGGTTGGGGTTGGGGTTGAGGTTAGGGTTGGGGTTGGGGTTAGGGTTGGGGTTGAGGTTAGAGGTTAGAGGTTAGGGTTGGGGTTGAGGTTAGGGTTGGGGTTGGGTTGGGGTTGGGGTTAGGGTTGGGGTTAGGGTTGAGGTTAGGGTTGGGGTTAGGGTTGGGGTTGGGGTTGGGGTTGAGGTTAGGGTTGGGGTTAGGGTTGAGGTTAGGGTTGGGGTTAGGGTTGAGGTTAGGGTTGGGGTTAGGGTTGGGGTTATGCTTGGGGTTAGGGTTAGGGTTGGGTTGGGGTTAGGGTTGGGGTAGAGGTTAGGGTTGGGGTAGAGGTTAGGGTTGGGGTTGAGGTTAGGGTTAGGGTTGAGGTTAGGGTTAGGGTTGGGGTAGAGGTTGGGGTTGGGGTAGAGGTTAGGGTTGGGGTAGAGGTTAGGGTTGGGGTAGAGGTTAGGGTTGGGGTTGAGGTTAGGGTTAGGGTTGGGGTTGAGGTTAGGGTTGGGGTTGAGGTTGGGGTTGGGGTTAGGGTTGGGGTTAGGGTTAGGGTTAGGGTTGGGGTAGAGGTTAGGGTTGGGGTAGAGGTTAGGGTTGGGGTAGAGGTTAGGGTTGGGGTAGAGGTTAGGGTTGGGGTAGAGGTTGGGGTTGGGGTTAGGGTTGGGGTTGAGGTTAGGGTTGGGGTAGAGGTTGGTGTTGGTGTTGGTGTTGGGGTTAGGGTTAGGGATAGGGTTGGGGTAGAGGTTGGGGTTGGGGTTAGGGTTGGGGTTGGGGTTAGGGTTGGGGTTGGGTTAGAGGTTAGGGTTAGGGTTGGGGTTAGGTTTAGGGTTGGGGTTAGGTTTAGGGTTAGGGTTAGGGTTGGGGTTGGGGTTAGGGTTGGGGTTGGGGTTGGGGTTAGGGTTAGGGTTGGGGTTGAGGTTAGGGTTGGGGTTAGGGTTGGGGTTGAGGTTGGGGTTGGGGTTGGGGTTAGGGTTAGGGTTGGGGTTGAGGTTGGGGTTGGGGTTAGGGTTGAGGTTAGGGTTGGGGTAGAGGTTGGGGTTGGGGTTAGGGTTGAGGTTAGGGTTGGGGTTAGGGTTGGGGTTGAGGTTGGGGTTGGGGTTGGGGTTAGGGTTGGGGTTAGGGTTGGGGTAGAGGTTGGGGTTGGGGTTAGGGTTGAGGTTAGG
>CM050509.1:142617286-142639786 GCA_027563665.1 Antrozous pallidus
GAGACGGGATTCCACGCCAGGCCAAGCGCCCCGCACCCGAGACGGACATCGACGGGACGGCCGCTGCGGAGCAAAGCATGCCGGGAGATGATGCACAGCAAAAGCATTCTGGGAGGTGCTGCACAGCAAAGGATTCTGGCAGGTGCTGCACAGCAAAAGCATTCTGGGAGGTGCTGCACAGCAAAGCATTCTGGGAGCTGCTGCACAGCAAAAGCATTCTGGGAGCTGCTGCACAGCAAAAGCATTCTGGGAGCTGCTGCACAGCAAAGGATTCTGGGAAGTGCTGCACAGCAAAGCATTCTGGGAGCTGCTGCACAGCAAAGCATTCTGGGAGCTGCTGTACAGCAAAAGCATTCTGGGAGGTGCTGCACAGCAAAAGCATTCTGGAGGTGCTGCACAGCAAAAGCATTCTGGGAGGTGCTGCACAGCAAAAGCATTCTGGGAGGTGCTGCACAGCAAAGCATTCTGGGAGGTGCTGCACAGCAAAAGCATTCTGGGAGGTGCTGCACAGCAAAGCATTCTGGGAGCTGCTGCACAGCAAAAGCATCTGGGAGGTGTGCACAGCAAAGCATTCTGGGAGCTGCTGCACAGCAAAAGCATTCTGGGAGGTGCTGCACAGCAAAGCATTCTGGGAGCTGCTGTACAGCAAAAGCATTCTGGGAGGTGCTGCACAGCAAAAGCATTCTGGGAGGTGCTGCACAGCAAAAGCATTCTGGGAGGTGTGCACAGCAAAGCATTCTGGGAGGTGCTGCACAGCAAAGCATTCTGGGAGGTGCTGCACAGCAAAAGCATTCTGGGAGGTGTGCACAGCAAAGCATTCTGGGAGCTGCTGCACAGCAAAAGCATTCTGGGAGGTGTGCACAGCAAAGCATTCTGGGAGGTTCTGCACAGCAAAGCATTCTGGGAGGTGCTGCACAGCAAAGCATTCTGGGAGCTGCTGCAGCCACCGGGGAGGGGGGGCGGGCACTCACTGTTGGGCGGGTGCCAGCGCACGGCGTTCAGGTAGGCGTTGCAATAGTGGAAGAGGAACTCGTGGGCGGAGCGCGGGGTCTCCCCTCGCAGGAGGGGCATCAGGTCTCGGCCGTCGATGATCCTGTTGGGGGTGGGGGGGGATGGTGTCAGGCGGGCGTGAGGGCGTGAGGGGCCGTCCGCTCCTGATATCAAACCGCTCCCCTCCCCTCCAGCCCCCCGCCGACTCCCCTACACAGATCAGCTTCGCCCCCATGAAAACCCGCCGCCGAGAAATGCCCGCCCTACTCTGCGGGCTCCCGTATGCCATGCCGGGAGCCAGCCGGTCCATGATTCTCCCTCATCATGGATGTTTCTCTCTCTCTCTCTCTCTCTCTCTCCCTCCCTCCCCCTCCTCCCTCTCTGACATCAATAGAAATATTTAAAAAACAACGTAAAATAAAAATGGGGACTATTCTTTAGAAAATAAAAAAGTCACTGGACTGAAATACAATCATGTGCCATCTCTTTCTCCCCACAAGGGATTGGGGAATAGATTTCTTATTCGTTCTCTCTCTCTCTCTCCTCTCTCTCTCTCTCTCATTTCATACATCCGGGCCACAATACAGTGTCAACACTGGTGGGTGGACATCAATCGCAAGAAGAGGTTCCACCCTCACCGTTTGGCTCGGTGGATAGAGCGTCACCCCCAACCCTGAAGGGTCCCGGGTTCGATTCCGGTCCACGGCGCATACACCTCCTCAGTTACAGGTTTCCCTGCCTTATTCAGGTGCGTAAGGGAGGCCACCAATCGATGCGACTTTCCCACATCGATGTTTCTCTCTCTGTGTGTCTCTCCCCCTCCGTCCCACCCTCTCTTTCTCAAAAAAGAAAAGAAAAGAAAAGAAAAAAAAAATATATAAACCAATGGGGAAATATCCTCAGGTGAGGATTAAAAAAATAAAAATGAAGGGTTCAGGTGTTTTTAATTATTGCAAGCCACAGAAGACGCAGGCCACTCGGGGAATTGCCTGTGGCGTTATTTAAGAACTAGAGGCCCCGGTGCACGAAATTCACGCCGGGAGGGGGTGAGGGAAGTGTCCCCCAGACCACCTTGCACCCTCTCCAATCTGGGACATCCCTCTCACAATCCAGGACTGCTGGCTCCCAACGGCTCCCTGCATGCCTCCCTGATGGCCCCTGACCGCTTCTGCCTGCCAGCCTGCTCACCCCCTAACCACTCCCCTGCCAGCCTGATTGCCTCTAACCACTACCCTGCCAGCCTGATTGATGCCTAACTGCTCCCCTGTCAGCCTGATTGCCCTTAAATGCCCTCCCATGCAGGCCTGGTCACCCCTAACTGCCCTCCCCTGCAGGCCTGCTCACCCCTAACTGCCCTCCTCTGCAGGCCTGGCCACCCCTAACTGCCCTCCCCTGCAGGCCTGCTCACCCCTAACTGCCCTCCTCTGCAGGCCCGGCCACCCCTAATGCCCTCCCCTGCAGACCTGGTCTCCCCTAACTGCCCTCCCCTGCAGGCCCGGTCACCCCTAACTGCCGTCCCCTGCAGGCCTGCTCACCCCTAACTGCCCTCCACTGCAGGCCAGGTCACCCCTAACTGCCCTCCCCTGCAGGCCTGCTCACCCCTAACTGCCCTCCTCTGCAGGCCTGGCCACCTCTAACTGCCCTCCCCTGCAGGCCTGGTCCCCTCTAACCGCCCTCCCCTGCAGGCCTGGTCACCCCTAACTGCCCTCCCCTGCCGGCCTGGTCACCCCTAACTGCCCTCCCCTGCAGGCCTGGTCCCTCCACCTGCCCTCCCCTGCAGGCCTGGTCCCCTCTAACCGCCCTCCCCTGCAGACCTGGTCTCCCCTAACTGCCCTCCCTTGCAGACCTGCTCACCCCTAACTGCCCTCCCCTGCAGGCCTGGTCTCCCCTAACTGCCCTCCCCTGCAGACCTGCTCACCCCTAACTGCCCCTCCCCTGCAGGCCTGGCCACCCCTAACTGCCCTCCCCTGCTGGCCTGCTCACCCCCAACTGCCCTCCCCTGCAGGCCCGGTCTCCCCCAAATTCCCTCCTCTGCAGGCCTGGTCCCTCCCAACTGCCCTCCCTTGCAGACCTGCTCACCCCTAACTGCCCTCCCCTGCAGGCCCGGTCACCCCTAACTGCCCTCCCTGCAGGCCCAGTCTCCCCCAAATTCCCTCCTCTGCAGGCCTGGTCCCTCCCAACTGCCCTCCCTTGCAGACCTGCTCACCCCTAACTGCCCTCCCCTGCAGGCCCGGTCACCCCTAACTGCCCTCCCCTGCAGGCCCAGTCTCCCCCAAATTCCCTCCTCTGCAGGCCTGGTCCCTCCCAACTGCCCTCCCTTGCAGACCTGCTCACCCCTAACTGCCCTCCCCTGCAGGCCTGGTCTCCCTAACTGCCCTCCCCTGCAGGCCTGGCCACCCCTAACTGCCCTCCCCTGCAGGCCTGGCCACCCCTAACTGCCCTCCCCTGCGGGCCTGCTCACCCCTAATTGCCCTCCCTGCAGGCCCGGTCTCCCCCAAATTCCCTCCTCTGCAGGCCTGGTCCCTCCCAACTGCCCTCCCTTGCAGACCTGCTCACCCCTAACTGCCCTCCCCTGCAGGCCCGGTCACCCCTAACTGCCCTCCCCTGCAGGCCCGGTCTCCCCCAAATTCCCTCCCCTGCAGGCCTGGTCCCCCCTAACTGCCCTCCCCTGCAGACCTGCTCACCCCTAACTGCCCTCCCCTGCAGGCCCGGTCACCCCTAACTGCCCTCCCTGCAGGCCCAGTCACCCCTAACTGCCCTCCCCTGCAGACCTGGTCCCCCCTAACTGCCCTCCCCTGCAGACCTGGTCCCCCCTAACTGCCCTCCCCTGCAGGCCCGGTCTCCCCCAAATTCCCTCCTCTGCCTGCAGAACCAAGAGCACGCCCCGCCCCGGGAGCCTGGCACGCACCTGTCCTCGGGCAGCCGGGCCCCGGCCAGCCGCACCACGGTGGGGAAGACGTCCATGTTGCTGGTGGGCTCGGAGACCTCGATGCCGGCCCGCAGCACCCCCGGCCAGCGCAGCAGCCCCGGCACTCGGATGCCGCCTTCCCAGTTGTTGCCTTTGCCCCCTGAAACGCCAACGGAGGGTGTGGGGTGGGGGGTGGGTGGGGGGAGGGACAGCGGGTGAGCGTCGCCGAGGCCGGCCCGCCCGGGGGTCACAGGGGCCACCCGGGGTGGGCGGGGGGACCGAACTGACCTTTGAAGATGCCGTTGCTGCCCCCATGGCGCTCCCCCGTGGCCGAGACTTCCTCTACGTGGGCACCGTGGTCCGAGGTGAAGTAGACGAGCGTGCGCTCGGCCAGACGCAGCTCCTCCAGGACGTCCAGGACCTGCCCTGGGGGTGGGGGCGGGGGGCACCGGGGACACGCGTGAAACTCCCCCCGTTCGCACGGGAACAGGCACCCAACCCGAACCTCCCGTTTTGTTTTAAAAAAAAATATGTATATTTTATTGATGTTTTACAGAGAGGAAGGGAGAGAAAGAAACATCGATGAGAGAGAAACATCCATCCGCCGCCTCCTGCACGCCCCCCTCCACTGGGGATGTGCCCGCAGCCAAGGTCCACGCTCTTGACCGGAATCGAACCCGGGACCCCTCAGTCCGCAGGCTGATGCTCTATCCACTGAGCAACACTGGCCAGGGTTAAAATATATTTTTTATTGATTCCACAGAGAGGAAGGGAGAGGGATAGAGAGTTAGAAACATGGATGAGAGAGAAACATCCATCAGCCGCCTCCTGCACGCCCCCCACTGGGGATGTGCCTGCAACCAGGGTCATGCCCTTGAACCAGAATCGAACCCGGGGACCCCCCCCTTCCGTCCACAGGCTGATGCTCTATCCACTGAGCCAAACTAGCTAGGGCTTTTGCCCATTATTTTTAATGAAATTAAAATATATGTCTGTCTATCTATCTATCTATCTATCTATCTATCTATCTATCTATAGATACATGTGTGTGTGTATACATACAATCTCTCTATATAATTTATATATGTAATTACACAATAACTCTATCTCTGTTTATTTTTACTTTATTATTTTTCTCTAAATACATTTTATTGATTTTGTACAGAGAGGAAGGGAGAGGGATAGAGAGTCGGAAACATCGATGATGAGAGAGAAACATCCATCAGCCGCCTCCTGCACGCCCCCCCACTGGGGATGTGCCCCGCAGCCAAGGTCCATGCCCTCGACCACAGTCGAACCCCGGGACCCTTCAGTACGCAGGCCGACTCTATCCACTGGCCCCCATCGGTTTCGGCGGAGATGCTCATGCTAAATATATCTGTACTAATAAAAGGATAATATGCTAATTAGAGCGGACGTCTTTTGGACGACCTTCCGAACGACCTTCCGGACGACCTTCCGGACATCCTTCAGACAAAGCTGCTCAGGCCCACGGCAGCGGCGACAGGGCCGATGGGAGGGCAGCGCCTGCCTCTGATCCCTCAGGCCACCTCCCGGCAGAGGGAGGCCAGACTGTGTGGCTTAGGCCCGGGTCCGAGAGGCAGAGATGGTTCGGGGGGGTGATAGGGTCAGCAGGGGAGCAGGTTCGGGGCGATCAGGCAGGCGGACAAGCCTGCGGTTAGGAGCCAGCTAAGTCCCAGGCCGGGCCTCAACCAACCAGTCGGACGTCCCCCCCCGAGGGGTCCCAGGTTGCAGAGGGTGCAGGGTGCGCTGGGGAGAACACCCCCAAAAGTGCACAGAGTTCATGCACCGGGCCTCTAGCGTGTGCGTGTGTGTGTGCGTGTGTGTGTGCGCAGACTAGAGGCCTGCTGCAGGAAGATTCCGGCAAGAATCGGGCTTCCTGCGGCCACAGCGAAGAGGTCTTTGCTGCCTCGCTCCTCCCCCGCCCCCCATCCCCGCTGCCTCGCTCCCTTCTCCGCTGCTTTGCTCCTTCCTGCAGCCCTTGGCTTCCTCCCACGCTGTCGTCAGCCCTGGCTCCCAGGATGCGTATGCAAATCAGCAGCTGCCTTGGTTGGGCTAATTTGCATACCCGCTCCTGATTGGCTGGTGGGTGTGGCGGAGGGATGGTCAATTTGCATATTTCTCTTTTATTGGTATATATATTTCTCATTGATTTCAGAGCGCAAGGGAGAGAGAGATAGCAACATCCGTGATGAGAGAGAAATCATGGATTGGCTGCCTCCTGCGCGCCCCCTACTGGGGAGGGAGCCCACGATCGGGGCCTGTGAACTGACCGGGTATCGAACCCTGAGCTCCTGGTTCAAAAGCCGACGCATAACCATTGAGCCACCTGCCAGACACTAACTTTATCCTTTCCGTGCAACGCGTCCCGTATACGGCTTGGCTGGGATTAATATAAGGGAGCCTAGCGCAGACCATCGGAAAGAAAGAAAGAAAGAAAAAAAAAGTGACGTATTTGCTTCAATTTGTGGAGACACAGTCAGATTTCTGATTTCCTTCTGTTTTTTCCTCTTCCCCCGAAAGCCCCACGCCAACATACGCTGAGTCCCCTTCTGTTTAGGTCGTAAGGCAGAGCCCGTGGACTACGTACCCTTTCCTAAGATTGGCCCCCAAAGCAGGCTTACAGCTGCCCCAATGGGAAAGAAGACGGCGATCCAATATAATAAGCCTATGTAGTAAAAGGCTAATATGCAAATCGACCGAACGGCGGAACAACCGGTCGCTATGACGTGCACTGACCACCAGGGGCAGACAGTCGACCGGTCGACCAGTCGCTGTGACGTGCACTGACCACCAGGGGACAGACAGTCGACCGGTCGCTATGACGTGCACTGACCACCAGGGGCAGACAGTCGACTCGGACCAGTCTGTCCCCCCCCTGTGACATGCACTGACCCGCCAGGGGGCAGACAGTCGACCGGTCGACCGGTTCGCTAATGACATGCACTGACCACCAGGGGCAGACAGTCGACCGGTTGACCAGTCGCTGTGACGTGCACTGACCACCAGGGGGCAGACAGTCGACCGGTCGCCCGGTTGCTATGACGTGCACTGACCACCAGGGGCGACTGTCGACCGGTTGACCGGTCGCTGTGACATGCACTGACCACCAGGGGGCAGACAGTCGACCGGTCAACCAGTCGCTGTGACGTGCACTGACCCACCAGGGGGCAGACAGTCGACCGGTCGCTGTGACATGCACTGACCACCAGGGGGCAGACAGTCGACCGGTCAACCGGTCGCTATGACGTGCACTGACCACCAGGGGGCAGACAGTCAACCGGTCGCCCAGTTACTATGACGTGCACTGACCACCAGATTCCTCGGGGGGGAGGGACACCAGTGTATAGAGGCGTCTGGTTCTGACTTATCTTGTGCGTGGGATCGCTTATCAGGGAAGCGCTGTCCTTTCAAAGCCTCTCATCTCGTTCCCCGAGACCCATACGATGGGAAATAAGCGTCTGGAGAGCACTCTGTCCCGAACAGCAGACAAACCGCACAGGCCAGCGCGACCGACGGACCGGACAGTGTCCCAGCTTCGCTGTGGGGACCTTGACCGAGGACACTTGGGGGTGGGGCAGCCTGCCTCCCCGCTGTGGACGGGGGCTTGTGGGGGAAGAAGATTAAATCCCAGAGAGAGCCCTGGGCTGTGTGGTTCAGTGGACAGGGCATCGTCAGTCTGCGAATCGAAGGGTCCCGGGTTCGATTCCGGTCAAGGGCATGCACCTGGGCTGCAGGCTCCTCCCTGGCCCCAGCTCTATCCACTGAACCCAAACTGGTTAGGGCTCTGAGTATCGATTTTTAAGTTATAAGCAGCTATCTTCACCATCACCACCAACTCCATCACCTCCATCACCTCCATCACCATCACCACCATCAACTCCATCACCTCCATCAACTCCATCACCTCCATCACCTCCATCACCATCACCACCATCAACTCCATCAACTCCATCACCTGCATCTTCACCATCACTACCATCAACTCCATCACCTACATCACCTGCATCTTCACCATCACTACCATCAACTCCATCACCTCCATCACCATCACCACCATCAACTCCATCACCTCCATCACCTGCATCTTCACCATCAACTCCATCACTTCCATCTTCACCATCACTACCATCAACTCCATCACCTCCATCACCATCACCACCATCAACTCCATCACCTCCATCACCTGCATCTTCACCATCACTACCATCAACTCCATCACTTCCATCTTCACCATCACTACCATCAACTCCATCACCTCCATCACCATCACCACCATCAACTCCATCACCTCCATCACCTCCATCACCATCACCACCATCAACTCCATCACCTGCATCTTCACCATCACCACCATCAACTCCATCACCTCCATCACCTCCATCACCATCACCACCATCAACTCCATCACCTGCATCTTCACCATCACCACCATCAACTCCATCACCTCCATCACCTCCATCACCATCACCACCATCAACTCCATCAACTCCATCACCTGCATCTTCACCATCACTACCATCAACTCCATCACCTACATCACCTGCATCTTCACCATCACTACCATCAACTCCATCACCTCCATCACCATCACCACCATCAACTCCATCATCTCCATCACCTGCATCTTCACCATCACTACCATCACCTCCATCACCTGCATCTTCACTATCACTACCATCAACTCCATCACCTCCATCACCTCCATCACCATCACCACCATCAACTCCATCACCTCCATCACCTGCATCTTCACCATCACTACCATCAACTCCATCACTTCCATCTTCACCATCACTACCATCAACTCCATCATCTCCATCACCATCACCACCATCAACTCCATCACCTCCATCACCTCCATCACCATCACCACCATCAACTCCATCACCTGCATCTTCACCATCACCACCATCAACTCCATCACCTCCATCACCTCCATCACCATCACCACCATCAACTCCATCACCTGCATCTTCACCATCACCACCATCAACTCCATCACCTCCATCACCTCCATCACCATCACCACCATCAACTCCATCAACTCCATCACCTGCATCTTCACCATCACTACCATCAACTCCATCACCTACATCACCTGCATCTTCACCATCACTACCATCAACTCCATCACCTCCATCACCATCACCACCATCAACTCCATCACCTCCATCACCTGCATCCTCAGCATCACCACCATCAACTCCATCACCTGCATCTTCACCATCACTACCATCACCTCCATCACCTCCATCACCTGCATCTTCACCATCACCTCCATCACCTGCATCTTCACCATCAACTCCATCACCTCCATCACCTGCATCTTCACCACCACTACCATCACCTCCATCACCTCCATCACCATCACCACCATCAACTCCATCACCTCCATCACCATCACTACCATCACCTCCATCACCTGCATCTTCACCATCACCTCCATCATCTCCATCACCTGCATCTTCACCACCACTACCATCACCTCCATCACCTCCATCACCATCACTACCATCACCTCCATCACCTCCATCACCTGCATCTTCACCATCACCTCCATCACCTCCATCACCTGCATCTTCACCATCACTACCATCAACTCCATCACCTCCATCACCATCACCACCATCAACTCCATCACCTCCATCACCTGCATCTTCACCATCACTACCATCAACTCCATCACCATCACCACCATCAACTCCATCACCTCCATCACCTGCATCTTCACCATCACTACCATCAACTCCATCACCTCCATCACCTGCATTTTCATAAACAGCAGTCCTATCATCATCACGTGACATCGATCACCTCAATCACCTCCATCATTATCATAAACAGCAGTCCTATCATCACCACCATCGATCACCTCAACCACCTCCATCATTATCACCATCACCTCCGTCTTCATCACCATCACCACCATCACCATCGTCATCACCATCACATTCCACCACCATCCCCACCCTCACCTCCACCTTCATCCACAGCAGCCCCAGCATCACCGTCCCACCTCTTCAACACACACACAGAACACTCAGCACAGCGCCCGGCCCCGGCGAGGAAACTCTGACCTCTCCCCGCCTCCGCAGCCCCCCGAGAGTTTCATCCCGATGCCTGTGCCACCTGCTCTCCCCCCTACGCTTTCAAACGCCCCCTTGACATCCCCACGGAGCCTCCCTTCTTTAAAAGAACGCCCCGTTTATCAAGAAACAAAGGCGTCTGGGAGATTCAAGACGGGGGGAAGGGACGCGGGGAAAGAACCCACGGGAAATCCACGGCCTGGAGGCCGAGATTATAATTCTGCACCGAACAACGACAGCGACAGCAAACAACGGAGCAAATGCCGAGTCCTGCTGTGTTAGTGTTCTGGGGGCTGCGGCCCTAAAACCCCAAGGCGACCCCTCGACGCAAAGGAAGATAAATGTGGCGTCTGCCGGCGGCTCCACTTGGCTCTGAGAACGTCCTTGCAAAGCAGCCTGATGCGACCCCGCGGCTGGCCTTCCACCCACAACTGTCACAGGCGGCCATGCTGGCCTAGAGACCCCAGCGTCTCGGGGAGGGCCCTTTCCTGCTCCCCGAACAAGCAAAACGGAGACCGGCGTGACCGACTCGGGTGGCCCAGGGGTTTGGGCATCGACCTAGGAACCAGGGATCCGTGATATTCTCTCTCTCTCTCTCTCTCTCTCTCTCTCTCTCTCTCTCTCTCTCTCTCTCTCCCTCTCTCTCTCTCCCTCTCTCCCTTCCTCTCTGAAATCAATAAAAATATTTTTTTTTTAAAAGAAAAAGCCCTAGCTGGTGTGGCTCAGTGGGTTGAGCGTCGACCTAGGATCCAGGGAGGTCCCGGGTTCGAGTCCCGGTCAAGGGCACAGACAGGCCCGGGTTGCGGGCTCCGTCCCCCAGCAGGGGGCGTGCGGGAGGCGGGCCGGTCCGTGATTCTCTATCAACACGGATGTTTCCATGTTTCTCTTTCTCTCTTCTTTCCTCTGAGGTCAATAAAAACATTTAAAAAAATTTTTTTCTTTCCATTTCATTCTTTTATTCTTTTTTCCCCCCTATATTTCATACTGTATTTCTTTCTTTCTTTTTTTCTTTTTTAAAAAATGTATTTACAATATAACTTATATTCAATAAAGACATTTAAAAAAAATTTTTTTTCATTTCATTCTTTATTCTTCCCCCCCCTATATTTCCATACTTTCTTTCTTTCTTTCTTTTTCCTTGTTTTAAAAATTTATTTACAATATAACTTATATTCAATAAAAACATTAAAAAAATTTTTTTTTTCATTTCATTCTTTATTCTTTTTTCCCCCCCCCTATATTTCCATACTGCATTTCTTTCTTTCTTTTTTCTTTTTTTAAAAATGTATTTACAATATAACTTATATTCAATAAAAACATTAAAAAAATTTTTTTTCATTTCATTCTTTTATTCTTTTCCACCCCCTATATTTCCATACTGTCTTTCTTTCTTTCTTTTTTCTTGCTTTAAAAATGTATTTACAATATAACTTATATTCAATAAAAACATTTAAAAAAAATTTTTTTTCATTTCATTCTTTTATTCTTTTTTCCCCCCTTATATTTCCATACTGTATTTCTTTCTTTCTTTTTTCTTGCTTTAAAAATGTATTTACAATATAACTTATACTCAATAAAAACATTTTTTTTTTTAAAAGACAAATAAACTATGCACCCATCCCCAGGACAAAATATTCCCCCTACAACATATCCCTTTGGAGCAGGAAATAACACCCTGACAGACAAGCTAGGAGAAATGGAAGGAGGGGGGGATTACACCTGGGGATGCAGACTCCCTACCCGTCATGGGCTGTTCCCGTAAATCTCATTAGGGGGAGCGTTCTGATGTTGTTCTTCCCGGAACTCACCCTCTGTACTTATTTCTGTTTGTTATGCAGAATCACAGAGAGGGACACACACACACACACACACACACACACACACAGAGACAGAGAGAGAGAGAGAGAGAGAGAGAGAGAGCCAGCAATGCAGACCTCGCCACGTCCGAATTCTTCATGGAAACTCGGTGGACAGAACCAGAGAGGGTGGACCTGCATTGCCTCCCTTCGTCCACCATCCAGATACCACGGCTGACGCGGAGCCATAAGGAACTGTTTGACGTTGAAACTGGGATTCGGACCCTAACCGGTGTGGCTCAGCGGATAAGAGCGTCGGCCTGCGCGCGGAAAGGTCCCGGGTTCGATTCCGCTTGTGGGCATGGACCTTGGCTGCGGGCACATCCCCAGTGTGTGTGTGTGTGGGGGGGGGGGGCGTGCAGGAGGCGGCTGATGGATGTTTCTCTCTCATGGATGTTTCTGGCTCTCTCTCCCTCTCCCTTCCTCTCTGTAAAAAAAAAAAAAATGAATAAAATATATTTAAAAAAGAAAAAAAAAAGAAACGGGGACACAGGACTGTTGGACGTTGAAACGGAGACGCAAACCTTTTTCTGTTCTTCTGTGTTTATCTGTAGCATGCAGAGGGGCAAGATGTTTGAAAGAAAAGAAATGGGGGGAAAGAATGATACCGAGGCGAAGAAGCGTAGAACAGACGGTCGGACCACAGCGGGAAGGCAGGGGAGGGTGGGGGGGGCCGGGGGGGCTGTAAGAGATTGGCCGAAGGACTTGTGCACGTGCCTATGAGCATCGCCAATGAACACAGACATTGGGGGGCAGCGGGGCAGGGGAGGGTCTGGGCTGAGGGCTAGGGGAGGCCGAGAGGAGGTGCATGGGGGGAAAAAAAAGAAGACATAGCTACTACTATCTGTAATACTTTAAACAATAAAAAAAAAAAAAGAATATCTTTTTTTAAAAAAAAAAGAAAAGAAAAGATGGTGGACGGAAGCCTAGACATTACAGACACAGCCCAGGTGCACAGAGAGAGGAGGTTCAAGAAGCCGGGAGAGAAGTCCGGTCTTTGCGTTTCGTAGGACAGGGAGCCTCCCGAGATGGAAACGAAACGGGAAAGAAATAACGGAAGCAAACACACAATAACAACAACAAACAAAAACACAAAAAACGGGGGAGAATCTGTCCTCGCGATCGTCACCACGAGCGGGGCACAATCGCCTTCAATTCGCCGCTTAAAACAAACCCAGAGGCCGGCCAGCGTGGGCTCGGTGGTGGAGCGTCCACCTAGGAACCAGGAGGTGACGGGTTCGAGTCCCGGGCGAGGGCACAGGCCCGGGTTCCGGGCCCCATCCCCAGCGAGGGGTGGGGGGAGGCGTGCAGGAGGCGGCCGGTGGATGTTTCCCTCCCTTCCTCCCCGACGTCGATAATCTACGCTAACACAAGAGAAACATGCAAACCGACCGTCACGTCGCGCCGTGCGCCAGCCAATCAGGAGCGAGTATGCAAATGAGCCCGACAAAAGATGGGAGCGGCCCCGCCCCGCAGCTGCGGTTGGGCGTCTGGGGAACATGCGCGCGGGCGGGGAGCAGCCAGGCGGGGTGGGGGGGGGTGGGACACGCCTGCTGTGATGAGGGGGACGGCGGATGCCGGAGGAAAGCTGGTGCCGGCAAAACCAACGTGAAGGAAGGCCTACGGCACGAATCCTGCCGCAACGGGCCTCCAGTCCTATTGGCTGAAGCCCTCGTATGCTAATCGGCCGGACGGCAGGACGGCCGGTCGCTGTGACAGGCGCTGACCACCAGGGGGAGGAACGGGGCTCGGCCGGGAGCCGAGCCCGTGGCTGGTGAGAGTCGCAGGAGTAGCGAGAATCTCTCCTGCCTCCAGGACAGATGGGCATCCCCCCAAGGGTCCCGGACCGCCAGAGGGTGCAGGCCGGGCTGAGGGACCCCCGGCCTTCAGTGCACGAGTTTTGTGCACACAGAGACGGCTGTTCCCCATGTGGACCCGTTGCAGGAAGATTCCTGCGAGAATAGAGCTTCCTGCGGCCTGAGCAAAGCTCCCTCCCTTCTCTGCTGCCTCGCTCCCTCCTCCACCACCCCGCTCCCTCCCGTCTCCTCTGCCTCGCTCCCTCCTCCACCACCTCGCTCTCTCCCCTCTCTGCTGCCTCGCTCTGTTCCCCACCACCTCGCTCGCTCCCATCTTCTCTGCCTCGCTCCCTTCTCCACAACCTTGTTCCCTCCTGTCTCCTCTGCCTCGCTCCCTCCCTTCTCCCCCGCCCCGCTTGCTTACTTCTCCGCAGCTCTGCTCCCCCTCCTGCAGAGCTTGGCTCCCTTGGACGCGTGGATATGCAAATTAACCGCCATCCCGGCCGGGTTAATCTGCATACTCACTCTGATTGGCTCGTGGGCGTGGCGAAGGGACGGTCAATTTGCATATCGCCCTTTTATGGGCTGGGATTTCCTAAAAGGCACGTTCGGGGCCCACAGCGGGACCGGGGATTGGGTGGGAGTGCACGGAACGCGGCCGGAGGGAGGAGAAGACGAGGACAGGGACTCACGTACCGACCCCCCCAGTCCATCTCCTCGGCGGCGTCCCCGTAGGCGCCGTGCCTGCTCTTCCCGGCAAAGTCCTGGGAGGCGTAGAGGGCCGTGTGCACCTGGATCGTGGAGAAGACGAGCAGGAACGGTCTCTCGGCGTTCCTGCAAAATAATCATCATCATCGTCATCATCCTATCTAATGAACGGGCAATATGCAAATTGACCGTCACGCCAACACACAAAGATGGCTGCCCCCATGTGGACACAAGATGGCCACCACAAGATGGCCTGCAGGGGAGGGCAGGTAGGGATGAACAGGTCTTCAGGGGAGGGCGGTTAGAGGGGACCAGGCCTGCAGGGAGGGCAGTTAGCGGTGACCAGGCCTGCAGGGAGGGCAGTTGGGGGTGACCAGGCCGTGCAGGGGAGGGCAGTTAGGGGTAACCAGGCCTGCAGGGAGGGCAGTTAGAGGTGACCAGGGCCTGCAGGGTGAGGGGCAGTTGGGGGTGACCAGGCCTGCAGGGGAGGGCATTAGGGGTAACCAGGCCTGCTGGGGAGGGGCAGTTGGGGGCGATCAGGTCTGCAGGGGAGGGCAGTTGGGGGGGACCAGGCCTGCAGGGGAGGGCAGTTAGGGGTAACCAGGCCTGCAGGGGAGGGCAGTTAGAGGTGACCAGGCCTGCAGGGGAGGGCAGTTTGGGGGTGACCAGGCCTGCAGGGGAGGCAGTTGGGGGGGTGACCAGGCCTGCTGGGGAGGGCGGTTAGGGGTGACCAGGCCTGCAGGGGAGGGTAGTTAGGGGTGACCAGGCCTGCAGGGGAGGGCAGTTAGGGGTGACCAGGCCTGCAGGGGAGGGCAGTTAGGGGTGACCAGGCCTGCAGGGGAGGGTAGTTAGGGGTAACCAGGTCTGCAGGGGAGGGCGGTTAGAGGTGACCAGGCCTGCAGGGGAGGGCAGTTAGGGGTGACCAGGCCTGCAGGGGAGGGCAGTTAGGGGTGACCAGGTCTGCAGGGGAGGGCGGTTAGAGGTGACCAGGTCTGCAGGGGAGGGCAGTTAGAGGTGACCAGGCCTGCAGGGGAGGGCAGTTGGGGGTGACCAGGCCTGCAGGGGAGGGTAGTAAGGGGTGACCAGGCCTGCAAGAGAGGGCAGTTAGGGGTGACCGACTGGCAGAAGAGGGAAGTTGGGGGCAAACAGGCTGGCAGGGGAGCAGGTAGGCATCAACATGCTGGTTCGGGGGTGATCAGGCTGGCAGGCAAAAGTGGTTTGGGGCCATCAGGAAGGCAGGCAGGCAGCCTCCCAGTTGGGAGCCAGCTGGCCTGGATCGTGAGAGGGCCGTCGGACATCCCTCGAGGGGTCCCAGATTGGAGAGGGTGCAGGCTGGGCTGAGGGACACCCTCCTCCCCCAACCCCCCGTTGCATGAATCTCGTGCACCGCGCCTCTCATCTGATATAATAAAAGGCTAATATGCAAATCGACCCAACAGCAGAATGACCGGTCGCTATGACACGCACTCACCACCGGGGGCGGGGGGGGGGGGGCGGCAGACGCTCAACGCAGGAGCCGGCCCCTGGCGGTCCGTGCACTCCCACAGGGGGGAGCTCCCCTCGGCCACCAGCCGGGCCCTCTGCTGGCGCGTGCAGCGAGGGATCACCCCGAGCCCCTCAGTGCACGAATTTCGTGTACCGGGTCTCTAGCGACGATGACAGTGAAAATCCCAAGGGCGAGGCATTAGCCTCTGTACCCTATTCCGACGAGGATCGGAGTGGGACGGCACAGCACCCCCCGACACTGTGGAAGACGCCGCAGACCTCTGTCGCCTACAAATAAGGGCACCCCCCCCCCCCGAGCCCGGGCTGTGTGGCTCGTGGGATTAGAGCGTCGGCCTGCGGACGGAAGGGTCCCGGGTTCGGACTCCGGTCAGGGGCATGTACTCGGCTGCGGGCACATCCCCAGTGGGGGGCGGGCAGGAGGCGGCTGATGGATGTTTCTCTCTCGTCTACGTTTTTGACTTTCTATCCCTCTCCCTTCCTCTCTGTAAACATTCAATAAAAATATATTTAAAGAAAAAAACAATAAAATAAATAATAAGTAAATAATAACATCTACACAGCCCTAGCCAGTTTGGCTCAGTGGATAGAGCGTCGGCCTGCGGACTGAAAGGTCCTGGGTTCGATTCCGGTCAAGGGCATGGACCTTGGCTGCGGGCACATCCCCAGTGGGGGGCGTGCAGGAGGCGGCTGATGGATGTTTCTCTCTCGTCGATGTTTCTGACTCTCTCTCCCTCTCCCTTCCTCTCTGCAAACAATCAACAATATATATTTAGAGAAAAATAATAAAACAGAGATAGTCGGTGTGTAATTACATATATAAGTTATAGAGAGAGATTATATGTACACACACACACACACACACATAACGGAAAACGTGGACCGTCCTGAACCCCAGTCTCGTTTCTAAGGCCTGTCAGTCTGTCGCCGGCCCCTCCCTCTGGCCGACGGCGGGCGGACGTGGACGGAGGTGACCACGCGTCCGTGTCCACCCAGGCTGGGCACGGCCGGGTCCTGCGTGTGAAACAGGCCCAGGGGTCTCACGAGGTAAGAGTTTTGTCCCCGTGGCGGACCCCGAGCCTGTTCGTTAGGGTCCTGTTACACTCACAACCCGAATCCCACGCAATCAAAGCCTATCGGGCTAGGTGTCCGGCCGTCCCGCTGTCTGTTCCACCAATCAAAGCGTCATATGCTAATGACATGTTAAGGCGGCTCGGCCGCTCGCTGTGATGTGCGCTGACCACCAGGGGGCAGACGCTCCGACTGAGTAGGCCATGGGGCTGGTGGGGGCTATGGAGGTGGGAGTAACCATGAGGATGGGGGGCATGGGACTGGGAAGACCATAGGGTTGGGGGGCCATGGGAGTGGGGGGCCATGGGCCGGGAGACAATAGGGCTGGGGGACCCACTGAGTCTGCCCTTCTGTGGCGAACCCGAAGCCCGAGTCCCCAGGGCACCACGGGGGTGGGACAGGACAGGTCAGGATGGGACAGGACGAGACAGGACAGGACGGGACGGGACTGGACGGGACAGGATGAGACTGGACGGGACAGGACGAGACAGGACGGGACAGGACAGGACGGGACGGGATGGGACAGGATGGGACAGGACAGAACAGGACGGGACTGGACGGGACAGGATGAGACTGGACGGGACAGTACAGGATAGGACGGGACGGGACGGGGCTGGATGGGACAGGACAGGACAGGATGAGACTGGATGGGACTGGACGGGACAGGACAGGACGGGACAGGACGGGACAGGACAGGACGGGACAGGACGGGACAGGACAGCACGGGACAGGACGGGACAGGACAGGACGGGACGGGACGGGACAGGACGGGACAGGACAGGACCGGGCGGGACAGGACGGGACAGGACAGGACGGGACAGGACGGGACAGGACGGGATGGGACAGGACAGGACGGGACAGGACGGGATGGGACAGGACAGGACGGGACAGGACGGGACAGGACAGGACGGGACAGGACGGGACAGGACGGGACAGGACGGGACAGGACAGGACGGGACGGGACAGGACAGGACCGGACGAGATGGGACAGGACAGGACGGGACGGGACAGGACAGGACCGGACAGGACGGGACAGGACAGGACGGGACGGGACTGGACGGGACAGGACGGGACGGACAGGACAGGACGGACAGTACAGGACAGGACGGGACAGTACAGGACAGGACGGGACGGGACAGGACAGGACAGGACGGGACGGGACAGGACGGGACAGGACGGGACAGGACGGGACGGGACAGGACAGTACAGGACAGTACAGGACAGGATGGGACAGTACAGGACAGGACAGGACGGGACAGTACAGGACAGGACAGGACGGGACGGGACGGGACGGGACGGGACGGGACAGGACGGGACAGGACGGGACAGGACAGGACGGGACGGGATGGGACAGGACAGGACGGGACAGGACGGACAGGACGGGACGGGACCAGGACGGGACAGGACAGGACGGGACGGGATGGGACAGGACAGGACGGGACAGGACGGGACGGGAAGGGACAGGACGGGACAGGACGGGACGGGACAGGACGGGACGGGAAGGGACAGGACGGGACAGGACGGGACGGGACGGACAGGACAGGACAGGACGGGACGGGACAGGACGGGACAGGACGGGACAGGACGGGACGGGACAGAACAGCACGGGACCGGACGGGACAGGACAGGACGGGAAGGGACAGGACGGGACAGGACGGGACGGGACAGGACGGGACAGGACGGGACGGGACGGGACGGGACGGGACGGGACGGGTCGGGACGGGACAGGACGGGACTGGACAGGACAGGACAGGACGGGACGGGACGGGACGGGACGGGACAGGACGGGACAGGACAGGACAGGACGGGACAGGACAGGACGGGACAGGACGGGACGGGACAGGATGGGACGGGACAGGACGGGACGGGACAGGACAGGACAGGACAGGACAGGACGGGACAGGACAGGACAGGACGGGACAGGACGGGACAGGACGGGACTGGACAGGACGGGACGGGACAGGATGGGACGGGACAGGACGGGACGGGACGGGACAGGACAGGACGGGACAGGACAGGACGGGACAGGACAGGACGGGACAGGATGGGACAGGACAGGACAGGACGGGACAGGACAGGACAGGACAGGACAGGACGGGACGGGACGGGACGGGACAGGATGGGACGGGACAGGACGTGACGGGACAGGACGGGACGGGACAGGACGGGACGGGACGGGACGGGACAGGACGGGACAGGACAGGACGGGACAGGACAGGACAGGACGGGACGGGACGGGACGGGACAGGACGGGACAGGACAGGACAGGACGGGACGGGACGGGACGGGACAGGACGGGACAGGACAGGACAGGACGGGGACGGGACGGGACGGGACAGGACGGGACAGGACAGGACAGGACAGGACGGGACGGGACGGGACGGGACAGGACGGGACGGGACAGGACGGGACGGGACAGGACGGGACGGGACAGGACGGGACAGGACGGGACAGGACGGGACAGGACAGGACGGGACAGGACGGGACGGGACGGGACGGGACAGGACGTGACGGGACAGGACGGGACGGGACAGGACGGGACGGGATGGGACGGGACAGGACGGGACAGGACAGGACGGGACAGGACAGGACAGGACGGGACGGGACGGGACGGGACAGGACGGGACAGGACGGGACAGGACGGGACGGGACGGACGGGACAGGACGGGACAGGACAGGACAGGACGGGACGGGACGGGACGGGACAGGACGGGACAGGACAGGACAGGACAGGACGGGACGGGGACGGGACGGGACAGGACGGGACGGATGGACGGGACGGGACAGGACGGGACGGGACAGGACGGGACGGGATGGGACGGGACAGGACGGGACAGGACAGGACGGGACAGGACGGGACGGGACGGGACGGGACAGGACGGGACTGGAGGGGACAGGACGGGACGGGACGGGACGGGACGGGACAGGACGGGACGGGACAGGACGGGATAGGACGGGACGGGACGGGACAGGACGGGACGGGACAGGACGGGACGGGACAGGACGGGACGAGACAGGACAGGACCGGACGGGACGGGACGGGACGGGACACCCACCGTCGTATGAAGCCGGTGGCGTCGGCCGTGAGCCGCTGGGTGAGGTTGTCGTAGGACAGCGGCTGCTGGCTGATGGCCCGGTCCCGCATGAGGAAGCAGTTGAGGGGCCGGAAGAAGTGCAGGAAGCAGAGCAGCAGGCCCAGCAGGGCGGCGGCCAGCAGCAGCAGCCCCACAAAGGCCAGGCCGGGCACCCGCAGCAGCCGCAGCCAGCGCAGCACGCCCAGCGTCGCCGCGGCGACGGCCAGCGCCTGCAGGGGCCGCAGCACCAGCGCGTGGAAGGCCTGCGTGAAGACGCTGCCCGCCCCCGGCCGGCAGTCCCGCAGGTTGGTCACGGGCAGCCCGTGGAAGTAGTCGAAGCCGTGGCTGGACGGGTGGTGGCAGAAGTCGGAGGCGTTGTGGCAGTGGGTGCCCAGGTGCCACTTCCCTGGGGGGGGGAGGGAGGGGTATGATGAGGACCCGCAGACAAGCTCCGACGTCTCTGTCCGTCTCCCTCGTCCGTCTGGCCAGCCTCCGCCCCACCTATGGCTCGATTCTCGTCTGTCTCTATTATTTATCTCATGTGTCTTCCCATCTGTCCGTCCGTCCATCCATCCATCCGTCCATCCTCCATCCATCCATCCTCCATCCATCCATCCATCCATCCATCTATCCACCCACCCATCCATCCACCATCCATCCATCCACCCATCAATCCATCCATCCATCCTCCACCCATCCATCCATCCTCCATCCTCCACCCATCCATCCATCCATCCATCTACCCATCCATCCATCCATCCATCCATCTACCCATCCATCCATCCATCCTCCATCCATCCATCCATCCATCCGTCCATCCATCCACCCATCCATCCATCCATCCATCCATCCATCTACCCATCCATCCATCCATCCTCCATCCATCCATCCATCCATCCATCCGTCCATCTACCCATCCATCCATCCATCCATCCATCCATCTACCCATCCATCCATCCATCCTCCATCCATCCATCCATCCATCCGTCCATCCATCCACCCATCCATCCATCCATCCATCTACCCATCCATCCATCCATCCATCCATCTACCCATCCATCCATCCATCCTCCATCCATCCATCCATCCATCCGTCCATCCATCCACCCATCCATCCATCCATCCATCCACCCATCCATCCATCCATCCATCTACCCATCCATCCATCCATCCATCCATCTACCCATCCATCCATCCATCCTCCATCCATCCACCCATCCATCCATCCATCCTCCACCCATCCATCCATCCTCCATCCTCCACCCATCCATCCATCCATCCATCTACCCATCCATCCATCCATCCATCCATCTACCCATCCATCCATCCATCCTCCATCCATCCATCCATCCACCCATCCATCCATCCATCCATCCATCCTCCACCATCCATCCATCCATCCTCCATCCATCCATCCATCCTCCAAACATCCATCCACCCATCCATCTATCCATCCACCACCCATCCATCTATCCACCCATCCATCCATCCTCCACCCATCCATCCATCCTCCATCCATCCATCCTCCATCCATTCATCCACCCATCCATCCACCCATCCATCCATCCACCATCCATCCACCATCCATCCATCCATCTATCCATCCACCCATCCATCCATCCATCCACCATCCATCCATCCTCCATCCATTCATCCACCCATCCATCCACCCATCCATCCACCCATCCATCCATCCTCCATCCATCCATCCACCCATCCATCTATCCATCCACCACCCATCCATCTATCCACCCATCCATCCATCCTCCATCCATCCATCCATCCACCCATCCATCCATCCATCCTCCACCCATCCATCCATCCATCCTCCATCCATCCACCCACCCATCCACCCATCCACCATCCATTCATCCATCCATCCTCCATCCTTCCATCCACCCATCCATCCATCCATCCTCCATCCACCCATCCATCCATCCACCCATCCATCCATCCACCCATCATCCATCCATCCATCCATTTCATCAATTGATCTACCCATTCTGTCTCTATGATTTATCTTATCTATCTTTCCATCTGTCTTTCTGTCCATCCATCCACCTATACATCCATTTCATCTATTGATCTATTTATTCTTGTCCGTTTCCCTCTGTCCATCTATCCAATCATCCATGGAAGAGGAGGATCTTTCTGCCTGTTTTCTATCTGTTTATTTATTTGTTTTAAAAAAATATTCTCACTAGAGGCCCAGTGCACGAAATCCGTGCAGGAGTCGGCCTTCCTTCCCCCCTCCGGCCCCCGGGAGCCGGGCTTCCCTCGCAGCCCCGCCTTCGTCCAGAAGGACGTCTGGTCTAATAAGCATATTACGCTTTTACGATTATAGATTGATTTCCGAGAAGAAGGGGGAGGGAGAGGAGACAGAGAGACGAGAGAGAGAGAAACATCCATGATGAGAGAGAATCACGGACCGGCTGCCTCCTGCACAGCCCACACTGGGGATCGAGCCTGCAACCCTAGCATGTG
>CM050509.1:142644786-142664786 GCA_027563665.1 Antrozous pallidus
CCACACGCAACCACACGGGGATACACGTGCAGTCACACGGGAGCCACACGCAACCACACGGGGATACACGTACAGTCACACGACATCCACACACAACCACACGGGGATACACGTACAGTCACACGACATCCACACACAACCACATGGGGATACACGTGCAGTCACACGGGGATCCACGTGCAGCCACATGGGGATACACGTACAGTCACACGGGAGCCACACACAACCACACGGGGATACACGTGCAGTCACACGAGATCCACACACAACCACATGGGGATACACGTGCAGTCACACGAGATCCACACACAACCACATGGGGATACACGTGCAGTCACACGACATCCACACACAACCACACGGGGATACACGTACAGTCACACGACATCCACACACAACCACACGGGGATACACGTGCAGTCACACGACATCCACACACAACCACACGGGGATACACGTGCAGTCACACGGGAGCCACACACAACCACACGGGGATACACGTGCAGTCACACGAGATCCACACGCAACCACACGGGGATACACGTGCAGTCACACGGGATCCACACGCAACCACACGGGGATACACGTGCAGTCACACGACATCCACACACAACCACACGGGGATACACGTGCAGTCACACGGGAGCCACACGCAACCACACGGGGATACACGTGCAGTCACACGGGATCCACACGCAACCACACGGGGATACACGTGCAGTCACACGACATCCACACACAACCACACGGGGATACACGTACAGTCACACGACAGCCACACACAACCACACGGGGATACACGTGCAGTCACACGGGATCCACACGCAACCACACGGGGATACACGTGCAGTCACACGGGAGCCACACGCAACCACACGGGGATACACGTACAGTCACACGACATCCACACACAACCACACGGGGATACACGTACAGTCACACGACATCCACACACAACCACATGGGGATACACGTGCAGTCACACGGGGATCCACGTGCAGCCACATGGGGATACACGTACAGTCACACGGGAGCCACACACAACCACACGGGGATACACGTGCAGTCACACGAGATCCACACACAACCACATGGGGATACACGTGCAGTCACACGACATCCACACACAACCACACGGGGATACACGTACAGTCACACGACATCCACACACAACCACACGGGGATACACGTGCAGTCACACGACATCCACACACAACCACACGGGGATACACGTGCAGTCACACGGGAGCCACACACAACCACACGGGGATACACGTGCAGTCACACGAGATCCACACGCAACCACACGGGGATACACGTGCAGTCACACGGGAGCCACACGCAACCACACGGGGATACACGTGCAGTCACACGGGATCCACACGCAACCACACGGGGATACACGTGCAGTCACATGGGAGCCACACGCAACCACACGGGGATACACGTGCAGTCACACGAGATCCACACAGTCTCACACAGGAACCACCCAGTCACGGGATCCACGCACAGCCACACGAGATCCACACGCAACCACACGGGGATACACGTGCAGTCACACGGGAGCCACACACAACCACACGGGGATACACGTGCAGTCACACGGGATCCACACGCAACCACACGGGGATACACGTGCAGTCACATGGGAGCCACACGCAACCACACGGGGATACACGTGCAGTCACACGAGATCCACACAGTCTCACACAGGAACCACCCAGTCACGGGATCCACGCACAGCCACACGAGATCCACGTGCAGCCACACGGGGATACACGTGCAGTCACACGGGAGCCACACACAACCACACGGGGATACACGTGCAGTCACACGAGATCCACACGCAACCACACGGGGATACACGTGCAGTCACACGGGAGCCACACGCAACCACACGGGGATACACGTGCAGTCACACGGGATCCACACGCAACCACACGGGGATACACGTGCAGTCACATGGGAGCCACACGCAACCACACGGGGATACACGTGCAGTCACACGGGATCCACACGCAACCACACGGGGATACACGTGCAGTCACACGGGAGCCACACGCAACCACACGGGGATACACGTGCAGTCACACGGGAGCCACACGCAACCACACGGGGATACACTTGCAGTCACACGGGAGCCACACGCAACCACACGGGGATACACTTGCAGTCACACGGGAGCCACACGCAACCACACGGGGATACACGTGCAGTCACACGAGATCCACACGCAACCACACGGGGATACACGTGCAGTCACATGGGAGCCACACGCAACCACACGGGGATACACGTGCAGTCACACGGGATCCACACGCAACCACACGGGGATACACGTGCAGTCACACGGGAGCCACACGCAACCACACGGGGATACACGTGCAGTCACACGGGAGCCACACGCAACCACACGGGGATACACGTGCACTCACACGGGAGCCACACACAACCACACGGGGATACACGTGCAGTCACACGGGAGCCACACGCAACCACACGGGGATACACGTGCAGTCACACGGGAGCCACACGCAACCACACGGGGATACACGTGCACTCACACGGGAGCCACACGCAACCACACGGGGATACACGTGCAGTCACACGAGATCCACGTGCAGCCACATGGGGATACACGTTCAGTCACACGAGATCCACACAGTCTCACACAGGAACCACCCAGTCACACAGGGTACACACACAGTCACACAGGGTTCCATGTGCACTCACACGGGATCCACGCGCAGCCACACGGGATCCACGTGCAGCCACAGGGGATCCACGTGCAGCCACAGGGGGATCCACGTGCAGCCACACGGGATCCACGTGCAGCCACAGGGAATCCACGTGCAGCCACACGGGATCCACGTGCAGCCACAGGGGGATCCACGTGCAGCCACACGGGATCCACGTGCAGCCACACGGGATCCACGTGCAGCCACAGGGGGATCCACGCGCAGCCACAGGGGGATCCACGTGCAGCCACAGGGGATCCACGTGCAGCCACAGGGAATCCACGTGCAGCCACACGAGATCCACGTGCAGCCACAGGGGATCCACGTGCAGCCACACGGGATCCACGTGCAGCCACAGGAGATCCACGCGCAGCCACACGAGATCCACGCGCAGCCACACGCCGTGCCACGGGCAGGTTTTCCGCGCTCCCACGCGCTCTGCTCCCCCCGACGCGTCCCCCGCATCCCCAGGGCGGCGGCCCCACCTGAGGGTGTCGTTGCCGTAGCAGCCGGGGTCACCGATGCCCAGGTCGTCGGCCACGATCAGGACGAAGTTGGGCCTGGAGGGGACCTGGCTCCGGGCCCCGCACAGCGCGAGCAGCGGCGGCAGCAGCAGCAGCAGCAGCGGGCTCCTCATCATCCTGCAGCGTCGGGTGCAGACACGTGAGGGGGAGGCAGGCGCTGCGCATCCATCCACCACTCCCCCCCCGCACACCCGGTGCCAGGCCAGGACCTCGTCCGGGGGACCAGCTGTCACTCTCCCTGCAAATCTGTTCCCAGCAAAACCTCCCCCTGCCCCCGGGAGAGCGGGCACGGCAAGGTCACCCCTAGACCAGGACGCGGGTTCGAGGAGAAGCAGGGAAACCTGGATGGATGCCTCCCGCCGCCCTGTCATAGAACCTGGGCCCCGTCCTCAGTTACGGGCACACGCGTGTCTCATGAGGATGGCGTGTCCCATCTGGCTAGTGTCACTCTGGGGTGGAGGCCACGGATTGGTCCCCAGTGGGGGGCGTGCAGGAGGCAGCCGGACCGTGATTCTCTCTCCTCATGGATATTTCTGTCTCTCTCTCTCTCTCTCTTTCTCTGCAAAAACCAATAAGAACATATTTAAACACAAACACACACACACACACACACACACACACACTCACACACTCCTCACCCTGACCAGCCGGTGTAGCTCCGTAGTTGAGGGTCAACCTAGGAACCAGCAGGTCCCGGGTTCGATTCCCGGTCAAGGGCACAGGCCCGGGTTGCGGGCTCCATCCCCAGCGGGGGGCGTGCAGGAGGCAGCCCATCAAAGATGTTCCTCTCTCATCACTGATTTTTCTCTCTCCTTTTCCCTCTAAAAATCATTAAGAGCATATTTAGCCGAAACCGGTGTGGTGAAGTGGATAGAGAGTCGGGCTGCGGACGGAAGGGTCCCGGGTTCGATTCCGGTCAAGGGCGTGGACCTTGGCTGCGGGCACATCCCCAGTGGGGGGCGTGCAGGAGGCGGCGGATGGATGTTTCTCTCTCATTGAACTTTCTAACTGTCTATCCCTCTCCCTTCCTCTCTGTGAAAAATCAATAAAATATATTTTTTAAAAAGAAAAAGAACATATTTAAACACACACACACACACACACAGACGCAGAAATTCCTCACCCTGACCAGCCGGTCCATGATTCATTCTCATTCTCTCTCTCCCTCTCCCCCTCTCTCTCTCTCTCTCTCTCTCTCTCTCTCTCTCTCTCTCTCTCTCTCTGTCTCCACCCCCGCTTCCTCTCTCAAAACCATAAAAATACATTTTAAAAAGAATAAATAAAAAATCCCCTAGCCCTAACCGGTTTGGCTCAGTGGATAGAGCGTCGGCCTGCGGACTGGAGGGTCCCGGGTTCGATTCCGGTCAAGGGCATGTACCTTGGCTGCGGGCACATCCCCAGCGGGGGGCGTGCAGGAGGCGGCTGATGGATGTTTCTCTCTCATCGACGTTTCTGACTTTCTATCCCTCTCCCCTCCTCTCTGTGAAAAATGAATTATACACACACACACACACACACACACACACGCACACACACCCCTATGTTAATAAAAGGGTAATACGCTCATTAGACCATGAGACATTCCGGACAAAACCATAGTGGCGGGGGGCCGGGGCAGAGGCGGTTACGAGCGATCGGGCCAGGAGGGGAGGGCAGTAGTTGGGGGTGACCACGCTGGCGGGGGCGGGGGGTGCAGTTGGGGGCCGGCAGGCCGAGTGGTTAGGGGAGATCCAGCAGGCAGGCAGGTGAGCAGTTAGGAGCCGGCAGGCAAGTCCCGGATTGCGAGGGGGGCTGTCCGCCTGCCCGTTTAGGCCCCGATCCCACAGGGGTCCCAGGTTAGAGAGGATGCGGGCCAGGATAAGGGACACACACCCCCCCCTCCGTCCACCCCATCCCCAGTGCACGAATTTTGTGCACCGGGCCATTAGTGTGTGTGTGTGTGTGTGTGTGTATAGATAGATAGATATATAGATATAGATATGCATAGAGATAGAGATAGATATAAAGATAGATATAGATATAGAAAATACAGACATAGATATATAGATATAGATACAGATACAGTTATAGATATAGATATGTAGATAGAAATATAGATATATAGATAGAGATAGATATAGATAGATATAGAAGATATAGATAGGCATAGATATATGGATATAGATATATAAATATAGATATAAAGATGCAGATACAGATACAGTTATAGATATAGATACACATACAGTTATAGATATATAGACATAGATATAGATATAAACATAGATATATAGATATAGATATAGATATAGATATAGACATAGATATATAGATACAGATACAGATACAATTATAGATGTATATAGTTATATAAATATAGATATATATAGATATAGACATAGATATAGATATATAGATACAGATACAGTAACAGTTATAGATATAGATATAGATACAGATACAGATATAGGTATATATATATAGTTATAGATATAAATATAGATATATATAGATATAGACATAGACATAGACATAGATACAGATACAGTTATAGATATAGATACAGATACAGTTATAGATATATAGACATAGATATAGATATAAACATAGATATATAGATATAGACATAGACAGATATATAGATACAGATACAGATACAATTATAGATATATATATAGTTATAGATATAAATATAGATACATAGATATAGATATAGATAGATATAGACATAGACATAGATATATAGATACAGATACAGTAACAGTTATAGATATAGATATAGATACAGATACAGTTATAGATATAGATATATAGACACAGATATAGACATAGATAGAGATAGAGATAGAGGTATTGATATAGACATAAACATAGATATAGATACAGATACAGTTATATAGATATAGATATAGATATAGATATATAGATATAGATATGGACATAGACATAGATACAGACATAGATAGAGATAGAGATATAGGTATTGATATAGATATAGATGCAGATACATACATGGTGAGGAAATAGGCAGACATAAAAAAAGAAGAAGAATACAAGCAGAACGCAAAGACGCCAACTCACCAAACAGGTTTGCCCGGCGCACACGGCAGCAGGCCCGGGGGGGGGGGGGGGGGGGGGGGGGCTCAGGGCCGTGCACCCGCAGACCCCTTTGTGCAAATCCTCTCCCTCCCCCCTCCCCACACCTCCGCCCCGTGCACCCCGAGGGGCAGGCAGCCTCCCCGGACAGACCCGGATGACGCGGCGCTCAGCCCCGCTCCATCCCCGCCCACGCTGGGCGAGTGCCCCGGCGGACACGCCAGTCACCTCCGGCCGCCCGCCCGCACGCGTGGGCGTGGCATGTATCCCCGGCCCCGGGCGACACGGGAGCGGGAAGCCTGTCTGTCTGTTTTGTTGTTTGTGTGTGTTTCTCATCCGTCCTCACCCCGGGGGCGTTTTCCCGCGGGTTTTAGGGAGAGTGACGGGGAGCGGGAAAGACAGAGAGAGACCCGCTACCCAGGTCCGTGCCCTTGACCTGGAATCAATCGAACCCGGGACCCTTCGGTCCGCAGGCCCACTTTCTACCCCCATCCCCGGTGCCCCCAGACTGAAGCGCTGCTGTGGGAGGTGCTCGGCCCCCCAACCTGGATGCACCAGGGACCTCGGTTCACAGGCCGAGGCCCAGCCCCGAGCCACGCAGCGGCCACTACGTTTAAATGCTTTTCGGGAGCCGTGCGTGTCTCTCAGGGTGACTCCGTGGCCCGGCCGGGCCCCCCAGAAACTCAGACGATGCCGGCAGTCACGCCTGAGGTCACCGTCGGGCGGGGCCCTGGGCACATGGGGAGGATGTGCCGACACATCCTACTGTGCGCTTACACATCCTACTGTACGCCTACACATCCTGCTATGTGCCTATACATCCTACTGTGCGTTTACACATACTACATCCTACTGTGCGCCTACACATCCTACTGTGCGCCTACACATCCTGCTGTGTGCCTACACATCTTGCTGTGCGCCTACACATCCTACTGTGCGCCTACACATCCTGCTGAGTGCCTACACATCCTACTGTGTGCTTACACATCCTACTGTGCGCCTACACATCCTCCTGTGTGCCTACACATCCTACTGTGCGCCTATACATCCTGCTATGTGCCTATACATCCTACTGTGCGTTTACACATACTACATCCTACTGTGCGCCTACACATCCTGCTGTGTGCCTACACATCCTACTGTGCGCTTACACATCCTGCTGTGTGCCTACACATCCTACTGTGCGCCTATACATCCTGCTATGTGCCTATACATCCTACTGTGCGTTTACACATACTACATCCTACTGTGTGCCTACACATCCTACTGTGCACCTACACATTCTGCTGTCCGCTTACACATCCTACTGTGCGCCTGCACTTCCTACTGTGCGCCTACACATCCTACTGTGCGCCTACACATACCACATCCTACTGTGCGCCTACACTTCCTACTGTGCGCCTACACTTCCTGCTATGTGCCTACACCTCCTGCTGTGCACCTACACATCCTACTGTGCGCCTACAAATCCTACTGAGCGCCTATACATTCTACTGTGCGCCTACACATCCTACTGTGCGTCTATACATCCTACTGTGCGCCTGCACCTCCTACTGTGCGCCTGCACATCCTACTGTGCGCCTGCACCTCCTACTGTGCGCCTGCACCTCCTACTGTGCGCATGCACCTCCTACTGTGCGCCTGCACATCCTACTGTACGCCTACACATCATACTGTGCCCCTACACATCCTACTGTGCGCCTACACATCCTACTGTGCGCCTAAACACATCCTACTGTGCGCCTACACATCCTACTGTGCATCTACACCTCCTACTGTACACCTGCACATCCTACTGTGCGCCTGCACATCCTACTGTGCACCTACACCTCCTACTGTGCGCCTACACATCCTACTGTGTGCCTACACATCTTACTGTGCGCCTACACATCCTACTGTGCGCCTACACATCTTACTGTGCGCCTACACACATCTTACTGTACGCCTACACCTACTGTGCGCCTACACATCCTACTGTGCACCTACACATCCTACTGTGCACCTACACATCCTACCGTGTGAACCTCCAGGGGATCACCAGATCCAAGTAGCAACTGCGTGTGCTCTGAGCGATGGTGACCTCGCCACACCCACGCTCACCCGAAACGGGGGCGGGGGTGGGGCCTTTGGTGCGTGTGTTAGAATCGGACGCATCGGGGTGCCAGTGGTCAACAAAGTTACCCAGGTTTCAGGAGGACAAGTCCATAATCCATCAGCCATCCGTCCACGGTGTCGTGTGTCCAGCACCCCAAATCCAGTCTCCTCCCATCGCCACGGACCCCCCTTTCCCCCCATCGGCTGCCTCCCGCGCTGGGAATCGGGCCCGCAGCCCTGGCCTGTACCCTGAGCAAGAATCGAACCCACAACCTCAATAAAACCACGGAGTATCGGGACGACGCTCCAGCCAACTGAGCTATAAACGATTTACCGTATTCTCCGGCCTGTAAGACGACCCCCAAGCTTTCCGGTTAAAATACAGGGTTTGGGATAGATGCGCCGTAGAAGCCTGTACCGCTCTTCCAACGCACGCCAGATAAAAATAAAATAAAATAAAAACATCCGATCTGATTTCCATATGGTAATTCTGAGAAGGTTTTCCTATACCCCGGAAAATATGTACTAGTAGTCCTAACGTGGTGACCTCGAACCCGCACCCGTCCAACAAGCTACCCCCCAAAACCATGCTCCCCGTCCCTCCCTTTTCTGCTCGGCTCTGGACAGAGGGCTGTCTGTCCATCTGTCCGTCCGTCCGTCCGAAAGCCGGTCTCGGACGAAGACATGAACCCCCCACTCCTCCCCCCGCCCTCCCCCGGCAAGCCCATGGAGGCTGATGGGCACCTGGGGGACCACGCCGTCCAATCATCTTTCCGTGAGCATTTGGCCCCGCCCAGCCCCGCCTCTGACGGACAGCAGTGTCGCTGTCCCCGCCCCCAAGACCCAGCTCAGAGCTGTCTGGATGGATAAAATCCTCCTCCGATGGCATACAGAGGCAATATGCAAATGGACCATCACGCCCTCACAAGATGGCTGCCCATGACAGCCATCTTGTGGGCGAGGGGTTGGTGAGGGGCATCCAAACGGGTGAACAGGCAGGCTGTCGTGGGTGACAAGGCCAGTGAGGGGGGAGGGGAAGGGAGGAGGCTTTGGGGGCAACCAGGCGGGCATGGGGGGGCAGTTAGGGGGGTGGGGGGTGGGAAGTGGGGGAGCGCCCCTCAGAGTGGTGGAGATATGTGGGCCCAGAATGGATACTGGGGTGGCTGCCACGCCCACTTCCTGTCCCCCATTTCCCCAAAGCCACTGCGTGTCCCTAGGTCCCTCATCCTAAACGGGAGGGGTGTGTGTGTGTGTGTGTGTGTGTGTGTGTGTGTTTCCCTCCAGGAAACATGTGGCAACATCTGTTTTGAAGACAAAAAAGCTTCTTTGTTAATATTATTTCTTTGATAGTATCTGTTCCCACTGATTTTTTAAAATATATTTCATTGATTTTTTTACAGAGAGGGAAAGAAATAGAGTCAGAAACATGGATGAGAGAGAAACATCCATCAGCCGCCTCCCGCACGCTCCCCGCTGGGGATGTGCCCGCAGCCAGGGTCCATGCCCTTGACTGGAATCGAACCCGGGACCCCTCAGTCCATGGGCTGACGCTCTATCCGCTGAGCGACACGGGCCGGGGAGGGAGACTAATGTGGACGGGGGTGGAGTGGGTAGATGGACGGTAACATCCGCCATGCACTTGCCAGCCCCCAGGAAAAGAGCCGTCTCCCTGAGCCTCGACCTAGGAACCAGGAGGTCCGGGTTCGAGTCCCGGTCAAGGGCACAGGCCCGGGTTGTGAGCTCGATCCCCAGTCGGGGGCGTGTGGGAGGCAGCCGGTCCGTGATTCTCTCTCCTCATGGGTGTTTCTCTCTCTCTCTCTCTCTCTCTTTCTCTCTCTCTCTCTCTCTCTCTGAGAAAAATAAAAATGAATGGGAAACATACCCACAGGGGAGAATTTAAAAAATTTTAAAGACAGAGAGAGACAGAGAGAGAGACGGGGGGAAGAGAGAGAGAGGGGGGGGGGGAGAGAGAGAGAGCGAGCCAGGGACCCTGGCCCCCAGCCTGCCTGAGAGAGAGAGAGCGAGAGCAAGAGCGAGAGAGAGAGAGAGAACCAGGGACCCTGGCCCCCAGCCTGCCTGAGAGAGAGAGAGAGAGAGAGAGAGAACGAGAACCAGAGACCCTGGCCCCCAGCCTGCCTGAGAGAGAGAGAGAGAGAGAGAGAGAGAGAGAGAGAGAACGAGAACCAGGGACCCTGGCCCCCAGCCTGCCTGAGAGAGAGAGAGCGAGAGCGAGAGCGAGAGAGAGAGAGAGAGAGAGAACCAGGGACCCTGGCCCCCAGCCTGCCTGAGCGAGAGAGAGAGAGAGAGAGAGAGAGAGAGACAGAGAGACAGAGACAGAGAGAGAGAGACAGAGAGAGAGATGGGGGGGGGAGAGAGAGAGAGAGAGAGAGAGAACCAGGGACCCTGGCCCCCAGCCTGCCTGAGAGAGAGAGAGAGAGAGAGAGAGAGAGAGAGAGAGAGAGAGAGAGAACCAGGGACCCTGGCCCCCAGCCTGCCTGCCGGCTCCCCCAGGCCCCGCACCGAGTGAGCGATCGAACCCGGGACAGGCCTGGCTGATGAGTCGCTGGACTGCCCCGTCCTCAGAAGCATCTGTCGTCAGCCGCCCACGGGGGTGCGGTCCTTCCTGCGGGGCCAGGTCCCTCCGTCATCGCCGCCCGGGGTCACCAGCGGCCACGGGGGCGGGGCCCGAAGGGGTGTCTGTCCCCCGGAGGCCGGGACGGGGATGACGGGCCGGGACACACGCCCACGCAGGGGGGCAGAGGGAGGCGGGTCGGTGAAGGCGTCTTGGGGTTCTCCCCCTGCAGCCCATGCACCCCCCTTTATTGGTTTGCTAGAAGCATGGAATGTGTGCACGGGGAGGAGGGGGGTGCCCCTCAGCCCGGCCTGCACGCACCCTCTGATTCTGGGACCCCTAGTCCGATGTCCCTCTCACAATCCCGGACCGCTGGCTCCCAGCTGCTCACCTGCCTGCTGGCCTGATTGCCATCAACTGCCCCCCCTGCCATCCTGATCGCCCCCAACTGCCCCCCTGCCAGCCTGATCGCCCCAACTGCCCCCCCTGCCAGCCTGGTCACCCCCAACTGCCCCCCTGCCAGCCTGATCGCCCCTAACTGCCCCCCCTGCCAGCCTGATCGCCCCCAACTGTCCCCCCTGCCAGCCTGATCACCCCCAACTGCCCCCCTGCCAGCCTGATCGCCCCCAACTGCCCCCCTGCCAGCCTGATCGCCCCCAACTGCCCCCCTGCCAATCTGATTGCCCCCAACTGCCCCCCCTGCCAGCCTGGTTGCCCCCAACTGCCCCCCTGCCAGCCTGATCGCCCCCAACTGCCCCCCTGCCATCCTGATCGCCCCCAACTGCCCCCCTGCCAGCCTGATCGCCCCAACTGCCCCCCCTGCCAGCCTGGTCACCCCCAACTGCCCCCCTGCCAGCCTGATCGCCCCTAACTGCCCCCCCTGCCAGCCTGATCACCCCCAACTGTCCCCCCTGCCAGCCTGATCACCCCCAACTGCCCCCCTGCCAGCCTGATCGCCCCCAACTGCCCCCCTGCCAGCCTGATCGCCCTCAACTGCCCCCTTGCCAATCTGATTGCCCCCAACTGCCCCCCCTGCCAGCCTGGTTGCCCCCAACTGCCCCCCTGCCAGCCTGATCGCCCCCAACTGCCCACCCCCATCAGCCTGGTCACCCCCAACTGCCCCCCTGCCAGCCTGATCACCCTCAACTGCCCACCCCCATCAGCCTGGTCACCCCCAACTGCCCCCCTGCCATTCTGATCTCCCCAAATAAATCAATAAATAAAAGGCCTAATGGCCACTAACTTCCCTCCCTGCTGGCCTGGTCACCCCCAATCGCACCCCCCTACTGGCCCGATCGCCATTAACTGCCCTCCTGCCAGCCTAGTTGCCCCCAACTGCCCCTTCCCTGCTGGCCTGTCACTCCTAACTGCCCCCACTGCCACCCCGGTCACAGCAAAATGTCCCCCTGCTGGCCTACTCAACCGTCACTGCCCCCTCCCCACCAGCCTAATCACCCCCAACTGCACCCCCCCCCACGGGCCTGGTTGCCTCTCACTGCCCTCCTGCTGGCCTGGTCGTCCCTCACGGCCCCCCGTGATGGCCTGGTCACCCCCAATTGCCCTCCCCCAGTGGCCTGGTCACCCCCAACTGCTCCCCCTGCCAACCTGGTCACCCCCAACTGCCCCCCGCTTCCAGCATGGTCTCCCCCGGACACAGCCTGCTCGTTCAGTCATTTGGTCGCCCCTCACTAACTGCCCCCTCCCCGGCAGGCCAGGTCACAGGCGGCCATCTTGTGAGGGCGTGATGGCTCATTTGCATACTGCCTCTTTGTTATACAGGAGGGTTTTTGTCCACGTAGCCAGCGTTGAGCTGGGTCTCAGGGGCGGGAACAGGTCGCGCGGACCACAGAAACCTACGTGACCTTATTGCCCGGTCCGTCCCCCCCCCCCCCCTTACACCTGATTTAAATAAATAAATAAATAAAAAGCTCAGCAGGTGTTTTTTTTTTTATGGGAGTTCATAAACGGTGGCCCCCCAATCCAGCAGGTGGTCCCGGCTATGTTTTCGGTCTGTCTCCCAGCAACCCCAGGTGGAACGCTAAGAGACGCCTCGGACCTTGGGCGGAAGGGTCCCGGGTTCGAGTCCTGTTCAAAGACACATGCCCGGATTGCAGGGTTCGATCCCCAATAGGAGGCGGGCAGAAGGCAGCCGGTCCATCATGGATGCTTCTCTCTCTCTCTCTCTCCTTCTCTCTCTCTCTCTCTCTCCTTCTCTCTCTCTCTCTCTCGCTCTCTCTGAAATCAATAAAATTATATTTTTTAAAAAAAGAAAGGTCTGCCCTAATCAGCGTGTCTCAGTGATTACAGCATCAACCTGTGGACGGAAGGGTCCCGGGTTCGATTTCCCGGTCCAGGGCATGGACCTTGGCTGCGGGCACATCCCCAGTGGGGGGCGAGCAGGAGGCGGCTGATCGATGTTTCTCCCCCATCGATGTTTCTGACTCTCCATCCCTCTCCCTTCCTCTCTGTAAAAAAAAAAAAAATTAATAAAATAAAAATTTTAAGAATAATTAAAAACAAATCGTAAATAAATAAATGTATACAATGCATCGTTTTTTTGGGGGGGGGAAACACCTAGGAAAATGAACGCTGTTGATTACCTATTCATTTACATTCATCCTAGTATATTCCCACCTCCCATTGATTTTTGTTTTAATTTAAAATTTTTTTTTGTAATTTTTAAAAATATATTTGTTTATTGCCGAAACCGGTGTGGCTCCGTGGATAGAGCGTCGGCCTGCGGACGGAAGGGTCCCGGGTTCGATTCCCCCGGTCAAGGGCATGGACCTTGGCTGCGGGCACATCCCCAGTGGGGGGCGTGCAGGAGGCGGCGGATGGATGTTTCTCTCTCATCGATGTTTCTGACGTTCTATCCCTCTCTCTTCCTGTCTGTAAAAAATCAATAAAATACATTAAAAAATAGCTATATATGTTTATTGATTTGAGAGAGGAAGGGAGGGAGAGGGAGAAATGGAAACATCAACGATGACCCTTGAATCTGCAGGCCGACGCTCCATCCACTGAGCCAAACCCGTTTCGGCTATTTATTTATTCTAAATATATTTTGTTGATTTTTTTACAGAGAGAAAGGGGGAGGAATAGAGAGTCAGAAACATGGATGAGAGAGAAACATCCATCCGCCGCCTCCTGCACGCCCCCCACTGGGGATGTGCCCGCAGCCAAGGTCCATTCCCTTGGCCGGAATCGAACCCAGGACCCTTCCGTCCGCAGGCCGACGCTCTGTCCACTGAGCAACCCCAGCCAGGGCCCCCCCCCCACCCGTTAATTTTCAGAGAGCGCGTAAGGGAGGGAGGAGGGAGGGAGAGGGAGAGAAACGTTGATGGGAAGCATAGGGAGCTCCACCTTGCGCAGACGCTGCCGTTTGCAAATTGCAACCCTGCTCTGCGGGCTTTCGTCAACGCCTTCTTGCTGAAATAATCGGGGGGGGGGGGGGGGAAACGACAACAAGACGACTCCCATTCCAGAGAGGCCATCAACCAGGCCCCTTGGACACACGGTCTCAGAAGACAGGACTTCTTTCTCAGAAATGCCCGGGAGTCTGCCTCCGAATTCCGAACACAGAGAGCTGGTAAGAGTATAAACGGGGGACATTTCCACCTCGTGGGGGCCCAGGACGTGACGGGGACTGTCTGCTCCGAGCCCGCTACGCGGGAGCGTGATCCCATCGAATAGAAGAGGAACAGGCAGGTGGGCCGTCACGCCCGCACACAGGGGGGCTGCCCCCCGTGTGGACACAGGATGGTCACCACACGATGGCCAGCAGGGGAGGGCCATTGGGAGGGACCAGGCCTGCAGGGGAGGGCAGTTAGGAGGGACCAGGCCTGCAGGGGAGGGTAGTTGGGGGGGACCAGGCCTGCAGGGGAGGGCAGTTGGGAGGGACCAGGCCAGCAGGGGAGGGCAGTTGGGAGGGACCAGGCCAGCAGGGGAGGGCAGTTGGGTGTGACCAGGCCTGCAAGAGAGGGCAGTTGGGAGGGACCAGGCCTGCAGGGGAGGGCAGTTGGGAGGGACCAGGCCAGCAGGGGAGGGCAGTTAGGAGGGACCAGGCCTGCAGGGGAGGGTAGTTGGGGGGGACCAGGCCTGCAGGGGAGGGCAGTTGGGAGGGACCAGGCCTGCAAGAGAGGGCAGTTGGGAGGGACCAGGCCTGCAAGAGAGAGCAGTTGGGGGTGATCAAGCCTGCAAGGGAGGACAGTTAGGGGTGACCAGGACTGCAAGAGGGGGCAGTTGGGGGTGATCAAGCCTGTAGGGGAGGGCCGTTGGGAGGTTCCAGGCCTGCAAGGAAGGGCAGTTGTGGGCGATCAGGCCTGCAGGGGAGGGCAGTTAGAGGTGATCAGGCCTGCAGGGGAGGGCAGTTGGGATGAACCAGGCCTGCAAGGGAGGGCAGTTGGGGGTGATCAAGCCTGCAAGGGAGGACAGTTAGGGGTGACCAGGCCGGCAGGGGAGGGCAGTTGGGAGGGACCAGGCCTGCAGGGAAGGGCAGTTTCGGGGAATCCAGGCTTGCAGGGGAGGGCAGTTGGAGGCAATCAGGCTGGCAGGGGAGGGCAGTTGTGGGTGATCAGGCCAGCAGGAGAGGGCAGTTAGGGGTGACCAAGCCGGCAGAGGAGGGAAGTTGGGGGTAAACAGGCTGACAGGGGAGCAGTTAGACATCCATCAGGCTGGCAGGGGAGTGGTTAGGGGGTGCACGAATTGGGTGCCCCGGACCTCTAGTAAAACAATAAAAGACTCCAAATTCACCCGGCGGATTGATGAAGGCGTCTCACTTCAGCTCGCCAGCTTACAACGTAACGGATGTGAGAGAGACCGGGGCAGGGGACCGAGCCTGCTCCGGAGACACCCACCCTTGTCCAGGAATCGAACCCGGGACCCTTCGGTCTCTGGGCCGATGCCCTAGCCACTGGACCACCCAGGCCAGGGAGACTCTGGGTGCCCCTCCCCCCCCCCCCCCCCGGCTTCTAATCCTTGTCCCCTTTGGCACGCCGTGGCGAGCGCCGGTTTGGACTGTGAATGCAGCAGGCTGGCCATCTTTAATTTTCATGCACAGAAAGCGTTTGCATATGCATGTCCTGACAGCTAGCTGCTGGTCCTATAGAACAGAGAGGCAATATGCAAATTGACCCTCGCGCCCTCGCACCGGACGACTGCCCCCATGTGTTCAAAGATGGCTGGCGGCGGCGGGGGCGGGGTAGTTGTGGGTGATCAGGCCTGCAGGAGAGGGCAAATAGGGGCGACCAGGTCAGCAGGGGCAGGAAATCGGAGGGGGACCTGGCCTGCAAGGGAGGGAGGGGCAGTTAGGGGCGACCAGGCCAGCAGAGGCAGGAAATCAGAGGGGGACCAGGCCACCAGGGGAAGGCAGTTGGGGGCGACCAGGCTTACAGGAGAGGGCAGTTAGGGGTGACCAGGCCTGCAGGGGAGGGCAACTTAGGGGTAATCAGGCCTGAAGAGGAAGGCAGTTGGAGGTGAGCAGGCCTGTAGGTAAGGGCAGTTGGGGCAATGAGGTTGGCAGGGGAGGGCAGTAAGGGGTGACCCAGCCTGCAGAGAAGGGCAGTTGGGGGTGACCAGGCCTGTAGGTGAGGGCAGCTAGGAGGACCAGGCCGGCTGGGGAGGGCAGTTAGGCGCAACCAGGCCTGCAGGGGAGGGGAACTGGGGGCAATCGGGCCGGCAGGGGAGCAGTTAGACATCGATCAGGCCTGCAGGGGAGTGGTTAGGGGGTGACCAGGCTGGCAGGGGAGGTCAACTGGGGGCAATCGGGCCAGCAGGGGAGCAGTTAGACATCGATCAGGCCTGCAGGGGAGTGGTTAGGGGGTGACCAGGCTGGTAGGGGAATGGTTAGGGGGTGACCAGGCTGGCAGGGGAGTGGTTAGGGGGTGACCAGGCCTGCAGGGGCGTGGTTAGGGGGTGAACAGGCTGGCAGGGGAGTGGTTAGGGGGTGACCAGGCTGGCAGGCAGAGGCGGTTAGGGGCCATCAGGGAGGCAGGCAGGCAGGCGAGTGGCTGGAAGAGGAATCCCAGATCGGAGAAGGCGCAGGCTGGGATGAGGGACAACCCACCCCGGGGGGCCGGCACGCAGGACGGCGGAAAACACTGTTCGCCGACGGGGAGACATGAGGACGGGGTGACAGGCGAGGGAGAGCCGGACATCCGCGCAAATCAGAGAGAAATATGCAAATCGGCCGTACCGCCGCGACGCCCGCCGGCCAATCAGGCGCGGGTATGCAAATGAGCCCAAACAAAGATGGCGGGCTCATTTGCATGCGCAGGCGCTCGGGGCCTCCGGGCAGCGTGGGGCGGCGGGAAGGCGGCTCTGGGCCACGGCGCAGGCGGTGCCGGGAGCCAGGGGAGGGGAGGCCATCGGGTTAACCTCACAAGCATCATCACAGACAGGCCCCGGCCTGTGTGTCTCAGTGGGTAGAGCTCCAGCCTGCGGACTGAAGGGTCCCGGGTTCGATTCCCATCAGGGCACATACCCGGCTTGCCGGCTCGATCCGTGGAGAGAGAATGGCCCACGGACGGGACGGGGGTTTGGGTTCGATTCCCGGGCAAGGGCCACGTTCCTCCTCGGCTGCAGGTTCGAGCCCAGACCCGCACGGGGGTGGGGAGGGGGGTGTTCTCAGCCCGGCCGGCACCCTCTTTAACCCGGGACCCGAACCGGCAGCTGGACGTCCCTCTCGCAATCCGGGACCGCTGGCTCCTCCCGGCTCACCTGCCTGCCTGATCGCCCCTAGCCACGCTGCCTGCCAGCCTGCTGGCCCCCCACTTCCTCCCCCCACTGGCCTGCTTGCCCCCAACTGCCCCCTCTACAGGTCTGATCGCCCCCAACAGCCCCCCCCCACCCGCCTGATCACCCCCAACAGCCCCCCATCAGCCTGATCACCCCCAAAAGCCCCCCAACTGGCTGAATCACCCACAACTGCCCTCCACTGGCCTGATCACACACAACTGCCCCGCCACCGGCCTAATCACCCACAACTGCCCCCCTCAATAACCTGATCACCCACAACTGCTCCCCACCGGCCTGATCACCCCCAAAGGCCCCCCAACTGGCCAAATCACCCACAACTGCCCTCCACTGGCCTGATCACCCACAACTGTCCCCCACACTGGCCTGATCACCCCCAACAGCCTCTCCCACCGGCCTGATCACCCCCAAAGGTCCCCCAACTGGCTGAATCACCCACAACTGTCCCCCACCGGCCTGATCACACACAACTGTCCCCTCAATAACCTAATCACCCACAACTGTCCCCCACCGGCCTGATCACCCACAACTGCCCCCCTCAACAACCTGATCACCCACAATTGCCCCTCCCCACTGGCCTGCTTGCCCTCAACTGCCCCCTCTACTGGTCTGATCGCCCCCAACAGCCCCCCCCACCGACCTGATCACCCCCAACAGCCTCCCCATCAGCCTGATCACCCCCAAAAGCCCCCCAACTGGCTGAATCACCCACAACTGCCCTCCACTGGCCTGATCACACACAACTGCCCCCCTCAACAACCTGATCACCCACAACTGCCCCCCCCCCACCGGCCTGATCACCCACCACTGCAACCAAGGTCCATGCCCTTGAGCGGAATCGAACCCGCGACTCTTCAGGCCGCAGGCCGACGCTCCATCCACTGAGCCAAACCCGCTAGAGCTAATTTTTTTAAAAAAATACATTTTCATGGATTTCGAAGAGGAAGGGAGAGAGAAAGAAACAGAGAGACAGACAGAGAGAGAGAGAGAGAGAGAGAGAGAGAGGAACATCCATGAGGAGAGAGAATCATGGACCGGCTGCCTCCTACACGCCCCCCAATTTGGGACGGAGCCCCCAACCCGGGCCTGTGCCTCGACCAGGAATCGAACCCGGGACCCCCTGGCTCCTGGGTCCATGCTCCGTCCCCGAGGCACGCCTGCGGGGCCAATTCACTTTTAAAATACATTTTCGTTCGTTTCAGAGAGGAAGGGAGACGGGGAGGAAAGAGAGAAGCATCTGGGGTGATGAGACAGAATCAGGGATTGGCTGCCTCCGGCACGCCCCCCACTGGGGATCGACCCACCCCCCTGCGCCCCACAATCCAGGCCTGGACCCTGAATCGGAATCAAACCCGGGACAGAACTCCCGTCCGCAGGCCGGCGCGCTACCCACTGAGCAACACCAGCCGGGCCTCATATATATATTTTTTTCCTTTTTGAACGAAGCCTCCTGCGATCCCCAAACACTCCTGCCTGCCCCGGCCCATCCCCGCACGCACCCACACCTCGCGGGGGCAGGCGGGGGGGGGCCGTGTCCCCGTTTATCTCCCCATCTGAGCCGCCCCGGGGGCGAGGAGAGAGGGGGACGAACCCGCGTGCTGCTCACCCCGTCGGATGCTACGCGTCGACTCGGGGCGCTGGGACGGGGCTGCTGCTTGTAACGAGGACAGACAGGCAGACAGACAGGCAGGCAGGCAGGCAGACGGACGGACAGACAGGCAGACACAGCGGCCCCCTCGGGGGTGCGGGAGAAGCTCGGGCGCCCAGCCTGGCCCGCCTGGGGAGTGGCTAACCATTGCACCGCCTGGCCGGTTATATGGGGCCGTCCGCTCCCCGGGGCTCCCGTCATCCCCGGGGCAGGCGGCGGGCGCGAATCTCTCATAAAAAAGCTATTCGGACGCCGGGTGTCCCCGGCCCGGCCTGCCCTCCTCCGCCCCTCGAGGCTCTGCCATCAGTCACAGGAAGCCGGCTTCCTGGCCGGCGGGAGTGCATCACCGGCCGGCACCGGGCGGCTCCCCCGCTCATCAGACATCCCTGCTGGCCGCTGGGAATCAGACACACAGACAGACAGACACACACAGACACATGGACAGACAGACAGACACACAGACACACACACAGAGACAGACACACAGACACACACAGACACACACACACAGACACACACACAGAGACACACAGACACACACACAGAGACAGACACACACACACACAGACACACACACAGAGACACACAGACACACA
>CM050509.1:142669786-142684786 GCA_027563665.1 Antrozous pallidus
CTCCTGCACGCCCCCTGCTGGGGACGGAGCCCGCAACCCGGGCCTGTGCCCTCGACCGGGACTCGAAACCTGACTTCCTGGGTCACAGGTCGACGCTAACCCCTGAGCAACACCGGCCAGCGTGAGCCCATCCTTTGCTTTGAAAGAGTGCGGTGGGGGGGGTCTGGGAAACGTGGCGGTGAGAAACAAGTACGGGCAGCCGGAACCGGTGTGGCTCGGTGGACAGAGCGCCGGCCTGCGGACGGAGGGGTCCCGGGTTCGATTCCGGTCGGGGGCATGGGCCTCGGCTGCGGGCTCGATCCCCAGTGGGGGGCGTACAGGAGGCAGCCGGCCCATGATTCTCTCTCCTCATGGATGTTTCTCTCTCTCTGTCTCTCTTTCTCCCGCTCTGAAATCAATAAAAATATATTATCTTTTTTTAATATATATTTTTATTTCAGAGATAGAGAGGCCGAGAGAGAGAGAGAGAGAGAGAGACACCCAGGATGAGACAGAATCATGGGCCGGCTGCCTCCTGCACGCCCCCCCCCACTGGGGATCGAGCCCGCAACCCGGGCCTTGTGCCCTCGACCGGGAATCGAACCTGGGACCCTTCAGTCCGCAGGCCGGTGCTCTACCCACTGAGCAAAACCAGCCAGGGCAAGACAAATATATATTTTTTTAAATTGTTTCTCCTTGCTCATTTTTCAGATCTTTCTTTCTTCCTTTATTCTCCTTTTATATACAAATATATATATATATATATATCTGCACTTAAATGTGTGTGTGTGTGTGTATATATATACACACACACACAATTTTTGGATATACTGTATACATTATATAAATTTCACATACATACACGTATACATGTAAATGTGTGTGTATATATATATAGTTTTTGGATATACTGGTATGCATAATATATACAGATTTTATATACATATATACATGTATATGTGTGTACATATACAATTTTTGGATATACTAGTACACATAATATGTATAATTTATATATATATGCATATACACATGTAAATGTGCATACATACATACAACTTTTGCATATACTAGTATACATAATATATATGTTTTATATATATATACACACACATACTCTGAGTGGCCAGATTATGATGATCTCTAAATGCATAATAATCTGTCCGTGTGTGTGTGTGTGTGTGTGTATCTATATATATGTGTGTGTATATATGTATATGTGTATATGTATATATATGTATATATATATGTGTACACATGTATATAAGTATATATCTATCAGAGGCCCGGTGCATGAATCCGTGCATGGGTGGGGTCTGGCCAGCCTGGCCAGGGGGAGGGGACGCGGGCGGTCGGCCGGCCTGCCTGCTGGTCGAACTCCCGGTCGAGGGGACCATTTGCATATTAGCCTTTTATTCTACAGGACAGACATGGAGTGGCCGGATGGTTATGCGATCAGAGATCATCATAATTTGGCCACTCGGTGTGTGTGTATATATGAATTTTTATATGTACTTTTTCTTTATTGGTTAAGGTATTCCATATGTGTCCTTATTCCCCCCACAGTGCCCACCCCCACCCACACTCATGCCCTCACCCCCCTGGTGTCTATGTCCATTGGTTAGGCTTATTTGCACGCACACAAGTCCTTTGGTTAACCTCTCCCCCTTACCCCCACCCTCCTGTACTCCTCATTTACGGAGTACTAGAGGCCGGTCTGATTAGCATACTGCCCTTTTATTAGAATAACGAACAACATAAAATGATGAACAAATACTTTAATTTTGTTATTGATCTCAGAGAGGAAGAGAGGTGGGGAGAGGGAGACAGAAACATCCGCGATGAGAGAGAATCACGGACCGGCTGCCCCCGGCACAGGCCCCCCCTCCTGGGGACGGAGCCCGCAACCCGGGCATGTATCTTGGTTTCGGGCACATCTCCAAGAGGGGGTGTGCAGGAGGCAGCCGATCTATGTTTCTAACTCTCTATCCCTCTCCCTTCCTCTTTTTAAAAAAGTCAATAAAATATATATACATATTTTTTAATATATATTTTATCGATTTTTTCAAAGAGAGGAAGGGAGAGGGATAGACAGTCAGAAACATCCATGAGAGAGAAACATCCATCAGCTGTCTCTTGCACACCTCCCACCCGGGGATGTGCCCGCAGCCAAGGTCGATGCCCTTGACCGGAATCGAACCCGGGACCTTTCAGTCTGCAGGCCGATGCTCTATCCACTGAGCCAAACCGGTTTCGGCAATAAAATATATTTTTGTTTAAAAAAAAAAAAAAAAAGAAAAGCTAAAAGTATTTCTATAGGTAGACATTTCTATAGAAATTCTTTTAGCTTTTCCCCTCTGGGTAGAACACAAGTGAGATCCCAGGGAAAGTTGGTTCTTCAAGAAGAAACGCCGAAGAGCGACAAAACTGATAAATGGGTAAAAACAAAAAGACAATTTATAAAGATAAATTAAAAAGTCTTCCTAGGACTTCCACGGCTTTCCTATCACGCTCCGGCCTTGGGGTCTCATCCGGGGACCCTGCAGCAGACCGGTCAGAATGCCAGATGCTAAGCCAGATGCAGACCTCAGCGTCTCTGCGCATGCGCCCCGGGCTCCGAGGCCCCGTCTGCACCTTGACCTTGAGGCTCGTGGGGAGGCCATCGCGCGCACCTCTGCACCTTTCCCCCGTCAACCCTCTCGGCTTTTTCCTCCGTCCGCACTGCGCCCAAATTCCAGCCACGCATGTACCCCAAACCGGCGACAACGGCCCCTAGACCGACTGCATCCTCCCAGCCCCGCAGCTCCAGGGCTGCAGCCCCAAAGCCCAGGTGCGCATGCGCAGGACAGACCCCCGGCGGTCCAGAGCGAGCGCGCGTGCGCGCGGGAAACGGCGCAGGGACGCGTCCCCGAACTGGGCCGAGGGCGCGTGCGCGTGCGCGTGCCGCTGCGGGTCCCGAGGAGGGAGGCGGCGCCGAGCGCGCATGCGCAGACTGGGCCTTGGGAAGGCGTGCGCGGCGTAGCCCCGAGCGCGCGTGCGCCGGAAACGGGGCCCAGAGCGTCCCCGAACAGGGCCGACGGCCAGTGCGCGTGAGCGTGTCGCTCCGGGTCCCGAGGAGGGAGGGAGGCGGCGCCGAGCGCGCATGCCCAGACGGGGCCTTGGGAAGGCGTGCGCGGCGTAGCCTCGGACGCGCTTGCGCAGACTGGGCTTTGTGAAAGGCGTGCGCGGCGTAGCCCCCTAGCGTGTGCGCGTGCCCGCGGCGGGGGGGCGCTCGCGCGTGCGCGCATGCGCGCGCCTTCGCCTCACCCCGCCCTCACCTGGCGGACCTGGCGGCACCCATGGCGGCGCCCACGGCCTCCCCGCGGCCCGTCACCCACCTGCTCTTCGACATGGACGGCCTCCTTCTGGGTGGGTAGCCTGAGGCCGCATCCCGCGGGGGCGGCCCGGGGCGGCCGCGGGGGGCGGGGAGCGCGGGCTCTCAGGGTCAAGGGTCGCGGCCTGGCGGGAGGGGCGGCCATGCTCCGGGGACCCCCGAGGGGGCGGGCGCGCCGGGCCACGTCACTCCCGCCGTACGCACGCGCGCCGACGCCGCTCGGGGCACCCACTTCCGGTGGCCGCGCAGGGCGGGAGGGTCTCGGCGCGGAAGGGCGCACTGCTCGGCGGGACCCCTGCCGCTGCCGCCGCCGCCGCCGCCGAGAGGCCCGGATGTGCGCGCGCATCTCGGGACTGTATTTCCCCGTCGGCACCGCAGCTGCACCCACCTGGCCGGTTGCACCTTGCAGAGCGGCCGCCCTGCACCCGCCGGTTTGGGGACATCCGGCCGTGTGTCCTGGGCAGCCCTCGATCGGGGTTCGGGGTGCGGGTGCTGCTGCTGCTGCTGCTGCACGTCCCGCCGTGCACAGACCGCCCCGTGACACCCCGCATTGTCCAGCCATGTGGTGTGCACGCCACGACCCTCCCGAGTGTGCAGCCCATTCAAAATCTGCATTTTTTTTTAACCCAAAAGCCTGCAAGTTGCAGAAGTGCACGGAGGCATGCGTTGGAAAGGCTTTCTCTGTGTGCACCCCGCAACCCCCGCGACATCCCGCCTTCACCAGCCCCGGCGCCTTCCATGGAGAAATCGAAGCAGAAAATGCTCAGTGTCTATACCCCGAAAACACCCTGCTTGCATGCAACCCCAAAGCCCCATCCCCGCCCTCCCCAAGCCCCTCCAAAAAGCTTAAAAACAAAAACAAAAACAAAAAAAATGCCCGCTTACTTTGTGTCCACCCGCTGGGCGTGCACGTCTCGTTTGCTCCGTCCCCTCCTAAAATCCTGCAGGAAACAGTTGCACGCGAGGCTAATGGAAAACAGAAACGGGAGGAAACAGTTGCACGGGGCTCGTGAAAAGCAATCCCTGCAGCCCAGACCGGGAAAGGGACTCGCTTCGAGGTCGCCCAACTAACTCATCGGGGGCAGATCGATCCGGGTCTAAATATAACCGCAGGTCTCATCTGACACGGGGTGCGTGACCTTGACCCTGGCCGGATACGTGCCAGGTGGTTCAGTACCAAAGAGACTTGTTTTTTTTTTTGTTTGTTTGTTTTTTGGAAAAAGGCCCACCAATGAAAGTCTTTTTTTTTTAATTTTTAAAAATATATATTTTATTTACTTATTTTTTTTTTTATAGAGAGGAAGGGAGAGGGAGAGAGAGTTAGAGACATCAATCAGCTGCCTCCTTCCTGCACACCCCCAGTTGGGTTGTGCCCACAGCCAAGGTACATGCCCTTCACCGGAGTCGAACCCGGGACCCTTCAGTCTGCAGGCTGACACTATCCGCTGAGCCATACTGGTTTCAGCTCTTTTTTTTTTAATTTTTAAAAATATGTATTTTATTGATTTTTTTTTTTTTTTATACAGAGGAGGGGAGAGGGAGAGAGAGTTAGAAACATCGATGAGAGAAAAACATCCATCAGCTGCCTCCTGCATACCCCCTGTTGGGGATGTGCCCACAGCTAAGGGACATGCCCTTCACCGGAATCGAACCCGGGACCCTTCAGTCTGCAGGCTGACACTATCCGCTGAGCCAAACTGGTTTCAGCTCTTTTTAAAAAATTTTTAAAAAATATGTATTTTATTGATGTTTTTTTTTTTTTTAGAGAGAGAGGAAGGGAGAGGGAGAGAGAGTTAGAAACATCGATGAGAGAGAAACATCCGTCAGCTGCCTCCTGCACACCTCCTGTTGGGGATGTGTCCACAGCTAAGGTACATGCCCTTGATCGGAATCGAACCCAGGACCTTTCAGTCTGCAGGCCGAGGCTCTATCCGCTGAGCCAAACCGTTTAGGGCTAGAAGTCTCTTTTCTTTATGGACCCAGAGAAATAAAGGGACATAGTCTTAAGGGAAAGAAAAAGAAAGAAAAATTCCCATAGAGGTCGGTAACCGGCGAGAGAGTGTAGGCAGGCCCTAATTCTGTCAGCGCACAGCTTTCGGGGTTCCTAACTGGAGCTGGTGGGCGTGGGTGAGTCTTCCTCCCCAGGCGCCTAAAGCGTGACGGCGTCCCATCCCGGAGCCTGCAAGCCGAGATCCAGGTCACCTCATGAATTTTAATGCAGACGGAGCTGCCTCGTTAAAATTAAATTTATTAACTCCTCAACGGGCTGGCCGCGCGCGTGCTTCCTCGAGAGCCCCTGGATTCCATGAGCGGTTCCGGAAACGCTGAAGGGTGACTCATAAGGTTTATCTCTGGCCCTGCTGAAACTCATCTGGGCTGACTGATTCTCTCTCCTTTTCCAAATTTCCACGTGCGCGGACAGAACGGCAATGAATCGCAGGGGGGGATGGCCGGCCCTGCTCCGTGCAAGGCAGGGAAGTTTGTGGTCTGGAGCATCCCTCCTGGAAATATCATCCTCTGCGTGCGTGACCTTTTCTACGAGCAACGTGGTAGCGGGGTACCAAATCCTGCATTTCAGCCTGGGCTACGCCGTGCCCCAGTTATGCCTGCTCTCCATCGTCAGCACCTGGCCCGCCTTCCGTTGTGTCTGTTACTGGCCTCACAAGGCGTCTGTGCCAATAACCTCTGCTAATAAAAGGGCAATATGCTAATTAGGGCGGCAGAACTTCCGGTCGTCCTTCCGGGCAAAGCCAAGGTGGCCGGGCCCGAGGCAGGGGCGGTGAGTGGCGATCAGGCCAGGAGGAGAGGGCAGTTTGGAGGTGATCAGGGCACGGGGGGCGGGGGGGGGGGGGGGGCAGGGAGGGGGTGGTTGGGGGCGATCAGGCCAGCAGGCAGGTGAGGGCTTAGCAGTTAGCGGTCCCAGATTGCGAGAGGGATATCCGACTGCCGGTTTGGGCCCGATCCCCCAGGGAGTCCCGGATTGGAGAGGCTGCAGGCCAAGCGGACAGACACCCCCCACCCCCCCGTGCACGGATTTCGTGCACCAGGCCTCTGGTGCTATTAATAAAAGCCTGTGAAGGCACAGGCCAGGCCAGGCTCAGGGAATCCCCCCCCCACCCCCCAGTGCAGAAATTTCATACACTGGGCCTCTGGTCCGTTTATAATGGGTTCTTTGGCAGGAGGCCTGCTTCTCTTTCAGGGATTTTTGAATGCATCCCTTCCCCGCCACCCCCCCCCACCCCCCACCTCCTCCCTACCTCTCCAGAAGGCCTCTTTAATCCTGCAGCCCCCATCCTTGGTTTCCAGGGAAGTGGGATTGATTCAGGCTCCTGGGGACATTCCTACGGGAGCGGCTTGCCTAATCTGTGGGCAACGAGGAAGTTAAGTAGAGATTTTCTTTTTTTTTTTTTCTTTCTTTCTTTCTTTCGGAAACTCCAGGCTGCTGCATGGTGTAGGGTGACACTGTTGTCCTTTCGAACAGTAAGGATCGGGTGTCTGTTGACATAGACTCACATCACGGGGACACCCTGGGTGGAGGCGTGGTTACATGATCCGTCGTCTTGGCATTCCACGCCGTTTTAGGGGGAGAGGGGGGGAGGGAGAGAGGAAGAGAGAGAGAGAAGGAGACTGAGGTGGCCATGCACCAGGACAGAACTGTGCAAGGATGACAAAGAGGATGGGTGTTTCCCCGTCTCAGCTACCAGGTGAGGAGGGCTGGCATCTGGTTCACAAACAACCGGAAACAGGCAAACACACACGCACACACGCAGGCGTGCACCTGTGGCCTTTTGCCACAAAAGACGAGGAAGTTGAGGTCGAGGGCAGCGATAGACGAACACACCTTAAGTTTCTCTCCCAGGAGCACAAGTGGCCTGGTGCCCGAAATCCATGCACGGAGCTGGGGGGGGGGGGGGAAGGAGGGGTGTCTCTCAGCCTGGCCTGCACCCTCTCCAGTCTGGGACCCCTCGGGGGATCGGGCCCAAACCGGCAGTCGGTCATCCCTCTGGCAATCTGGGACCGCTGACTCCCCTAACCACTCGCCTCCCTGCTCCACCCTGCTCGCCCCCAGCTGCCCCTCCCTCCACTTGATCACCCCTCAACTGCCCGCCTGGCCCTCGTGGTCTGATTGCTCCTATCTGCCTCCACCGACCCTGCCACCATGGCTCTGTCCGGAAGGACGACCGGAATTCGGTCTCCCGGTCTGATTAGCATATTACCCTTTTATTAGTCTAGGTTGAAACCAGCCAAAGGAGGCAGGCAGGTGCAAACGGGAATGCAGTTTTTTTTCTTATTCTGTTATCCAAAAGGTGGCCATGCAACGCATAATCAGCATTAAAAAAAAACAAAACATCCAGGTGGCTGGCACGCGTTTTTGACGGCTGGCCTTTGAAATCTGCGCCTCTTACCCTCGGCACATCGTCCCGTCTCGGCTGCAAGGAGCCACATATGAAGGACGGGGATGGGGGGGGTGCTACCCCCACCTTATGGGGCAGGGCAGGCCCAGGGCTGGAGGGAGCGGAGCCGGCAGACCGTGGACATTAAGAATATTCACGCCCCGGCCAGTGTGGGTCAGCGGATAGAGCGTCGGGCTACAGACTGAAGGGTCCCGGGTTCGATTCCGGTCAAGGGCATGGACCTCGGTTGCAGGCACATCCCCAGTGGGGGGCGTGCAGGAGGCGGCTGATGGATGTTTCTCTCTCATCGATGTTTCTGACTCTCTATCCTTCTTCCTTCCTCTCTGTAAAAAAAAAAAAATCGATAAAATACATTTATATATGAAGAATATTCATGCCCAGGCTGTTTGGCTCAGTGGGTAGAGCATCAGCCTGCAGACTGAAGGGTCCCGGGTCCGAGTCCGCTCAAGGACACAGGCCTGGGTTGTGGGCTCCATCTCCAGTGTGGAGGATGCAGGAGGCAGCCGGTCAGTAATTCTCATCATGGGCGTTTCTCCCTCTCTCCCTCTCCCTCTCCCTCTCCCTCCCTCCCTCCCTGGAATCAATAAAAAATATCTTCCAAAAAGAAAGAATATCCGCAATTAGGGGTTCGCATGCTACATCCAAGGGCGGTGGACTGTGAAATGTGTTTTTCAGCGATCTGACGCAGTCATTCTTTGGAATCTTAAAAAAAAAAAAAAAAAAAAAATCGGCCCAGAAAAAGAAGCTGTGTTTTCCAATTCATCTTTAAACCCCTGCAGGAAACGAGGTGGCTCTGTGAGGGGCAGTTAAGCCCGAGATGCCTGTGATTTAGCCGGCCCCTGTCGACGCCTGTGGGTGGCGGGGTTGCCAGGGGGACAGGTGGCTTCGTCCGTTTGTCTGTCTGGGCCCGGGGTGGCCCGTCAGCTGCCTGCAGGGATGTGTGTGGGGGTGGGGGTGGGGGTGGGGGAAGCAGGGCCAGGATGGAGGGCCGGAGTCCCCTCCCCCACGGTCCTGCTCACCTCCACTCCGGTGCACAGCCCCCACGGAGCACCGGACGGAAACAGAAGAGGCTCCGAGGTCATTAGCCCTATAAACACGGTTCCTTTCGGCCGCTGCTGTTTGGTTTATTGTTATCACTCGGGGCCCCGGTGCACGAAATTCGTGCAGGCGGGGGGTCGGGGGACATTGTCCCTCAGCCCGTCCTGCACCCTCTCCAATCTGGGACGTCCCTCTCACAATCCAGGACTGTTGGCCCCCAACCACTTGCCTGCCTGCCTCCCTGATGGCCCCCTAACCGCTTCTGCCTGCCAGTCTGATCACCCCCTAACCGCTTCTGCCTGCCAGCCTGATCAACCCCTAACCACTCCCCTGCCAGCCTGATCACCCCCTAAGCTCTCCCCTGCCAGCCTGATCACCCCCTAACCACTCCCCTGCCAGCCTGATCACCCCCTAACCACTCCCCTGACAGCCTGATCACCCCCTAACCACTCCCCTGGCAGCCTGATGGATGTCTAACTGCTCCCCTGCCAGCCTGATCACCCCCTAACCACTCTCCTGCCAGCCTGATCACCCCCTAACCGCTTCTGCCTGCCTGTCTCCCTGATCACCCCCTAACCGCTTCTGCCTGCCAGCCTGATCACCCCCTAACTGCTTCTGCCTGCCAGCCTGATCACCCCCTAACCGCTTCTGCCTGCCAGCCTGATCACCCCCTAACTGCTTCTGCCTGCCAGCCTGATCACGCCCTAACCTCTCCCCTGCCAGCCTGATCACCCCCTAACCACTCCCCTGCCAGCCTGATGGATGTCTAACTGCTCCCCTGCCAGCCTGATCACCCCCTAACCACTCCCCTGCCAGCCTGATCACCCCCTAACCACTCCCCTGCCAGCCCGATGGATGTCTAACTGCTCCCCTGCCAGCCTGTCTGCCCCCAACTCCCCTCCTCTGCCAGCCTGGTTGCCCCCAACTGCCCTCCCCTGCCAGTGTGCCCTCCCCTGCTAACCATCTCGTGTCCACATGGGACCAGCCATCTTTGACCACATGGGGGTGGCCAAATTGTGTGTGTGTGTGTGTGTTGGAGTGACGGTCAACCTGCATATTCCCCCTCTATCGTCTCGGGTTTTTAAAATCACCGCAGTTTCGGTATCGGCTGCGCTCCGTCCCGATTTTGGGGGGGCCGATGCGATTCAGTGCCACGGGGAGGAGCGAGGGAAACTGTCCCCAGCCAACGCCCCCCTCCCCGTGATGCAGACGCCCGGGGGCCCGGGGGTCTCAGGACCCCGAGACGTCGAAAGCGGCTCCTCCCCGGCCCGGGGGCCGCGCGGCCGGGGACAGAGACCGGCCAGGAGCCGGGTCGTGGATGCGGGCGGCCCCTCGGAAGGCTGGTGGGCCTTGGGCTTCAGCAGGGCCAAAGGCTGTGCGTCACCGTCTGTCGAGACAATGGTGGGTCCGGCACTCTCCGAGCCCCGCGGCCGGCACCCCGCGGCTCCCTGGCCCCCGGGGTGCGGCTCTTCCCCAAACTCCCCCCGCCCGGGCGAGTCTGTGTCGAAGAGGCGGCGTTGGAAGACGTCCACGTTTAGAAAACGTGGCTCTCCGAGGACTGTCCGTCGTTGTCCTGTTGGTGTCCGGCTCTTGGCGGACGAGTTTGCCCACCCCGTTCCTACCCGGGTGACAGCCCGTCACCGCTGCCCGGACCCCACCTGCGACCCGCCCGTTGGGTCTGCCGAAGGGCAGGTGTCCATCCTGACCCCGGTCCCCCCGGTTGTGCGACTCGCCGGCTGGCATCGGAGCCGCCCTCCGGCTCCCCCGAGCGGGCAGGAGCCGCCGCCCGGCCCTGACGGGGCGTCCCCCTGCCGGCCTGTCCGGGGCCGTCCCTGCGCTCGGGGAGAGCTCTCAGTCCGGGAGGATTTTAAGGAAGAAAAAAAAGGGGTGCACGGGGCTCCCGAGGGAGAGAGGTTCGGGGAGCGGCGTGAGTTAATCCGTTCACGACGGGGAGTTTCCAGGCCGGTGGCCGAGTGCCCGCACTGGGACACGTGTGGGGAGCGGGTGCTGGGGGCTGTGGTCAGATGCTGGGGGCTGTGAGGGGTGCTGGGGGCTGTGAGGGGTGCTGGGGGCTGTGGTCAGGGGTGCTGGGGGCTGTGAGGGGTGCTGGGGGCTGTGGTCAGGGGTGCTGGGGGCTGTGAGGGGTGCTGGGGGCTGTGGTCAGAGGTGTTGGGGGCTGTGAGGGGTGCTGGGGGCTGTGGTCAGATGCTGGGGGCTGTGAGGGGTGCTGGGGGCTGTGTGGGGTGCTGGGGGCTGTGAGGGGTGCTGGGGGCTGTGAGGGGTGCTGGGGGCTGTGAGGGGTGCTGGGGGCTGTGAGGGGTGCTGGGGGCTGTGGTCAGATGCTGGGGGCTGTGAGGGGTGCTGGGGGCTGTGTGGGGTGCTGGGGGCTGTGGTCAGATGCTGGGGGCTGTGAGGGGTGCTGGGGGCTGTGGTCAGGGGTGCTCTGTCCCCTGCCCGGTCCCCCTGGCCGGATGGACAGACACCCCTTTCTGAGCAGGCAGCGGCCCATCAGGGGCCTCCCAGGAGCGTGGAGGCCCCGGTGCCCTGGGTGCCGTGCGATCGCGTGCGGCCGGCCTGTCCGTCACGCGTGTCCTCGCCCGCCTGGCCGCTTCCCCGTCCCTCCCCACCCAGCCCCACACTTCGCATCTCGTAACCACGGACGTGGCCGTGCACCCCAGCCCGTCACCTCCGACCCCGCCAGGGATTCCGCGTTCTCTCACCGCACGCCCCAGCTTCCTCCCAGCTTCCCCTCAGCCCCCCAGCTTCCTCCCAGCTTCCAGCCTCCCAGCTTCCCCCCAGCTTCCTCCCAGCCCCCAACTGCCTCCCAGCTTCCTCCCAGCCCCCCAACTGCCCCCCAGCTTCCTCCCAGCCCCCAACTGCCTCCCAGCTTCCTCCCAGCCCCCCAACTGCCCCCCAGCTTCCTCCCAGCCCCCAGCTTCCAGCCCCCCAGCTTCCTCCCAGCCCCCCAACTGCCTCCCAGCTTCCTCCCAGCCCCCCAGCTTCCTCCCAGCCCCCAGCTTTCCCCCAGCTTCCTCCCAGCTTCCTCCCAGCTTCCAGCTTCCTCCCAGCTTCCTCCCAGCTTCCAGCCCCCCAGCTTCCTCCTAGCCCCCCAACTGCCTCCCAGCTTCCTCCCAGCCCCCCAGCTTCCTCCCAGCCCCCCAGCTTCCTCCCAGCTTCCTCCCAGCCCCCCAGCTTCCTCCCAGCTTCCTCCCAGCCCCCCAGCTTCCTCCCAGCTTCCTCCCAGCCCCCCAGCTTCCTCCCAGCCCCCAACTGCCTCCCAGCTTCCTCCCAGCCCCCCAACTTCCTCCCAGCTTCCTCCCAGCCCCCAGCTTCCTCCCAGCTTCCCCCCAGCTTCCCCCCAGCTTCCTCCCAGCCCCCAACTGCCTCCCAGCTTCCTCCCAGCCCCCCAACTGCCCCCCAGCTTCCTCCCAGCCCCCAGCTTCCAGCCCCCCAGCTTCCTCCCAGCCCCCCAACTGCCTCCCAGCTTCCTCCCAGCCCCCCAGCTTCCTCCCAGCCCCCAGCTTTCCCCCAGCTTCCTCCCAGCTTCCTCCCAGCTTCCAGCTTCCTCCCAGCTTCCTCCCAGCTTCCAGCCCCCCAGCTTCCTCCTAGCCCCCCAACTGCCTCCCAGCTTCCTCCCAGCCCCCCAGCTTCCTCCCAGCCCCCCAGCTTCCTCCCAGCTTCCTCCCAGCCCCCCAGCTTCCTCCCAGCTTCCTCCCAGCCCCCCAGCTTCCTCCCAGCTTCCCCTCAGCCCCCCAGCTTCCTCCTAGCCCCCCAACTTCCTCCCAGCTTCCTCCCAGCCCCCCAACTTCCTCCCAGCTTCCTCCCAGCCCCCAGCTTCCTCCCAGCTTCCAGCCCCCCAGCTTCCTCCCAGCCCCCCAACTTCCTCCCAGCTTCCTCCCAGCTTCCTCCTAGCCCCCCAACTTCCTCCCAGCTTCCTCCCAGCCCCCCAACTTCCTCCCAGCTTCCTCCCAGCTTCCCCCCAGCCCCCAGCTTCCTCCCAGCTTCCCCCCAGCCCCCCAGCTTCCTCCCAACTTCCTCCCAGCCCCCCAGCTTCCGCTAAGTACCGGGCTCACCTGCCAGCGTCGGCACAGGCTTTTAGAGGGACACGTGTGCGTGTGCGTACAGCACGCAGCCCTGTCGTCCTCTGCCCACCCAGGCTCCCCCCCCAGCTCCTGCCTCTCGGATTGCCCACAGCCCCTCCTGCACCTGTAGGTAGACACGCCGACTTAACCCCAGGATCACAGGGGTCCGGTTGGCGCTCTGCACAGCGTCCCCTGCAGGCCGCGCCGCTGCCTCCACTCCCTCCTCCACTCCCTCCTCCACTCCCTCCTCCCCGGCGCCTGAGGCCCGTCCCCCCGCAGCCCCGAATGGAACCGGGGCCCCATGGTGCTGTCGCCGGCCCGGAACCCCCGCTGGTCAGCTTCCCCCGGCCGCCCACCTACCTGCGGGTCCTTCCGTGCCCGGAGCTGCCCCGTGTCCAGTGCTGTCCTGTCCTGTCCTGCACTGGGCCGGCCGTCACCCCAGAACCAGGACACCACTGCTGTCCTTAAATTACCCCCCCCCCCGGGCTCAACGCCCCCGTAATTACAAGTGCAGCCCCGGTGCCGTGGGCGTGCAGGAAGGACTCGGCTACTCCCTGGGGGACGGGGCACCCTCCTGGGATGGCTTACGATGTGGGAGATACCCTCCCTCCCACAGCTGGGGCGCCCGACTGTTCTGTGCGGGCTTGCCTTAGGGGCGATCAAGCAGGCAAAGGGGTCGGGGGCGATCGGGCAGGCGGAGGGGTTAGGGGCGATCGGGCAGGCAGAGGGGTTAGGGGCGATCGGGCAGGCAGAGGGGTCGGGGGCGATCAGGCGGGCAGAGGGGTCGGGGGCGATCGGGCAGGCAGAGGGGTCAGGGGCGATCGGGCAGGCTGAGGGGTCAGGGGCGATCAGGCGGGCAGAGGGGTCGGGGGCGATCGGGCAGGCAGAGGGGTCAGGGGCGATCGGGCAGGCAGAGGGGTCAGGGGCGATCGGGCAGGCAGAGGGGTCGGGGGCGATCGGGCAGGCAGAGGGGTCGGGGGCGATCGGGCAGGCAGAGTGGTCAGGGGCGATCGGGCAGGCAGAGGGGTCGGGGGCAATCGGGCAGGCAGAGTGGTCGGGGGCGATCGGGCAGGCAGAGGGGTCGGGGGCGATCGGGCAGGCAGAGGGGTCGGGGGCGATCGGGCAGGCAGAGGGGTCGGGGGCGATCGGGCAGGCAGAGGGGTCGGGGGCGATCGGGCAGGCAGAGGGGTCGGGGGCGATCGGGCAGGCAGAGGGGTCGGGGGCGATCGGGCAGGCAGAGGGGTCGGGGGCGATCGGGCGGGCAGAGGGGTCGGGGGCGATCGGGCGGGCAGAGGGGTCGGGGGCGATCGGGCAGGCAGAGGGGTCGGGGGCGATCGGGCAGGCAGAGGGGTCGGGGGCGATCGGGCAGGCAGAGGGGTCGGGGGCGATCGGGCAGACAGAGGGGTCGGGGGCGATCGGGCAGGCAGAGGGATTAGGGGCGATCGGGCGGGCAGAGGGGTCGGGGGTGATCGGGCAGTTGAGAACCTGGATATAATCTTTTTAATGCATTTTTATTGATTTCAGAGAGGAAGGAAGAGGGAGGGAGAGAGAAACATCCAGGACGAGAGAGAATCCTGGACGGGCTGCCTCCCGCACGCCCCCCACTGGGGACGGAGCCCGCACCCCGGGCCGGTGCCCTCGCCCGGGACTCGAACCCTGACCTCCCGGTGCACAGGTCGACGCCCGCCGGCTCCCGGGCAGGCTGTAATTTCGGTGGCGTCGCCCGCCTTCCCCTGCGGCCCCGGCTCCCGCCCCCGTCTCCCCTGCGGGAGGGGACCCTGCGCTGAACCCAAACCGCAGCAGATGCGGGGGCGCTCGCTCCCCTCGTCTGTGGAGCCCGTCGGCTGTACCCCCGTTGCTCCCCCGCTCACGGAGGGTCATGGCGTGCGGCTCCAGCCCCGAGGCCCGCCCTTAACTTTTAAATCATATTTTACTGGTGTTTTCACAGAGAGGAAGTGGGAGAGGCATAGAGAGTCAGAAACATCCATCAGAGAAAAACACCCATCCGCCGCCTCCCGCACGCCCCCCACTGGGGATGTGCCCGCAGCCAAGGTCCACGGCCTCGACCGGAATCGAACCCGGGACCCTTCCGTCCGCAGCCCGACGCCCTACC
>CM050509.1:142692286-142697286 GCA_027563665.1 Antrozous pallidus
CCCGCCCGCCATCGCCCTGCGAGGCTCTGCCGGTCTCGGGAGCCGGCTTCCCGCACTCGGGTTCTTCGCTGCCCTCTGGTGGTCCGTACGTGTCACGGTGACTGGTCGAACGGACCGTCGGACACGTAGCATCATAGGCGTTTATCGTACAGGGGGAGGGGCCCGGTGCGCGAAATTCGTGCACTGGGGGGCGGGAGGTCCCTCAGCCCAACCTGGTCCCCTCTCACATATTGGGAGCCCTCAGGGGATGTCCTGCTGATGGCTCACCCCGCAACCTGCCCGAGGCCTGCCTCAGCCGGGGGACCCCCGCCAGCGATCGCCCTGCGACGGACGGGGCCTATCGCTGGCCGGCTCCGCCCCAGCCCCTGCCTGCCACGGGCAGCGGCCATCTTGGCTGCGTGTTAATTGGCATGTCACTTCTGATTGGCTGGTGGGTATGGCCTGTGGGCGTGGCTTATTGGGTGCGGCACGGCCGATTTGCATATTGCTCTCTCAGGAGATAGGGTGACGGTTCAGGCTTGTTGTCTGAAGGACGTGTTCGGGTGCCCACGCGTTGCTGTCTGGCTCGCATGGCTCCGTGGTTGAGGGTCGACCGAGGGACCAGGAGGTCATGGGTTCGACTCCCGGTCGAGGGCACATGCATGCTCAGTTGCAGGCTCCATCCCCAGTAGGGGGCGTGCAGGAGGCAGCCGGTCCGTGATTCTCTGTCATCACGGATGTACCTATCCGTCTCTGTCTCTCCCTTCCTCTCCGAAATCAACGGAAATATATTTATTAAAAAAAAAAAAAGTAACATACGTTTCTGACCGAAAACATTTGGATCGCGCTCGGCCTTCCGGGCAGAATCTCCGCTTCAAGCTGCGACTTCAGTTCATGTCGAGGAAAGGGACTCGGCTTTTTCTTTCCAAGGTCAGACTTGGTGGAATTATTTGTGTGTCAGCGATCACCCCGACTGGAGCAAAATTTCTTTTCTGTCTTACGTCGTAAAAGATGCTTTTGTTGACCTCAGAGAAGAAGGGGGAGAGAGAGAGAGAGAGGGAGAGAGAGAGAGAGAGAGAGAGAGAGAGAGAGAGAGAGGGAATCATGGACCGGCTGCCTCCCGCACGCCCCCGACTGGGGATGGAGCCCCCCCCCGCCCCCCCGACCGAATCGAACCCCGACCTCCCGGTTTATGGGTCGGCGCTCAGCCGCTGGGCTGTGGCGGCCGCCGGTGCCAAGCAAACTGATGACCCACAAACATCTGCATCTCCTAAGAGAAGCTTAATTATTAAACGTTACAGGAAGCTTAATTATTCAAAAGGCAAAGGCGGAATGCCAGCGTTATCCGGCCGTAACGGGAGAGGAAGCTCTGACACCTCTCTTATGTAAAAGGCGACGGGGGAGCAGAATGCCTGCGCGCGCCCCCACCCCCCTCCCTCCCTCCCTCCCTCCCTCGACAGCGGTCCCCTGGGGCTTGTTAGCCGACAATCGATCAGAGCTGCCCCGTGTTTTCGGCTACAAGGCAGAGGGGTCAGGAATGTTCTAGATCCCAAGGCCAGGGAGTGCGTGGGAATGGAATGCTAATGAAGACGGTTGCGGCAGCTAAGGGGCAGACTCGGCCTTGGCCGTTTCTGGGGATCGTTTCTGGGGACCATTTCTGGGGACCATTTCTGGGGGCCGTTTCTGGGGACCGTTTCTGGGGACCATTTCTGGGGACCATTTCTGGGGGCCGTTTCTGGGGACCGTTTCTGGGGACCGTTTCTGGGGACCGTTTCTGGGGACCGTTTCTGGGGACCATTTCTGGGGACCGTTTCTGGGGGCCGTTTCTGGGGACCGTTTCTGGGGACCGTTTCTGGGGACCATTTCTGGGGACCATTTCTGGGGGCCGTTTCTGGGGACCGTTTCTGGGGACCATTTCTGGGGACCATTTCTGGGGGCCGTTTCTGGGACCGTTTCTGGGGACCATTTCTGGGGACCGTTTCTGGGGACCGTTTCTGGGGGACCGTTTCTGGGGGCCGTTTCTGGGGACCGTTTCTGGGGACCGTTTCTGGGGACCGTTTCTGGGGACCATTTCTGGGGACCGTTTCTGGGGACCGTTTCTGGGGACCATTTCTGGGGACCATTTCTGGGGGCCGTTTCTGGGACCGTTTCTGGGGACCGTTTCTGGGGACCGTTTCTGGGGACCGTTTCTGGGGACCATTTCTGGGGACCGTTTCTGGGGACCGTTTCTGGGGCCGTTTCTGGGGACCGTTTCTGGGGACCGTTTCTGGGGACCGTTTCTGGGGACCATTTCTGGGGACCGTTTCTGGGGACCGTTTCTGGGGACCGTTTCTGGGGGCCGTTTCTGGGGACCGTTTCTGGGGACCGTTTCTGGGGACCGTTTCTGGGGACCGTTTCTGGGGGCCGTTTCTGGGGGCCGTTTCTGGGGGCCGTTTCTGGGGACCGTTTCTGGGGACCGTTCTGGGGACCGTTTCTGGGGACCGTTTCTGGGGACCGTTTCTGGGGACCGTTTCTGGGGGCCGTTTCTGGGGGCCGTTTCTGGGGACCGTTTCTGGGGACCGTTTCTGGGGACCGTTTCTGGGGACCGTTTCTGGGGGCCGTTTCTGGGGACCGTTTCTGGGGACCGTTTCTGGGGACCGTTTCTGGGGACCGTTTCTGGGGACCGTTTCTGGGGGCCGTTTCTGGGGACCGTTTCTGGGGACCGTTTCTGGGGACCGTTTCTGGGGTCCGTTTCTGGGGACCGTTTCTGGGACCGTTTCTGGGGACCGTTTCTGGGGACCGTTTCTGGGGTCCGTTTCTGGGGACCGTTTCTGGGGACCGTTTCTGGGGACCGTTTCTGGGGACCGTTTCTGGGGTCCGTTTCTGGGGACCGTTTCTGGGGACCGTTTCTGGGGGCCGTTTCTGGGGGCCGTTTCTGGGGACCGTTTCTGGGGACCGTTTCTGGGGGCCGTTTCTGGGGGCCGTTTCTGGGGACCGTTTCTGGGGACCGTTTCTGGGGACCGTTTCTGGGGACCGTTTCTGGGGGCCGTTTCTGGGGACCGTTTCTGGGGACCGTTTCTGGGGACCGTTTCTGGGGGCCGTTTCTGGGGACCGTTTCTGGGGACCGTTTCTGGGGACCGTTTCTGGGGACCATTTCTGGGGACCGTTTCTGGGGACCGTTTCTGGGGACCGTTTCTGGGGACCGTTTCTGGGGACCGTTTCTGGGGGCCGTTTCTGGGGACCGTTTCTGGGGACCGTTTCTGGGGACCGTTTCTGGGGACCGTTTCTGGGGACCGTTTCTGGGGACCGTTTCTGGGGACCGTTTCTGGGGGCCGTTTCTGGGGACCGTTTCTGGGGACCGTTTCTGGGGACCGTTTCTGGGGACCGTTTCTGGGGACCGTTTCTGGGGACCGTTTCTGGTGGCCGTTTCTGGGGGCCGTTTCTGGGGACCGTTTCTGGGGACCGTTTCTGGGGACCGTTTCTGGGGACCGTTTCTGGGGACCGTTTCTGGGGGCCGGTTCTGGGGACCGTTTCTGGGGACCGTTTCTGGGGACCGTTTCTGGGGACCGTTTCTGGGGACCGTTTCTGGGGACCGTTTCTGGGGACCGTTTCTGGGGGCCGTTTCTGGGGGCCGTTTCTGGGGGCCGTTTCTGGGGGCCGTTTCTGGGGACCGTTTCTGGGGACCGTTTCTGGGGACCGTTTCTGGGGACCGTTTCTGGGGACCGTTTCTGGGGACCGTTTCTGGGGGCCGTTTCTGGGGACCGTTTCTGGGGACCGTTTCTGGGGACCGTTTCTGGGGACCGTTTCTGGGGGCCGTGTCTGGGGGCCGTTTCTGGGGGCCGTTTCTGGGGACCGTTTCTGGGGACCGTTTCTGGGGACCGTTTCTGGGGTCCGTTTCTGGGGACCGTTTCTGGGGACCGTTTCTGGGGACCGTTTCTGGGGACCGTTTCTGGGGTCCGTTTCTGGGGACCGTTTCTGGGGACCGTTTCTGGGGACCGTTTCTGGGGTCCGTTTCTGGGGACCGTTTCTGGGGACCGTTTCTGGGGACCGTTTCTGGGGCCGTTTCTGGGGGCCGTTTCTGGGGACCGTTTCTGGGGGCCGTTTCTGGGGGCCGTTTCTGGGGACCGTTTCTGGGGACCGTTTCTGGGGACCGTTTCTGGGGACCGTTTCTGGGGGCCGTTTCTGGGGACCGTTTCTGGGGACCGTTTCTGGGGACCATTTCTGGGGACCGTTTCTGGGGGCCGTTTCTGGGGACCGTTTCTGGGGACCGTTTCTGGGGACCGTTTCTGGGGACCGTTTCTGGGGACCGTTTCTGGGGACCGTTTCTGGGGACCGTTTCTGGGGACCGTTTCTGGGGACCGTTTCTGGGGGCCGTTTCTGGGGACCGTTTCTGGGGGCCGTTTCTGGGGACCGTTTCTGGGGACCGTTTCTGGGGACCGTTTCTGGGGACCATTTCTGGGGACCGTTTCTGGGGACCGTTTCTGGGGACCGTTTCTGGGGACCGTTTCTGGGGACCATTTCTGGGGACCGTTTCTGGGGACCGTTTCTGGGGACCGTTTCTGGGGGCCGTTTCTGGGGACCGTTTCTGGGGACCGTTTCTGGGGACCGTTTCTGGGGACCATTTCTGGGGTCCGTTTCTGGGGACCGTTTCTGGGGACCGTTTCTGGGGACCGTTTCTGGGGTCCGTTTCTGGGGACCGTTTCTGGGGACCGTTTCTGGGGACCGTTTCTGGGGACCGTTTCTGGGGACCATTTCTGGGGTCCGTTTCTGGGGACCGTTTCTGGGGACCGTTTCTGGGGACCGTTTCTGGGGGCCGTTTCTGGGGACCGTTTCTGGGGGCCGTTTCTGGGGACCGTTTCTGGGGGCCGTTTCTGGGGACCGTTTCTGGGGACCGTTTCTGGGGACCGTTTCTGGGGTCCGTTTCTGGGGACCGTTTCTGGGGGCCGTTTCTGGGGACCGTTTCTGGGGTCCGTTTCTGGGGACCGTTTCTGGGGGCCGTTTCTGGGGACCGTTTCTGGGGCCGTTTCTGGGGACCGTTTCTG
>CM050509.1:142702286-142719786 GCA_027563665.1 Antrozous pallidus
GATCGCCCCTAACTGTCCCCCACTGCCGGCCTGATCGCCCCTAACTGCCCCCCACTGCCGGCCTGATCGCCCCTAACTGCCCCCACTGCCGGCCTGATCGCCCCTAACTGCCCCCCACTGCCGGCCTGATCGCCCCTAACTGCCCCCACTGCCGGCCTGATCGCCCCTAACTGCCCCCCACTGCCGGCCTGATCGCCCCTAACTGCCCCCACTGCCGGCCTGATCGCCCCTAACTGTCCCCCACTGCCGGCCTGATCGCCCCTAACTGCCCCCCACTGCCGGCCTGATCGCCCCTAACTGCCCCCCACTGCCGGCCTGATCGCCCCTAACTGCCCCCCACTGCCGGCCTGATCGCCCCTAACTGCCCCCCACTGCCGGCCTGATCGCCCCTAACTGCCCCCCACTGCCGGCCTGATCGCCCCTAACTGCCCCCCACTGCCGGCCTGATCGCCCCTAACTGCCCCCCACTGCCGGCCTGATTGTCCCTAACCACCCCCCCACGGCTGGCCTATTTGCCCCTAACCGCCCGCCACTGCCGGCCTGTTTGCCCCTAACCGCCCCCCACTGCCGGCCTGATTGCCCCTAACTGCCCTCCCCTGCCAGCCTCACCACCCCCCGCTGCCTCTGCCTCGGCCCCCACCACGTGGCTTTGTCCCGAGGGCCGCCCGGAAGGCTCTGGTCCAGTCAGTTGGTTCAGGTGCCGTGTCCACTGCCGTGGCACCAACAAGGGGGTCTCCGCTCTGAGCCCTCCCTGGGGTCCCCCTCAGTCCCTGGGGTCCCGGTGGGGGGTCAGCGCAGACAGCTGCCAGGCCCAGGCAGCCACAGGGTGTGGCCTGCACACTCGCCTGGACGACAGCTCGTCCCCCCCCCCCCCCCCCCGTTCCCCAGCCTCCCACACGAGGAGCTTGGGGGGGGGAGCGAGGGCCGCCTCCCTCCTGGCCCCCCCAACCCCTCCCCGTCCCCGGCCTGGAGCGGGGGATGGGGCCGGAAGGAATGTCACCCTTGACCTTCACTTCCTGCCTTTGGGAGGCACCTTCTGGTCGGGGGTGCCCGTGCCGGAGGTCAGCTCGACCTCGTTGGCAAGGAAGGCACCCGGGGGCGGGCGGGCCGTCCGCTGCACCCCGTTCCTCTTCTGCGCTGCGGGGGGGGGGGGGGGGGGGGGGGGGGGGGGGGGGGGGGGGGGGGGGGGCTGTGGCCCCGCAGGCATCTGGGACATTAACTGGGGGCTCGGGGGCGGTGCCAGATGGTGAGGCAGAGGCGTGTCCGTCTGCAGCCGTCCCCGGGGCTGTGTCTCCTGGGCCCGTCGCCAAGGGTGTGTCCCCAATCACCAGGGAAACGGCCCCTGATTGGCATGTGGGGGCGTGTCCCTCCTGAGCCAATCACTGGGGAAACAGCCCCTGATTGGCATGTGGGGGGCGTGTCCCTCCTGAGCCAGTCACCAGGGAAACGGCCCCTGATTGGCATGTGGGGGGCGTTTCCCTCCTGAGCCAGTCACCAGGGAAACGGCCCCTGATTGGCATGTGGGGGGCGTGTCCCTCCTGAGCCAATCACCGGGGAAACGGCCCCTGATTGGCATGTGGGGGCGTGTCCATCCTGAGCCAATCACCAGGGGAACGGCCCTTGATTGGCATGTGGGGCCGTGTCCCTCCTGAGCCAATCACCAGGGAAACGGCCCGTGATTGGCATGCGGGGGCGTGTCCCTCCTGAACCCCTGATTGTCACATCAGAGAGGAAGGGAGAGGGAGAGGGAGAGAAACATCCATGAGGAGAGAGAATCACGCATCAGCCGCCTCCCGCACGCCCCCCGCCGGGAATGGACCCGTGGCCGGAGTCGAACCTGGGACCGTCCCGTCTGCAGGCCGGTGCTCTATCCGCTGAGCCGCACCAGCCAGGGCTCAGTCCTCTTTCTCAGCCTCGACATTCGTATCGAAGGCGGGTTTCCAGGGGACGCAGGCAGCTGGTCCGAACCGACGTTCGTACACGGCCTGTCTGACAACAGCCGAGCGCCAATGGTCCCCACACACGCGTGTGGCCGCCAGCGTGGGGGAACACGGAGCCCCTCGGGCAGGGAGCGGTCCTCACAGGCTTGGAAGGCTGGGGAGTCACACAGCCGGTGCACCCCGAGCCCGCCCGTGACCGAGAGCTGCCTGGAAATTCACAAATAATCGGACTTTTTAAAAAAATAGATTTTATTGATTTTTTTTTCACAGAGAGGAAGGGAGAGGGAGAGAGAGTCAGAAACATCGATGATGAGAGAGAAACATCCATCCGCCGCCTCCCGCACGCCCCCCCCGCACTGGGGATGTGCCCGCAGCCAAGGTCCATGCCCTTGACCTGGAATCGAACCCGGGACCCTTCCGTCTGCAGGCCGACGCTCTGTCCACGTTCCCCTCCTGGCATCTGGCTGCACACGGAGTGGCCACGTCATGCTGGTCTCTGAGCGCGTGGTCACCTGGCCACTCCGTGTGCATGCGTGTGTGTGTATGTGTGTGTATCAGAGGCCCGGTGCATGAATCCGTGCATGGGTGGGGTCCGGCCAGCCTGGCCAGGCGGAGGGGACGTGGGCGGTCGGCCGGCCTGCCTGCTGGTCGAACTCCCGGTCGAGGGGACCATGTGCCCATCAGCTTTTTATTCTACAGGACGGACACGGAGTGGCCGGATGGTTATGTGTTCAGAGACCATCGTCCTCTCTCCGCTCCGTGTGTGTCTGCCCCGGGTTCCTGCCTGCACACTGGGCACCCGGGACGTCGCGCCAGGCCCGCACCCGGTGATTGGCTCAGGAGGGACACGCCCCCACATGCCAATCAGGGGCCGTTTCCCTGGTGATTAGGGACACACCCTTGGCGACGGGCCCAGGAGACACAGCCCCGGGACGGCTGCAGACGGACACGCCTCTGCCTCACTGTGGCGGTCTCTCTGAGGCCTGTCTGTGCCCTGACGGCAGTTGAGGGGGTTGGGGACCTTCTGCCGGGGCCAGTGGGATATTTAGAACGTCATTCGGGGGCCCTGCACAATCCTGCACGTAAACGTCGGTCTGCTCTGCGTATAGAGTGAGACAGACATCTAATGAGCCCTCCTCCCTCATTCTGTCCCTCCTCCTCCCTGATTCCCTCCTCCTCCCTGATTCCCTCCTCCTCCCTGATTCCCTCCTCCTCCCTGATTCCCTCCTCCTCCCTCATTCTGTCCCTCCTCCTCCCCGAACCTGTCCCTCCTCCTCCCTGATTCCCTCCTCCTCCCTGATTCCCTCCTCCTCCCTGATTCCCTCCTCCTCCTCCCTGATTCCCTCCTCCTCCCTGATTCCCTCCTCCCCGAACCTGTCCCTCCTCCTCCCTGATTCCCTCCTCCTCCCCGATTCCCTCCTCCTCCCTGATTCCCTCCTCCTCCCTGATTCCCTCCTCCCCGAACCTGTCCCTCCTCCTCCCTGATTCCCTCCTCCTCCCTGATTCCCTCCTCCTCCCTGATTCCCTCCTCCCCGAACCTGTCCCTCCTCCTCCCTGATTCCCTCCTCCTCCCTGATTCCCTCCTCCTCCCTGATTCCCTCCTCCTCCCCGAACCTGTCCCTCCTCCTCCCTGATTCCCTCCTCCTCCCTGATTCCCTCCTCCTCCCTGATTCCCTCCTCCTCCCCGAACCTGTCCATCCTCCTCCCTGATTCCCTCCTCCTCCTCCCTGATTCCCTCCTCCTCCCTGATTCCCTCCTCCTCCCCGAACCTGTCCCTCCTCCTCCCTGATTCCCTCCTCCCCGAACCTGTCCCTCCTCCTCCCCGAACCTGTCCCTCCTCCTCCCTGATTCCCTCCTCCTCCCTGATTCCCTCCTCCTCCCCGATTCCCTCCTCCTCCCTGATTCCCTCCTCCTCCCTGATTCCCTCCTCCTCCCCGATTCCCTCCTCCTCCCTGATTCCCTCCTCCTCCCCGAACCTGTCCCTCCTCCTCCCTGATTCCCTCCTCCTCCCTGATTCCCTCCTCCTCCCCGATTCCCTCCTCCTCCCCGATTCCCTCCTCCTCCCCGATTCCCTCCTCCTCCCCGATTCCCTCCTCCTCCCCGATTCCCTCCTCCTCCCTGATTCCCTCCTCCTCTCCGAACCTGTCCCTCCTCCTCCCCGAACCTGTCCCTCCTCCTCCCTGATTCCCTCCTCCTCCCTGATTCCCTCCTCCTCCCTGATTCCCTCCTCCTCCCCGATTCCCTCCTCCTCCCCGAACCTGTCCCTCCTCCTCCCTGAACCTGTCGATCTCCCTGGTCCCCCCTCCCCCCTCCTCCCTCCCCTCTCCCCCCTCCTCTCTCCTCTCCCCCCTCCTCCCCCCTCCTCTCTGGACCTCCCTCCCCTCCCTCCCCTCCCCGGTCCCCCCCGGACTCGTGTCCTGGCCCCCAGGGGCGGAGCGCCTGGCCCGGCACCTGCACGGACACGGGGTGCCCATGGCTGTGGCCACCAGCTCGGGGGCGGAGACCTTCGCGATGAAGACCGAGCGGCACCGCGAATTCTTCAGCCTCTTCGACCACGTGGTGCTGGGCGACGACCCCGAGGTGCCGGCGGGCAAGCCGCACCCCGACATCTTCCTGGCCTGTGCCCGGCGCTTCTCGCCGCCCGCCCCGGCCGACCAGGTGCGTATGGGGGGGCCGGTCACATCCCTCCCCCTGGGGTCAGCCCGGGGCTGCAAGGCGGGGTCACCGGCCCTCCCCCATTTCCCATAAACCCCCTTAAAACACAGCCCTCCCCCACTTCCCATAAACCCCCTTAAAACACAGCCCTCCCCCACTTCCCATAATCCCCCTTAAAACACGGCCCTCCCCCACTTCCCATAATCCCCCTTAAAACACGGCCCTCCCCCACTTCCCATAAACCCCCTTAAAGCACGGCCCTCCCCCATTTTCCATAAACCCCCTTAAAACACAGCCCTCCCCCATTTCCCATAAACCCCCTTAAAACACAGCCATCCCCCATTTCCCATAATCCCCCTTAAAACACGGCCCTCCCCCACTTCCCATAATCCCCCTTAAAACACGGCCCTCCCCCACTTCCCATAAACCCCCTTAAAGCACGGCCCTCCCCCATTTTCCATAAACCCCCTTAAAACACAGCCCTCCCCCATTTCCCATAAACCCCCTTAAAACACAGCCCTCCCCCATTTCCCATAAACCCCCTTAAAACACAGCCATCCCCCATTTCCCATAACCCCCCTTAAAACACAGCCCTCCCCCACTTCCCATAATCCCCCTTAAAACACGGCCCTCCCCCACTTCCCATAAACCCCCTTAAAGCACGGCCCTCCCCCATTTTCCATAAACCCCCTTAAAACACAGCCCTCCCCCATTTCCCATAAACCCCCTTAAAACACAGCCATCCCCCATTTCCCATAAATCCACTTAAAACACAGCCCTCCCCCACTTCCCATAAACCCCCTTAAAACACAGCCCTCCCCCACTTCCCATAAACCCCCTTAAAACAGCCCTCCCCCACTTCCCATAAACCCCCTTAAAACACAGCCCTCCCCCACTTCCCATAACCCCCCTTAAAACACAGCCCTCCCCCACTTCCCATAAACCCCCTTAAAACACAGCCCTCCCCCACTTCCCATAAACCCCCTTAAAACACAGCCCTCCCCCACTTCCCATAAACCCCCTTAAAACAGCCCTCCCCCACTTCCCATAAACCCCCTTAAAGCACAGCCCTCCCCCACTTCCCATAACCCCCCTTAAAACACAGCCCTCCCCCACTTCCCATAATCCCCCTTAAAACACAGCCCTCCCCCACTTCCCATAAACCCCCTTAAAACACAGCCCTCCCCCATTTCCCATAAACCCCCTTAAAACACAGCCCTCCCCCATTTCCCATAAATCCACTTAAAACACAGCCCTCCCCCACTTCCCATAAACCCCCTTAAAACACAGCCCTCCCCCAGTTCCCATAAACCCCCTTAAAACAGCCCTCCCCCACTTCCCATAAACCCCCTTAAAACACAGCCCTCCCCCATTTCCCATAAACCCCCTTAAAGCATAGCCCTCCCCCACTTCCCATAACCCCCCTTAAAACACAGCCCTCCCCCACTTCCCATAAACCCCCTTAAAACAAGCCCTCCCCCATTTCCCATAAACCCCCTTAAAACACAGCCATCCCCCATTTCCCATAAACCCCCTTAAAACACAGCCATCCCCCATTCCCATAAATCCACTTAAAACACAGCCCTCCCCCACTTCCCATAAACCCCCTTAAAACACAGCCCTCCCCCATTTCCCATAAACCCCCTTAAAACACAGCCCTCCCCCACTTCCCATAAACCCCCTTAAAACACAGCCCTCCCCCACTTCCCATAAACCCCCTTAAAACAGCCCTCCCCCACTTCCCATAAACCCCCTTAAAACACAGCCCTCCCCCACTTCCCAAGAGTCATTGCGGGCATCTGTCCCCTGTGGGAACACCCTGCTCTCCTCCCCCCGCCCCCCAATGTCCTGGAGCCACAGCCTCTCCCTCTCTCACCCCATCTGCACCCCACCCGGGACGGAGGGGAGGGAGGAGGACTAGGCTGCACGTCCGTCTGCTGTGCACCCTCTGACCCCCTGTAACCCCCCCATCCTTCCCCTCTCTGACCCCCTCTTCCCTCTCTCCCCCCTCTCCCCTCCTCTCCCCCCACCCCTCCCCCCTGCAGTGCCTGGTGTTGGAAGACGCCCCGAACGGCGTGGAGGCGGCCCTGGCGGCGGGGATGCAGGTGGTGATGGTGCCGGACGGACGCCTGCGCCCCGAGCTCACGGCCAAGGCCACGCTGGTGCTGGCCTCGCTGCAGGACTTCCCGCCCCAGCTGTTCGGGCTGCCGCCCTTCGCCTGAGCCGCCCGGGGCGTCCACAGGGGCCCCCCTCCAGCCTCCGGACTCCCCTGCCCCCCAGTGCTGGCCCCCCAGCGTCCGCAGGGGCCCCCCTCCAGCCTCCGGACTCCCCCGCCCCCCAGTGCTGGCCCCCCAGCGTCCGCAGGGGCCCCCCTCTAGCCTCCGGACTCCCCCCCCCAGTGCTGGCCCCCCAGCATCCACCGGGGCCCCCCTCTAGCCTCTGGTCCCCCCGCCCCCCAGTGCTGGCCCCCCAACATCCGCAGGGGCCCCCCTCCAGCCTCCGGACTCCCCCCGCCCCCCAGTGCTGGCCCGCCCGCGTCCACAGGGGCCCCCCTCCAGCCTTCCGACTCCCCCCACCCCCCAGTGCTGGCCCCCCAGCGTCCGCAGGGGCCCCCCTCCAGCCTCTGGACTCCCCCCCACCCCCCCAGTGCTGGCCCCCCAGCGTCCGCAGGGGCCCCCCTCCAGCCTCCAGACTCCCCCCCCCCCCCCCCCGTGCTGGCCCGCCCGCCCGCCAGCGTGGTGCCGAGGGGTGAGCACCCCCCTGTGAACCGGGGGGCCCGGGTTCGACGGCCGTCCGGGGCACAGGCCGGGGTGCGGGCTGCATCCCCGCTGGGGGGTGTGCAGGTGGCAGCTGATCCAGGACGGTCTGTCCTCGTGGGTGTTCCTCCCTCGCTCTCCCCCTCCCTCGCTCTCCCCCTCCCTCTGTGACGTCAATAAACCCGTTTTCTAAAGAGCTCAGCGGTTCAGCGTTTGGAACCGGGAGGTTAGGAGTATGTGAGAGAATACGTGCGGGTACGTGTACGCTGGAGGCCGGGGCACGAAGTCCGTGCACGGGGGGCGGGGGTGTCCCTCAGCCCGGCCCGCACCCTCTCCAATTGGGGACCCCTCGAGGGGGGTCCGACTGCCCGTTTAGGCCCGATCCAGGACCGCTGGCTCCCAACGGCTCGCCTGCCTGCCTGACTCCCTCATTGCCCCTGACCGCTTCTGCCTGCCAGCCTGATCGCCCCCTAACCGCTCCCCTGCCAGCCTGATCACCCCCTAACCACTCCCCTGCCAGCCTGATCGCCCCCTAACCACTCCCCCGCCAACCTGATCGCCCTCTAACCACTCCCCTGCCAGCCTGATCACCCCCTAACCACTCCCCCGCCAGCCTGATCGCCCCCTAACCACTCCCCCGCCAGCCTGATCACCCCCTAACCACTCCCCTGCCAGCCTGATCACCCCCTAACCACTCCCCTGCCAGCCTGATCGCCCTCTAACCACTCCCCCGCCAGCCTGATCGCCCCCTAACCACTCCCCTGCCAGCCTGATCGCCCTCTAACCACTCCCCCGCCAGCCTGATCGCCCCCTAACCACTCCCCCGCCAGCCTGGTCAACCCCTAACCACTATCCCGCCAGCCTGATCACTCCCTAACCACTCCCCTGGCAGCCTGATCACCCCCTAACCACTCCCCTGCCAGCCTGATCACTCCCTAACCACTCCCCTGGCAGCCTGATCACCCCCTAACCACTCCCCTGCCAGCCTGATCACCCCCTAACCACTCCCCTGCAGGCCTGGTCACCCCCTAACCACTCCCCTGGCAGCCTGATCACCCCTAACCGCTCCCCTGCCAGCCTGATCGCCCCCTAACCACTCCCCCGCCAACCTGATCGCCCTCTAACCACTCCCCCGCCAGCCTGATCGCCCCCTAACCACTCCCCCGCCAGCCTGATCACCCCCTAACCACTCCCCTGCCAGCCTGATCACCCCTAACCACTCCCCTGCCAGCCTGATCACCCCCTAACCACTCCCCTGCCAGCCTGATCACCCCCTAACCACTCCCCTGCCAGCCTGATCACCCCTAACCACTCCCCTGCCAGCCTGATGGATGTCTAACTGCTCCCCTGCCAGCCTGTTTGCCCCCAACTTCCCGCCCCTGCAGGCCTGGTCACCCCTTAACCACTCCCCTGCCAGCCTGATCACCCCCTAACCACTCCCCTGCCAGCCTGGTCACCCCCTAACCATTCCCCTGCCAGCCTGGTCACCCCCTAACCACTCCCCTGCCAGCCTGATCACCCCCTAACCACTCCCCTGCCAGCCTGATCACCCCCTAACCACTCCCCTGCCAGCCTGGTCACCCCTAACCACTCCCCTGCCAGCCTGATCACCCCCTAACCACTCCCCTGCCAGCCTGATCACCCCCTAACCACTCCCCTGCCAGCCTGGTCACTCCCTAACCACTCCCCTGCCAGCCTGATCGCCCCCTAACCACTCCCCTGCCAGCCTGATCGCCCCCTAACCACTCCCCTGCCATCCTGGTCACTCCCTAACCACTCCTCTGCCAGCCTGATCGCCCCTAACCACTCCCCTGCCAGCCCGATCACCCCCTAACCACTCCCCTGCCAGCCTGATCACCCCTACCCGCTCTCCCCTGCCGGCCTGATCGCCCCTAACCGCTCTCCCCTGCCGGCCTGATCGCCCCTACCTGCTCTCCCCTGCCGGCATAATCGCCCCTACCTGCTCTCCCCTGCCGGCCTGATCGCCCCTAACTGCTCTCCCCTGCCGGCCTGATCGCCCCTCACTGCCCTCCCCTGCCGGCCTGATCACCCCTAACTGCCCTCCCCTGCCGGCCTGATCGCCCCTAACTGCTCTCCCCTTGCAGGCCTGGTCCCCCCACCTGCTCTCCCGTCGGCCTGATCGCCTCTAACCTCCTCTGCCCGGGCCCCGCCCACATGGCTTTGTCGAGAAGAAAATCTGGAAGGTCGTTCGGAAGGTTGTGCAGCCGTCCGGGCTAACGCGCATATGAGGGTTTGGTTATACAGGACCTGTGACCACTTGCCTTAGTTTCTTAGCTCCCTGAACGCAGGCCCACAGCCCTGCCTGGCTCCCCCAGGGGTGCTCCTCCCACAGAGGATGTGAAGGGGGGGGGGCGGCGAGGGAACTAGAAATGATGGGCACACGGCCGAAACCGGTGTGGCTCAGTGGATAGAGCGTCGGTGTTTGGACTGAAGGGTCCCGGGTTCGATTGCCGGTCAAGGGCATGGGCCGTGGCTGCGGGCACATCCCCAGTGGGGGGCGTGCAGGAGGCAGCTGATGGATTTTTCTCTCTCATCATCGATGTTTCTGTCTTTCTGTCCCTCTTTCTTCCTCTCTGTGAAAAATCAATAAAATATATTTTTTAAAAAGAAGAAATGATGGACACACAGACCTATGTTACATACATAGGGCATGTCTATGCAGATATAGCACCCATGCCCTATTTCTCTCTCTCTCTCCCTCCCTCTCCCCCCCTCTCTCCCTCTCTCTTTCCCTCTCCCTTTCCCCCCCCCTCTCTCCCCCCCTCTCTCCCTCTCTCTTTCCCCCTCTCCCCTCCTTTCCCTCTCCCTCTCTCTCTCTCTCCCTCCTTCTCCCCCCCTCTCCCTCCTTCTCCCCCCCTCTCCCTCCTTCTCCCCCCCTCTTTCCCTCTCTCTCCCTTTCTCCCTCTCCCTCTCTCCCTCTCTCCTTCTCTCCCTCTCTCCCTCTCCCTCTCCCTCTCTCTCTCTCTCTCTCTCTCTCTCTCTCTCTCTCTATATATATATATATATATATAATGCACATTCACACACACATATACACTAGAAGCCCGTTACATGTCATAGCGACTGGTCAATCTCTCAACTGTCAGCCCCTGGTGGTCAGTGCACGTCATAGCAACTGGTAGACTGTCTGCCCCCTGGTGGTCAGTGCACGTCATAGCGACTGGTTGACCAGTCGATTGTCCGCCCCCTGGTGGTCAGTGCACGTCATAGCGACTGGTTGCCTCCTGGTGGTCAGTGCACGTCATGGCGACTGGTTAACCGGTTGACTGTCTGCCCCCTGGTGGTCAGTGCTCTCTCCCGCCTCCTCTGCCTCCCTCCCTCCCTTCTCCCCCACCCTCTTTGCTCCCTCCCGCAGAGCTCGGCCTCCTCCTGCGCCATCTTCCGCCCCCCGACATGCCAGCCGTCTTCCGTGTTGCCTGGTCTCGTCTGCACCCTCCCTCTGCCGGGCTCGTGGGCGTGGCTCGATCGGAGGCACGGCCAATTTGCATATTACTCTCTCACCAGGTGGGGCCTGTGACCAGCTGCCTGCGTCCTTAGCTCAGGGCACGCTCTGGTGCGTGGGGCCGGCCCGGGAACAGCGGCGACGACGGAGCGGCTGCCTGCCTGCCAGGGGCTGTGGGATTTCTCCGCCCCGATCGATGGCAGACTCTGGCCTCACCCCATTACTCAGCCCGGGCCGGCGGGGGGAGCCGGGGAGAGACAGAGAGGCTGAGGGGGGGCATCCATCTCCCCTCCGTCCGGCAGAGACAGCAGATAAGACCTCCTCTAAGTGGTTTTATCCACATGGACAGAGAGGAATCGCCCGCGGAGACACGCTCGATTTTTTTTCTTTAACGGTTTGCTCAACTTTATTTTTTTTTAAACACATTTCATTGATTTTTCACAGAGAGGAAGGGAGAGGGACAGAGAGCCAGAAACATCGATGATGAGAGATAAACATCCATCAGCCGCCTCCTGCACGCCCCCCACTGGGGATGTGCCCGCAGCCAAGGTCCATGCCCTCGACAGGAATCGAACCCGGGACCCTTCCCTCCACAGGCCGACGCTCTATCCACCGAGCCACACACCGGCGAGAGCTAGTACAAATATATTTAAAAAAATAAATAAATAAGGCATTGGCCTTTGGCCGGCTCTCGGGGTTTCGAGCAATAAGACGGAATGAGGCCGGGCGTTAATTGCGGATAAAAGCTCCTCGATCCCTTAGCGCCGGCGGTTCTGTGACCGGCCGTTCATCCAGGCCGGGGACTAGAGGCTAATCCCCACATCTGCCTGCCAAGCCCGCCCCATCCTGGACCCCTCTTCCCCTTGCACTTGGCCGGCGAGGCCTGTTTCCACGCCAACCAGCGCCTGCCATCAACACTCTGCCATCAGCTGCGGGAGGAGGTACCTTGGCAGCTGCTGGGCCAGCCCTTGCCCTGCTGGGGGCGGTAGGGGGCTGTTGCGTCTGCGGTGATGGACGAGGGGAGGCCTGGCGGAGGTAGCAAATACCTTACCTCCCAGCTGATGGATGTTTCTCTCTCATCGATGTTTCTGACTCTCTCTCCCTCTCCCTTCCTCTCTCTTAAAAATCAATAAAACATATTTTTAAAAAATTTTTTAAAAATCAACAAAATACCTTTTACTTTTTAAGCATTTTTAATTTTTTTCGTTGTTCAAAGTATTACATAGACTAGTGCATATATCTCCATTTTCCCCCCGTTGACCTGACCCCAGCCTCGCCTACCCCCTGTCTCATGCCTTCATTCCACCTACCTCCAGTGTCAATAAAATATACTTTTAAAATATATATATATTTATAAAAAGAAAGAGAAGCAGAGAGGAAGATAAGAAACATCCGTGATGAGAGAGAACTGTGGATCGGCTGCCTCCTGCACGCCCCCCACTGGGGACAGAGCCCACACCCCAGGCCTGTGCCCTTGACCGGGAATCGAACCCGGGACCTCCTGGTTCACAGGTCCAGGCTCAACCCCGGAGCTACCCCAGCCAGGCCCCTGCCTGGTTCTCTCGCAGGGGGGTGGCCGATGAGGTAGCAGGGGGGCCGGAGCCTTGCATTCAGAGTGCTCCCGGGAGGAGCAATTAGGAAGCCTCTGTGGAATATTCATCAGGCTCCCCCTCTGGCCTCCCTTCTCCCAGGACAGCTTCCATGGACAGCTTCGGGGTACACGGGGAAAGGGGTGTTGGAGGAAAAAAAAATATATATATATATATTTTATATAATTTATAAAAATATAATTTATATAATATTTATAAATATAATATTTATATTTAAATTATATAATTTATATATAAATTTATATATAAATTATATAATTTATATATAAATTATAATATTTATAAATATAATTTATATAATATTTATATATATATTTATATATATATATAAAAAATATATATATATAAATATATATATATATATATATTTTTTTTTTTTTCTGGGAGAAAAACAACAGAACTGAAATGAAATGACATAGGAATCGGAAGTCAGAAAAAGAAACCCAATAAAAACAAGAAAGGATTTCGAATATACCTTGAAGCATTTTGAGAATCGAGACATTTTTTTTATTTTTATGTTTTTTTAAATATGTTTATTTAGTTTAAAAAGTATTTCAGACAGAGGCAGAGAGAGAGTTAGAGGGAGAGAAAAACACTCAAAGGATGGCCTGGCTGTGTGGCTCAGGGGCTGAGCCTCGACCTAGGAAGCAGGAGTTCAGGGTTCGATTCCCGGTCGAGGGCACAGGCCCGGGTTTCAGCCTCAATCCCCAGTAGGGGGCGTGCAGGAGGCAGCCGGTCCATGATTCTCTCTCATCATGGATGCCTCTCTCTCTCTCTCTCTCCCTCTCCTCTCCTCTCTGACATCAATAAAAACATATTTAAAACTACAAATAGGAAAAAAACAAATGGAACCTAAAAAATGTATTAAAAAAATAAAAACCAAAGTTTACTGAAACACCAGTCGCTATGACGCGCACTGACCACCAGGGGGCAGACAGTCGGCCGGTCGCTGTGACGTGCACTGACCACCAGGGGGCAGACAGTCGGCCGGTCGCTGTGACGTGCACCGACCACCAGGGGACAGACAGTCGACCGGTCGCTATGACGTGCACTGACCACCGGGGGGCAGACAGTCGACCGGTCGCTGTGACGTGCACTGACCACCAGGGGGCAGACAGTCGACCGGTCGCTATGACGTGCACTGACCACCAGGGGGCTGATGCTCTGACCGGGAGGTTAGCTTGCTGCTGGGGTCCAGCCAATCGGGATTGAGGGAGACATGCTGGATACCCCCTGAGGCCCTCCCGTAGTCCCTCTCTGGCTGGTAAACCTTCTGTGTCCCTCCCCGGCCCCGATCGTGCACCGGTGGGGTCCCTTGGCCTGGCCTGTGCCCTCTCTCCATCCGGGGCTGGGGAGGGACATGGGAGGTTGGCCAGCCGGGGAGCGACTGAGGGAGGGCTCTAAGGCGAGTCTGACCCATCTCAGTCCCCATACGCTAGACCCTAACAGCAAGCTAACCTACTGGTCGGAGCATCTGCCCCCTGGTGGTCAGTGCGCATCATAGCGAGCGGTGGAGCGGCCTTAGCATATCATTAGCATATTACACTTCGATTGGTTGAACGGACGGCCAGACGACCGGCCACTTAGCATAGTAGGGTTTTATTATATAGGATGGGAGGACAGGAGTGTTATCCGCCTTCCTCCAGAGTGGTTAGGCATGAGGACTGAATCAAGCTCATCCACCCACTCATCCATCCATCCATCCATCCATCCGTCCATCCATCCATCCCTCCTCCCACCCATCCATCCATCCATCCATCCCTCCTCCCATCCATCCATCCATCCATCCATCCATCCATCCATCCATCCTTCCATCCATCCATCCATCCATCCATCCATCCATCCATCCTTCCATCCATCCATCCATCCATCCATCCATCCATCCATCCACCCATCCACCCATTCATCCTTCCACCCATTTACCCATCCACCCATCCACCTATCCATCCACCCATTCATCCTTCCACCCATTTACCCATCCCTCCTCCCATCCCTCAAACCATCCATTCATCCATCCATCCACCCATCCATCCCTCCTCCCATCCATCCACCCATCCATCCCTCCTCCCATCCATCCATCCATCCATATACCCATCCATCCATCCATCCACCCATCCATCCATCCATCCATCCACCCATCCATCCTGCTTACCACACGCCCTTCCCAGGTTCCCAGTGAGTGGAGGGAGCCTGCTTGATCTTCAAAGCTGGCCTTGCCCCCGCTAACCGGTGAGGCTCAGCGGACAGAGCATCGGCCTGCAGGCGGAAGGGTCCCGGGTTCGATTCCAGTCAGGGGCATGGACCTTGGCTGCGGGCACATCCCCAGTGGGGGGCGTGTGGGAGGCAGCTGAGGGATATTTCTCTCTCCTTGATGTTTCTGACTCTCTCTCCCTCTCCCTTCCTCTCTGTCAAAAGACAATTATATATATATATTTTTAAAGGTGGCCTTACAGAAAATAGCATTGGATGTCTTACGTTGCGCAGCATTTGCAGGAGAAAAGGGAGTTTGTTTGTGTGAGCTCTAAACTGCCCGCTGCGCCCGGGATCACTGGCCACAGGACACGACTTCCCGCGAGGACTCGCCAACGACCGAGATAATCCCGACATCTGGACGCTGTTGGCAGCGTGGTGGCCCTGGCAGATGGATATCCAAGCACATGGGAGCTCTCGTTCTCCACCCGGAAGGTCTGGCGGGCTTGGCTGCTTGCTTATTTGCTTTCCACAGCTCACATGGAAGGCTCACGAGAGAACAGATCTCCCTTGTGCGCAAAAACCGCTTAGCAATGCCCAGTGCCTGTTCGTTAATTCGTGTCTGTTAAATGAAGGGATGGGGGGATGGGGGGACAGATGGATGGATGGATGGATGGGTGGGTGGGTGGGTGGATGGATGAATGGATGGATGGATGGATAAATGGATGGATGGGTGGGTGGATGGATGGATGGATGGATGGATAAATGGATGGATGGGTGGGTGGGTGGGTGGGTGGGTGGATGGATGGATAAATGGATGGATGGGTGGGTGGGTGGGTGGATGGATGGATGGATGGGTGGATGGGTGGATGGATGGATGGATGGATAAATGGATGGATGGGTGGGTGGGTGGATGGATGGATGGATGGATGGGTGGGTGGGTGGGTGGGTGGATGGATGGGTGGATGGATGGATAGATGGATGGATAAATGGATGGATGGGTGGGTGGGTGGATGGGTGGGTGGATGGGTGGATGGATGGATGGATGGATGGATGGATGGATAAATGGATGGATGGGTGGGTGGGTGGGTGGGTGGATGGATGGGTGGATGGATGGATAGATGGATGGATAAATGGGTGGATGGGTGGGTGGGTGGGTGGATGGATGGATGGATGGATGTATGGATGGGTGGGTGGATGGATGGATGGATGGATGGGTGGATGGGTGGGTGGATGAGTGGATGGGTGGGTAGATGGGTGAATTGGTGGGTGGGTGGGTGGGTGGGTGGATGGATGGATTGGGGGTAGGGGGGTGGATGGATGGGTGGGTGGATGGGTGGGTGGATGGGTGGATGGGTGGATGGGGGGTGGATGGATGGATGGGTGGATGGGGGGTGGGGGGATGGATGGATAAATAGATGAAAAGTTCTCATCATGAATGTTTTTCTCTCTTTCTCTCCCTTCCTCTCTGAAATCAATAAAAAACATATTAAAGAAATTTTGCTCAGTGAACCCGGGATGGTGTGGCTCAATGGTTAGAGAGTTGCCCAGTACACCGAAGGGTCTTGGGTTCGATCCTTATTCCCCATCGGGGCACATGCAGGAGGCAACCCATTGATGTGTCTGTCACTTCTCTCTCTCTCTCTCTCTCTCTCTCTCTCTCTCTCTCTCTCTCTCTCTCTCTCTCATCTTTGTCTATCTCCCACAATGCTCCCAACCAGGGCTGGTGCGGAGCCCGCAACCCAGGCACGTGTCCTTGACCATAATTGAACCCGGGACCCTTCCGTCCGCAGGCTGACACTCTACCCACTGAGCAACACCAGGCAGGGCAATGGAAAACATCTGTACTGACAACAGGGTGATATGCTAATTAGACCAGACATCTTCTGGCCGTCCTTCCAGACAAAGCCATGGTGGTGGGGACCGAGGCAGAGGCAGTTAGGGGTGACCAGGCCTGCAGGGGAGAGCAGTTAGGGGTGACCAGGCCTGCAGGAGAGAGCAGTTGGGGGGGACCAGGCCTACAGGGGAGAACAGTTAGGGGTGACCAGGCCAGCAGGGGAGGGCAGTTGGGGGGGACCAGGCCTACAGGGGAGGGCAGTTGGGGGGGACCAGGCCTACAGGGGAGGGCAGTTGGGGGGACCAGGCCTGCAGGGGAGAGCAGTTAGGGGTGACCAGGCCTGCAGGGGAGAGCAGTTAGGGGTGACCAGGCCTGCAGGAGGTGCAGTTAGGGGTGACCAGGCCTGCAGGGGAGGGCAGTTGAGGGTGACCAGGCCTGCAGGGAGGGCAGTTGGGGGTGACCAGGCCTGCAGGGGAGAGCAGTTGGGGGTGACCAGGCCTGCAGGGGAGGGCAGTTAGGGATGACCAGGCTGTCAGGGGAGGGCAGTTAGGGGTGACCAGGACAGCAGGGGAGGGCAGTTAGGGGTGACCAGGCCTGCAGAGGAGGGCAGTTGGGAGGGACCAGGCCTGCAGGGATGGGCAGTTAGGGGTGACCAGGCCTGCAGAGGAGGGCAGTTGGGGGTGACCAGGCCTGCAGGGGAGAACAGTTAGGGGTGATCAGGCCTGCAGGGGAGGGCAGTTGGGGGTGATCAGGACAGCAGGGGAGGGCAGTTAGGGGTGACCAGGCCTGCAGGGGAGAGCAGTTGGGGGTGACCAGGCCTGCAGGGGAGAGCAGTTGGGGGTGACCAGGACAGCAGGGAAGAGCAGTTAGGGGTGACCAGGCCTGCAGGGGAGAGCAGTTAGGGGTGACCAGGCCTGCAGGGGAGAGCAGTTAGGGGTGACCAGGCCTGCAGGGGAGGGCAGTTGGGGTGACCAGGCCTGCAGGGGAGAGCAGTTAGGGGTGACCAGGCCTGCAGGGGAGGGCAGTTAGGGGTGACCAGGCCTGCAGGG
>CM050509.1:142724786-142734786 GCA_027563665.1 Antrozous pallidus
CTCTCTCTCCTCTCTCTCTCTCTTCTCTCTTCCTCTCTCTCTCTCTCTCTCTCTCTCTCTCTCTCTCTCTCTCTCTTCTCTCTCTCTCTCTCTCTCTCTCTCTCTCTCTCTCTCTCTCTCCTCTCTCTCTCCTCTCTCTCCCTCTCTCTCTCCCTCTCCCTCTCTCTCTCTCTCTCTCTCTCTCTCTCTCTCCCCCTCTCTCTCTCTCTCCCTCTCTCCTCTCTCTCTCTCTCCTCCTCTCTCTCTCCTCTCTCTCTCCTCTCTCTCTCCTCTCTCTCCCTCTCTCTCTCCCTCTCTCTCTCTCTCTCTCTCTCCCTCCCTCTCTCTCTCTCTCTCTCTCTCTCTCTCTCTCTCTCTCTCCCCTCTCTTTCCTTCTCTTCCCCTTCTTCCCCCTCTTCTCCCTAAACACATATTAAAAAAACAAAACAAAACAAAAAAAACAGCGGCAACAAGGACTATGGGTCTATTCATGAGAAGGACAGTCGTAGGATAAGAGGACAAATGGGCGGGATGTATCCTCAATAAAGAACTAGATAGAAATCCTGGGAAGGGCTGGGGGTGCGGTGGAGGGGTGGGGGTACAACCAGGGTTAGCAGGGGGTTGGCGAAGCTGAACGGTTTGAGGAATGCGGGATGGGGACAAATCCCACCAGACTCTCTCGTGTTATGATTATTGTTGTTATTATTTTTAAAATATAGTAGAGGCCCGGTGGACAAAATTTGTGCAGGGGTGGGGGGGTGGGGTGCCGGGCGGGGGGGTGTCCCTCTTAGCCCAGCCTGCACCCTCTCCAATCGGGGACCCCTCGGGGTATGTCCGATTGTCCCCGGTAGGATCGGGCCTAAACGGGCAGTCGGACATCCTTCTCACAATTCAGGACGGCTGGCTCCCAACGGCTCGCCTGCCTGCCTCCCTGATGGCCCCTAACTGCTTCTGCCTGCCAGCCTGATCACCCCCCTAACCACTCCCCTGCCAGCCTGATCACCCCCTAACCACTCCCCTGCCAGCCTGATCACCCCCTAACCACTCCCCTGCCAGCCTGATCACCCCCTAACCACTCCTCTGCCAGCCTGATCACCCCTAACCACTCCCCTTCCAGCCTGATGGATGTGTAACTGCTCCCCTGCCAGCCTGTTTGCCCCCAACTTCCCTCCTCTGCAGACCTGGTCCCTCCCAACTGCCCTCCCCTGCAGGCCTGGTCCCTCCCACCTGCCCTCCCCTGCAGGCCTGGTCCCTCCCAACTGCCCTCCCCTGCAGGCCTGGTCCCCCCAACTGCCCTCCCCTGCAGGCCTGGTCCCTCCCAACTGCCCTCCCCTGCAGGCCTGGTCCCCTCCCACCTGCCCTCCCTGCAGGCCTGGTCCCTCCCAACTGCCCTCCCCTGCAGGCCTGGTCCCTCCCACCTGCCCTCCCCTGCAGGCCTGGTCCCTCCCACCTGCCCTCCCCTGCAGGCCTGGTCCCTCCCAACTGCCCTCCCCTGCAGGCCTGGTCCCCCCCAACTGCCCTCCCCTGCAGGCCTGGTCCCTCCCAACTGCCCTCCCCTGCAGGCCTGGTCCCTCCCACCTGCCCTCCCCTGCAGGCCTGGTCCCTCCCAACTGCCCTCCCCTGCAGGCCTGGTCCCTCCCAACTGCCCTCCCCTGCAGGCCTGGTCCCTCCCAACTGCCCTCCCCTGCAGGCCTGGTCCCTCCCAACTACCCTCCCCTGCAGGCCTGGTCCCTTCCAACGGCCCTCCCCTGCTGGCCATCTTGTGGTTTCATCTTGTGTCCACACGGGGGCAGGATCTTTGACCCCATGGGGGCAGCCCTCTTGTGTGTTGGAGTGACGATCCCTCTGGGTATTACTCTTTTATTAGAGAGGATTTTATTGATTTTTTTACAGAGAGGAAGGGAGAGGAACACAAAGTTAGAAACATCGATGAGAGAAAGAGACATCCATCAGCCCCCTCCTGCACGCCCCCCACTGGGGATGTGCCCGCAGCCAAGGTCCACGCCCTTGCCCGGAATCGAACCCGGGACCCTTCCGTCTGCAGGCCCACGCTCTGTCCACGGAGAAGGGACTCTCTTGTTTTTTAAAGGAGACACAGCCCCCCATGGAGAGGGGGTGGGAGATGATGCAAAGGATGATGGGTGTTTTCTGCGGCCACCCCCAGGCTATCAAATAAGAAGCCCTCGCCATAGGCTGCTGTCAGATTGTGTTTGCCGATAGCCCCAGTTGCCTGCGGGGGGGGGGGGGGGGCGGCCAGTAGGGAGGGACCAGGCTTGCAAACGAGGGCAGTTGGGGGTGTTCAAGTCTGCAGGGGAGGGCAGTTAGGGGTGACCAGGCTGGCAGAGGAGGGAAGTTGGGGGCAAACAGGCTGGCAGGGGATCAGTTAGACATCCATCAGGCTGGCAGGGGAGTGGTTAGGGGGTGACCAGGCCGGCAGGCAGAAGCGGTCAGGGGCCATCAGGGAGGCAAGCAGGCGAGCCGTTGGGAGCCAGCGGTCCTGGATTGCGAGAAGGATGTCCGGCTGGGTCTAAACGGGCAGCCGAACATCCCTCGAGGGGTCCCCCGATTGGAGAGCGTGTGGGCTGAGTTGAGGCACACCCCCCCTCCCCATGCACGAATTTCGTGCACCAGGCCTCCCGTTTAGAAATAAAAAAAAACGATCAACATCAGACGTCTGCCCTCGCCGGGCTTGGCATCCCCGGGGGCAGCCGGCAGGGGTCGCGGTGCATCTCCCGGTGCAGGCTGGGAGTCCTCCTCCCCGCAGCCAGCGGGCAGCCAGCTCCTCCCCGAGACAGAAGTGAGCATCGCGGTGCAGGCTGCCAAGCTCAGCGCCGGGCGTGCTCTGCAGGGATCTGCCAGCAGCGCGGGCGGCTCTCGCTGCGGTTGGCATCGTGCACGGCACAGCTTGCGCCGCACGGGGAGCCGCACGCGAGGCAGGGGAACCCCCTGCAGAAGCTGGGGCTTCTCTGCCAGGCTGGGCGGCCTCACACAGCAGCAGCTCTCGGTCTTCTCTTTGCACCACCCACAAGCACACAGGCATTTTGCTGGCGTCTGGTCCCCGGTCCCCGTGCAAATCCTCCTCCTTTCTTTCTGCCCCCCAAGGAGGTCCGGTCCCGTCTGGCGGACATTCCCCCGCCCCCACCCCAGGGCCATGATGGTTATTTTAATTTATTTTTGCGTTCAATTCGTCGATTTCTATGAGGATGCAGACAGGCTCAGTGCACGGGGTTTGGGGGGAGGTCCCTCAGCCTGGCCTGCACACCCTCTCGCCATCCATGAACTAATCTGCCCATCACCCAGCCATCCATCTATCCATCTACCCACTAATCCATCCATCCATCCATCCATCTGCCCATCACCCAGCCATCCATCTATCCATCTACCCATTAATCCATCCATCCATCCATCCATCCATACGTACATCCATGAACTAATCTGCCCATCATCCAGCCATCCATCTATCCATCTACCCATTAATCCATCCATCCATCCATCCATCCATGAACAAATCTGCCCATCATCCAGCCATCCATCTATCCATCCATCTACCCATTAACCCATCCATCCATCCATCCATCTATCCATCTACCCATTAATCCATCCATCCATCCATCCATGAACAAATCTGCCCATCATCCAGCCATCCATCTATCCATCTACCCACTAATCCATCCATCCATCCATCCATCTGCCCATCACCCAGCCATCCATCTATCCATCTACCCATTAATCCATCCATCCATCCATCCATCCATACGTACATCCATGAACTAATCTGCCCATCATCCAGCCATCCATCTATCCATCTACCCATTAATCCATCATCCATCCATCCATCCATGAACAAATCTGCCCATCATCCAGCCATCCATCTATCCATCCATCTACCCATTAACCCATCCATCCATCCATCCATCTATCCATCTACCCATTAATCCATCCATCCATCCATCCATGAACAAATCTGCCCATCATCCAGCCATCCATCTATCCATCCATCCATCCATCCATCTGCCCATCACCCAGCCATCCATCTATCCATCTACCCATTAATCCATCCATCCATCCATCCATTCATCCGTCCATCATCCAGCCATCCATCTATCCATCTACCCATTAATCCATCCATCCATCCATCCATCCATCCATGAACAAATCTGCCCATCATCCAGCCATCCATCTATCCATCCATCTACCCATTAACCCATCCATCCATCCATCCATCTATCCATCTACCCATTAATCCATCCATCCATCCATCCATGAACAAATCTGCCCATCATCCAGCCATCCATCTATCCATCCATCTACCCATTAACCCATCCATCCATCCATCCATCTATCCATCTACCCATTAATCCATCCATCCATCCATCCATGAACAAATCTGCCCATCATCCAGCCTTCCATCTATCCATCTACCCATCCATCTACCCATCCATCCATCCATCCATCCATGAACAAATCTGCCCATCATCCAGCCATCCATCTATCCATCCATCCATCCATCCATCCATGAACAAATCTGCCCGTCATCCATCCATCTATCCATCTACCCATTAATCCATCCATCCATCCATCCATCCATGAACAAATCTGCCCATCATCCAGCCATCTATCTATCCATCTACCCATTAATCTATCCATCCATCCATCCATGAACAAATCTGCCCATCATCCAGCCATCCATCTATCAATCTACCCATTAATCCATCCATCCATCCATCCATCCATCCATGAACAAATCTGCCCATCATCCAGCCATCCATCTATCCATCCATCTATCCATCTACCCATTAATCCATCCATCCATCCATCCATCCATGAACAAATCTGCCCATCATCCAGCCATCTATCTATCCATCTACCCATTAATCTATCCATCCATCCATCCATGAACAAATCTGCCCATCATCCAGCCATCCATCTATCCATCTACCCATTAATCCATCCATCCATCCATCCATCCATCCATGAACAAATCTGCCCATCATCCAGCCATCCATCTATCCATCTACCCATCCATCCATCCATCCATCCATCCATCCATCCATCCATCCATCCATGAACAAATCTGCCCATCATCCAGCCATCCATCTAGCCATCTATCCATCTACCCATTCATTCATCCATCCATCCATCCATCCATCCATCCACTCATGTATCCACCCACCCATGTCCCCACCCACCCACCTCTCCACCCTCAAATCTACCCCTCCTCCATCCCTCCATCTCCCCGTCCCTCCCTCCACACGGACACGCACGCCCGCTGCCAAGGGTCCTACCATCGATACGCGAACAAGTCGGGTTGCGTATCCTCCCCAGGCGGCCCCCGTTTTGCCCTGCAATGTCTCCTGCCTGAATTAATTCTCTACGGGGGGGGAGACCACCCCTCGGGGGTCCGCTGTGCTGTGTGCCCCAAACACCTGATGGCATCTGCCTACACACGGACAGACAGGCCCCACCTTCCAACGGTTTCTATTGAAACCAGGTGGGGCGACAGCGATGAGAGAAAGCCATTTACACTCAAGTCAGGTTTCAGGCGTCTCCCCCCCTTTTCCCCCCAAGCTCGCCCTGCACATCCCATTTTACGCCTCCTCAGCCGGAGCATTTACCGCAGGAAAAATGTGTACTTAACATTTAGCCGGAAATAAAGATCTCTGCGAAATGCCCAACTGGAGTCGGCTCCATTACCCTGGCCCGATCGGGCCCTGAGAAATGCGTCCAAGAGACCCTGTCAGCAACAGACTCATCCACAGCTGCAGGGACAGACCCTGCAAAACCAAAACGCACTCATTAGCAGCCAGGAAACCCTGCGAGGAAGCATCCTCCTCCTCCTCCTCCTCATCGCTCTCAAGCCTTTCTTCCACGCCCTGAAAATGAGGGGCTGGGGACAGGAGCCCGTCCCTGAACCCTCTTCCCAAGCAGGTTCCTTACTCTGGGCCAGGGCCCCCCCCTGCACGAATTCGTGCACGACGGATACAGTCTGGCCTCCACCCCCCCCCCCCACTTGGCCAAACTCCAGGTGGAAGAAAGGATCATTTGCATAGGAGCCTTTCATTCTATAGAACTGGAGGCACGGTGCATGGATTGGTGCACCTTGAAAAGAAATTAAGGAGGAGGTGGCTGGCCTTGCGGGGATTGGGGGTGGGGGGGGCAGAGAGGGGCCTGACATACCCTGGAGCCAACCCTTCTCCTGTCCTCCCTGGCCAGCTGCCAGGGTTCGAAAGGCATCTTAGAATCGGGGGGCGGGGGGGGAGGGTGTCCCTCGAGCAGGTGGGGGTCCCTCGGCCTGACCTGCAGGGATAGGGGCAAAACCGGCTGTTCGACATCCCCCAAGGGGTCCTGGAATGGGAGAAGGGACTCTTTAGAACCCTGTCTCTTGGCAGCTCCTGCATTGAGGGTCTGCCCCCTGGTGGTCATCGCACATCATGGCTACTGGTCGGATGGTTGGACGGTCGTATAGGCTTTTATATATAGAGATATTTTTTAGACTAGGCGCCCAGTACACGAAATTCGTGCACTGGGGGTGGGTGGTCCCTCAGCCCAGCCTGCCCCCTCTTCTCACGTACCGGGAGCCCTCAGGGGATGTCCAGCTGACGGCTCACCTCCCCCCGCCCCCCGCCTCGCCGCCTGCCCAGGGCCGAAAGCCTGTGGCCGGGGCTTTCCGGCCACGGACAGGGGACCTCGGCTGGGGGAGCCCCACACCCTCCCTGTGACCGGCCGATCGCTGGCTCCGCCCTGGGCTCGGATGGGGTACCTCACGGGGACCAGGGCGCCTGTGTGTGCAGATTAACCGTCCGCCTTTGTTGGGCTCATTTGCATGCTCACTCTGATTGGCTACAGGTGTAGCCGAGGTACGGTCCATTTACATGTGTGTCTATGATTAGGTAAGACCGGAGTCCCGGTGCACGAAATTCGTGCACGGGGGTGCGGGGGGGGGCAGCGAGGGATGTCCCTCAGCCCAGCCTGCACCCTCTCCGATCTGGGACATCCCTCTCACAAGCCAGGACGGCTGGCTCCCAACGGCTCGCCTGCCTGCCTCCCTGATGGCCCCTGACCAATTCTGCCTGCCAGCCTGGTCACCCCAAAACCACTCCCCTGCCAGCCTGATCACCCCTAACCACTCCCCTGCCAGCCTGATCACCCCCTAACCACTCCCCTGCCAGCCTGATCACCCCCTAACCACTCCCCTGCCAGCCTGATGGATGCCTAACTGCTCCCCTGCCAGCCTGATCACCCCCTAACTGCTCCCCTGCCAGCCTGATCACCCCCTAACCGCTCCCCTGCCAGCCTGATCACCCCCTAACCACTCCCCTGCCAGCCTGATCACCCCTAACCACTCCCCTGCCAGCCTGATCGCCCCCTAACCACTCCCCTGCCAGCCTGGTCACCCCTAACCACTCCCCTGCCAGCCTGATGGCCCCCTAACCACTCCCCTGCCAGCCTGGTCACCCCCTAACCACTCCCCTGCCAGCCTGATCACCCCCTAACCACTCCCCTGCCAGCCTGATCACCCCTAACCACTCCCCTGCCAGCCTGATCACCCCCTAACCACTCCCCTGCCAGCCTGATCACCCCCTAACCACTCCCCTGCCAGCCTGATCACCCCCTAACCACTCCCCTGCCAGCCTGGTCACCCCCTAACCACTCCCCTGCCAGCCTGATCACCCCTAACCACTCCCCTGCCAGCCTGATCACCCCCTAACCACTCCCCTGCCAGCCTGATCACCCCTAACCACTCCCCTGCCAGCCTGATCGCCCCCTAACCACTCCCCTGCCAGCCTGGTCACCCCTAACCACTCCCCTGCCAGCCTGATGGCCCCCTAACCACTCCCCTGCCAGCCTGGTCACCCCCTAACCACTCCCCTGCCAGCCTGATCACCCCCTAACCACTCCCCTGCCAGCCTGATCACCCCCTAACCACTCCCCTGCCAGCCTGATCACCCCCTAACCACTCCCCTGCCAGCCTGATCACCCCTAACCACTCCCCTGGCAGCCTGATCACCCCTAACCACTACCCTGCCAGCCTGATCACCCCTAACCACTCCCCTGCCAGCCTGATCACCCCCTAACCACTCCCCTGCCAGCCTGATCACCCCCTAACCACTCCCCTGCCAGCCTGATCACCCCCTAACCACTCCCCTGCCAGCCTGATCACCCCCGAACCACTCCCCTGCCAGCCTGATCACCCCCTAACCACTCCCCTGCCAGCCTGATGGATGCCTGACTGCTCCCCTGCCAGCCTGTTTGCCCCTAACCGCTCCCCTGCAGGCCTGGTCCCTCCCAACGGCCCTCCCCTGCCAGCCATCCTGTGTCCACACTGGGGCAGCCCTCTCGGGCGTTGGGAGCGGCGGTCAATTGGGAAACGACTCTTTGACGAGACAGGATGGTGAGATGCTCAGGCCGCTCCGCCCCTCGCTATGCCGTGCCCTGACCCCCAGGGGGCAGGAGCTCCGCAGGCAGGTTAGCTTGCCCCGGGGACCGATTAGGCCGGACACGCTGGCAGCCAGGAGAAAGAAACCTCCATGCAACCAGTCTCTCATCTCTGTGTTTCCAGGGAGACGGCGAGGTGGAGAGAGAGATGGGGAGGGAGATGGGGAGAGAGAGGAGGGGAGAGGGAGGGTGATAAACGTCACACACAGAACACCGGGGGCCGACGGGTCTTTCTGTTTTCAATGCATCGCGGCTCGGTGCCATTGTTATCCCTCCTCCACACACCGGGGGCTCCGTGACACCGTGAGGGTAACCCCGAAATAGATCAGACACGGGGACCGGTCACTTCTACTCCTCACAGCCTGCTGGGCTCCCCCCGGGTTCGACCCCACAGCGGGGCCTGCGTTTGACCCCTGGCACACGCCACTCCATGCAAATGAACTCAGCAAAGATGGCGGGCTCATTTGCATACTCAGGCGCGGGGCGGATGGGTAGGGCCCGGCGCCTGCTACGTGGGGCAGGGCGGGGACGGGTGGGGGGAGGCGACAGGGGGACAGACTCCCAGCATGCAATGTCTTTTCTCTGCGTTTTTCTCTTAAAAGATGTCCTTTCTGGCCGGGCGGTGGCTGGGCATCATCGCTCTGGGAAACAGGAGGTCGGGGTTCGATTCCCGGTCGAGGGCACACGCCTGGGGTTGCAGGCTCGAGCCCCAGCGGGAGGGGGGGGGCGTGCAGGAGGCAGCCGACCCCCTGTTCTCTCCCGTCACAGGTGATTCTGTCTCCCCCTCCCCCTCTGAGGTCCTCTCTGGAACCAATCCCATCTGATAAGAGAGCAATATGCAAATTGACCGTGCCGCCGCGACACTCTGTAAGCCACGCCCACCGGCCACGCCCACCGGCCCATCGGGAGCGATTTGCAAAGTAACAGGCAACCGAGATAGCTGCTGCCCATGCCAGGGCGATTGCTGGGTGCCCAAGGCCGGAAACAGCCTCACCTCACTGATTGCCCCCGACCCCTCTGCCTGCCCAATCGCCCCTGACCCCTCTGGCTGCCTGATTGATCGCCCCTGACCCCCCGGCTGATTGCCCCTGACCCCTCTGCCTGCCCGATCGCCCCCGACCCCTCTGCCTGCCCGATCGCCCCCGACCCCTCTGCCTGCCCGATCGCCCCCGACCCCTCTGCCTGCCCGATCGCCCCCGACCCCTCTGCCTGCCCGATCGCCCCCGACCCCTCTGCCTGCCCGATCGCCCCCGACCCCTCTGCCTGCCCGATCGCCCCTGACCCCTCTGCCTGCCCGATCGCCCCTGACCCCTCTGCCTGTCTGATCGCCCCTGACCCCTCTGCCTGCCTGATCGCCCCTGACCCCTCTGCCTGCCTGCGAGGGCTGTTGGGAGGGACCAGGCCTGCAAGGGAGGGAAGTTGGGGGTGATCAAGCCTGCAGGGGAGGGCAGTTAGGGGTGACCAGGCCGGCAGAGGAGAGAAGTTGAGGGCAAACAGGCTGGCAGGGGAGCAGTTAGACATCAATCAGGCTGGCAGGGGAGTGGTTAGGGGCAATCAGGCTGGCGGGCCGAGTGGTTAGGGGCCA
>CM050509.1:142739786-142754786 GCA_027563665.1 Antrozous pallidus
CTCCTCCTCCTCCGGCCGCTCCGCGTAACGAAGCCAACTCTCCTCCGTATCCCACCTGCACCTGCACCTCCCGGCCAGCAGGGGGCGCTGCTGGTCCCCGGGCAGATGATGTTTCTCCCCCACCCCTTGCCCCCAGGGGCCCAGATGTTGCAACTGAAAGTGCAGGTGCATCCAAATGGGGTGACTCAGGGTCCATTTGCCTTTCTCCCCAGAGGAACGTGGTGAGTATTGTAAGCTCTGTTGTCCTCAGCATCAGCGGCAGGCCAGCTCCTCGGTGCTCATGGGAAATGGTTCCCAGGCTCCCCCGGGCCTGGGCGCTCCTCTCAGAACATCCTAGGCCTTAATGCGTTTCCCGAGGTCGTGCCAAGTGGGGTTGGGCAGTCAGAGAGCCGGTGTCACTGTTCTCCTCCTCCTCCTCCCCTCCTCCTCCTCCATCACCACCTCCTCCTCTTCCTCCTCCTCCTCCTCCTCCATCTCCTCCTCCTCCTCCAACACTTCCTCCTCTTCCTCCTCCCCTCCTCCTCCTCCACCACTTCCTCCTCCTCCTCCTCCTCCAACTCCTCCTCCACCACCACCTCCTCCTCTTCCTCCTCCTCCTCCTCCATCTCCTCCTCCTCCTCCAACACCTCCACCTCCTCCTCCTCCTCCTCCTCCTCCTCCTCCTCCTTCTCCTCCTCCTCCTCCTCCTCCTCCTCCTCCTCCTCCTCCATCTCCTCTTCCTCCTCCAACTCCTCCTCCTCCTCCACCACCTCCTCCTCCTCCTCCCCTCCTCCTCCTCCTCCCCCTCCTCCTCCTCCTCCCCCTCCCCCTCCTCTCTTCTTCCTCTTCCCCCTCCCCCTCCACCTTCTCCTCCTCCTCCAACACCTCCTCCCCCTCCCCCTCCTCTCCCCCTCCCTCTCCTCCTCCTCCTCCTCTTCCTCCTCCCCCCTCCCCTTCCCTCTCCTTGTCCTCCTCCCCCTCCTCCACCTCCACCTAATCCTACTACTCCTCCTCTCCCTCCTCCTCCCCCTCTGCCCCCCTCCTCCTACCCTTCCTCCATTTCCTCCTCCTCTTCCTCCTCGTACTCCATCTCCTCCTCCTCCTCCTCTTCCTCCTCCCCTTCCCCCTCCTCCTCTTCTTCCTCTTCCCCCTCCCACTCCCCCTCCCCCCTCCCTCTCCCTCTCCTCATCCTCCTCCCCCTCCTCCACCTCCACCTAATCCTCCTCCTTCTCCTCCCCCTCCTCCTCCCCCTCTGCCCCCCCTCCTCCCCGTCCTCCATTTCCTCCTCCACTTCCTCCCCCTCCTCCATCTCCTCCTCCTCCTCCTCTTCCTACTTCTCCTCCCCCTCCTTCACCTCCACCTAATCCTCCTCCTCCTCCTCCTCCTCCCCCTCCTTCACCTCCACCTAATCCTCCTCCTCCTCCTCCTCCTCCTCCTCTTCCTCCTCCTCCTCCTCCTCCTCCTCCTCCCCCTCCTCCTCTTCCTCCTCCTCCCCCTCCTCTTCCTCCTCCTCCTCCTCCTCCTCCTCCTCCCCCTCCTCCTCTTCCTCCCCCTCCTCCTCCTCCTCCCCCTCCTCCTCTACCTCCTCCATCTCCTCCTCCTCCTCCTCCTCCTCTTCCCCCTCCCCCTCCTCCTCCATCTCCTCCTCCTCCTCCTCCTCCCCCTCCTCTTCCCCCTCCTCCTCCTCCTCCTCCTCCTCCTCCTCCTCCTCCTCCCCCAATGATGATCTCTGAATGTGTCCGTTCTATAGAATAAAAGGCTAATATGCAAATGGTGTCCTCGACAGGGAGTTCGACCAGCAGGCAGGCCGGCCGACCGCCCGCGTCCCCTCCCCCTGGCCAGGCTGGCCGGACCCCACCCATGCACGAATTCATGCCCCGGGCCACACACACACACACACACACACACGGAGTGGCCCGCTTAGGATCCATTCAGACATCCTCCACCCCCGGGCCGCTCCGTGTTACACTTAAAAAAAAGAGAGAGATCCTGCCTGTATCAGGAACACCGCTGCCCAAGCAATTAGGGAGATAGTTTGCCCTTCATTTTGTCTGGAACCTTCCCAGGAGCGGTTCAAGGCTTCGGGAAAATCCCAGCACACGGCTCTCGAGCGTCGGATTCCATCATACAAACACTCAAACCCCAACCCTCCCTCGGCCCCCAAAAGCCCCCGCAAAGCCCCGGGCCACTCCCTGCATGATGTCCTGTGCAGACGACACAGATTCTGGGACGGTGTGCTTCCTCTCTGTGTGCGCTCAGGGGCGTTTGTCTTGTCATCATGGTCATTGCCCAACTCCTAGAGGCACAGGGCATGAGGTTGTGCATGGGGAGGGCCCTTCCTGGGGTTCCCTGTTTGCCAGGCTGGGCCTGGAGCCGGCGGGCCGGGGCCGGGAGGGACCGAGGGGCCGTCGGCGCACCTCACGGCGACTGGTCGCTGGCCTTTTATGATATAAGGACGAGAGGCCCCGGTGCAAAAACATCGATACGGGGTTGGGGGGCCGGGGGTGTCCCTCAGCCCAGCCTGCACCCGCTCCAATCTGGGACGTCCCTCTCACAATCCAGGACTTGCTGGCTCCCAACGGCTCGCCTGCCTGCCTCTCCTTGATGGCCCCTAACCGCTTCGGCCTGCCAGCCTGGTCACCCCCTAACCACTCCCCTGCCAGCCTGATCACCCCCAACCACTCCCCTGCCAGACTGATCACCCCCTAACCGCTCCCCTGCCAGCCTGATCACCCCCCAACCACTCCCCTGCCAGCCTGATCACCCCCTAACCACTCCCCTGCCAGCCTGATCACCCCCTATCCACTCCCCTGCCAGCCTGATGGATGCCTGACTGCTCCCCTGCAATCCTGTTTGCCCCTGACTTCCCTCCTCTGCCGGCCTGGTCACCCCCAACTGCCCTCCCTTGCAATCCTGTTTGCCCCTAACTACCCTCACCTGCAGGCCTGGTCACCCTAACTGCCCTCCCTTGCAGGCCTGTTTGCCCCAGACTGCCAACCCCTGCAGGCCTGGTCACCCTTAACTGCCCTCCCCTGCAGACTTGATTCCCCCAACTGCCCTCCCCTGCAGGCCTGGTCCCTCCCAACTGCCCTCCCCTGCAGACTTGATTCCCCCAACTGCCCTCCCCTGCAGGCCTGGTCTCCCCTAACTGCCCTCCCCTGCAGGCCTGGTCCCTCCCAACTGCCCTCCCCTGCAGGCCTGCTCACTCCTAACTGCCCTCCCCTGCAGACTTGATTCCCCCAACTGCCCTCCCCTGCAGGCCTGGTCACCCCTAACTGCCCTCCCCTGCAGGCCTGGTCCCTCCCAACTGCCCTCCCCTGCAGGCCTGCTCACTCCTAACTGCCCTCTCCTGCAGGCCTGGTCCCCCCTAACTGCCCTCCCCTGCAGGCCTGGTCCCCCCTAACTGCCCTCCCCTGCAGGCCTGCTCACTCCTAACTGCCCTCCCCTGCAGGCCTGGTCTCCCCTAACTGCCCTCCCCTGCAGGCCTGGTCCCCCCCAACTGCCCTCCCCTGCAGGCCTGGTCACCCTAACTGCCCTCCCCTGCAGGCCTGGTCACCCTTAACTGCCCTCCCCTGCAGACTTGATTCCCCCAACTGCCCTCCTCTGCAGGTCTGGTCACTCCTAACTGCCCTCCCCTGCTGGCCATTCTGTGGTGGCCATCTTGTGTCCACACGGGGGCAGGATCTTTGACCCCCCACGGGGGCAGCCCTCCTGTGTGTTGGACTGACGGTCCATCTGCAAATTTACTCTTTTATCAGATAGGATGTTTTATTTGTAAACAGGAAACATGAACAGATACATCGAAATCGTTTTAAAAAGCAATAAAACGGGGGCATGAGATGTCATCAGGCCTACAGTATTATCTTTTTTTTTAAAAATTAGTTTTAAATCTATTGCTTATTTTAACCGTAAGAGAAATTTAAAATTTAAAGCGTCAGTCCAGTCAGCATAGCCCGTGCTTGAACATCGACCTAGGAGCCAGGAGGTCCCGGGTTCGATTCCCGGTCAAGGACGCAGGCCCCGGGGTTGCGGGCTCCATTCCCCAGTGGGGGGCGTGCAGGAGGCAGCTGATCCGTGGTTCTCTCTCCTCCTGGAAGTTCCTCTCTCCCTCTCCCTTCCTCTCTGAAACCAATACAAATAGAGGAGACTTTTCCAAATAAAAAAACAAAATAATAAAAAATGTAAAAAGGATAAGTTCGGAAACGCTGATAAGTGATAAGGATCTTGCCCATAAGCTATCTCTTGAGAAAATTAAAAATGGTGACAGTTTGTTTTTTAAAAAAATATATATATATGTTGTTGATTTTGTACACAGAGGAAGGGAGAAGGATAGAAAGTCGGAAACATCGATGAGAGAGAAACATCGATCAGCTGCCTCTTGCACGCCCCCCACTGGGGATGTGCCTGCAGCCAAGGAACATGCCCTTGCCAGAATCGAACCCGGGACCCTTCGGTCCGCAGTCCGACGCTCTATCCACTGAGCCAAACCGGTCTCGGCGTGACTGTGTGTTTTTAAAAAATACATATTTTATTGATTTTTTTACAGAGCCGAAGGGAGAGGGATAGAAAGTCAGAAACATCGATGAGAGGGAAACATCCATCATCTGCCTCTTGCACGCCCCCTGCTGGGGATGTGCCCGCAGCCAAGGTACACGCCCCTGACCGGAATCGAACCCGGGACCCTTCGGTCCGCAGGCCGACGCTCTATCCACTGAGCCAAACCGGCTTCGGCCCTCGATACTTTCTTGGCGGAATTACCCTGTTTCCCCGAAAGTAAGACACCCCCTGAAAATAAGTCCTACTCCCCCCCCCGCCCCCCCCCGAAAATAAGACCTAGCGCATCTTTGGGAGCAAAGATTTCATATAAGGCGCTGTCTTATTTTCGGGGAAACAGGGTAGTGGGTGCAACCGTGGGGAAAGTCCTCCACCGTTTGCCTCTTTTGGAGAGCAGATGTCCCTACAAAATAATAATAATAATAAAGAAGAAATAGCAACTCAGAGATTTGGGGAAACCTCACCCCCTCTGCCCTGTTCTGCAGGGGAAGGGGTCTTTGTAGGAAACGCTTGCAACGCTTAGAAACCTGCCTCTCTCTCTCTCGTCCCGGATCCCCGAAGCAGCGTTTGCTATCCGTCAGGATGCCCCAGAGTCGCTGGGCCGGGGAATATCATTAATTATGCATCACCCCGCCATCAGGGGTTATCGATTTGCTGCAGATCGCCTCCTGCCAAGCAATCAGGAACGCATTTTGTCATGGAGCCGCGTGCAGATCCGAGGGGGCGGGGGCAGGTGGGGGGAGGCCGTGGGGGCGGGGAGGGAGGACGGGGCAGAGGGGGGGCGTACGAAATGGAAACGGTTAGCCAGGACCACCCATTTGTTGGTGTTTTTTTTATTTTATTTATTTATTTTTAAATTTAATTTGCCCTGGCCTGTTTGGCTTTGGGGATAGAGCTCTGTCTTGCGTTGTGAAGGGTCCCGGGTTCGATTCCCGGTCAAGGGCAACAGGCCTGGGTTGTGGGCTCGATCCCCCCAGTAGGGGGCGTGCAGGAGGCAGCCGGTCCACGGTTCTCTCTCTAATCCTGGACGTTTTGATCTCTCTTTCCTCTCCCTTCCTGTGTGAAGCCAATAGGAAAAAAACATATATATATTTAAAATTATTCTATATAATAAAAACCTACTATGCTAAATGTCTGGTGGTCTGGTCAGCCGTTCAACCAATCGAAGTGTCATATGCTAATGATACGCTAAGGCCACTCAACAGCTCACTATGACGCGCACTGACCACCAGGGGGCAGACAGTCGGCCGGCCGCTGTGACGTGCACTGACCACCAGGGGGCAGACAGTCGACCGGTCGCTGTGACGTGCACCGACCACCAGGGGGCAGACAGTCGACCGGTCGCTGTGACGTGCACTGACCACCAGGGGGCAGACAGTCGACCGGTCGCTGTGACGTGCACTGACCACCAGGGGGCGGACAGTCGACCGGTCGCTGTGACGTGCACTGACCACCAGGGGGCGGACAGTCGACCGGTCGCTGTGACGTGCACTGACCACCAGGGGGCGGACAGTCGGCCGGTCGCTGTGACGTGCACCGACCACCAGGGGCCGGACAGTCGACCGGTCGCTGTGACGTGCACCGACCACCAGGGGGCCGGACAGTCGACCGGTCGCTGTGACGTGCACCGACCACCAGGGGGCCGGACAGTCGACCGGTCGCTGTGACGTGCACCGACCACCAGGGGGCAGACAGTCGGCCGGCCGCTGTGACGTGCACCGACCACCAGGGGGAAGACAGTCGACCGGTCGCTGTGACGTGCACTGACCACCAGGGGGCGGACAGTCGACCGGTCGCTGTGACGTGCACTGACCACCAGGGGGCGGACAGTCGACCGGTCGCTGTGACGTGCACTGACCACCAGGGGGCGGACAGTCGGCCGGTCGCTGTGACGTGCACTGACCACCAGGGGCAGACAGTCGACCGGTCGACCAGTCGCTATGACGTGCACTGACCACCAGGGGCAGACAGTCGACCGGTCGACCAGTTGCTATGACGCGCACTGACCACCAGGGGGCGGACAGTCGACCGGTCGCTGTGACGTGCACTGACCACCAGGGGCAGACAGTCAACTGGTTGACCAGTTGCTATGACGCGCACTGACCACCAGGGGGCAGACAGTCGACCGGTCGCTGTGACGTGCACTGACCACCAGGGGGCGGACAGTCGACCGGTCGCTGTGACGTGCACTGACCACCAGGGGCAGACAGTCGACCGGTTGACCAGTCGCTATGACGTGCACTGACCACCAGGGGCAGACAGTCGACCGGTTGACCAGTTGCTATGACGCGCACTGACCACCAGGGGGTGGACAGTCGACCGGTCGCTGTGACGTGCACTGACCACCAGGGGCAGACAGTCAACTGGTTGACCAGTTGCTATGACGCGCACTGACCACCAGGGGGCAGACAGTCGACCGGTCGCTGTGACGTGCACTGACCACCAGGGGGCAGACAGTCGACCGGTCGCTGTGACGTGCACTGACCACCAGGGGGCAGACAGTCAGCTAGTCAACTAGTTGCTATGACGTGCACTGACCACCAGGGGGCAGACGCTCTGACCGGTAGGTGAGCTCGCTGCTGGGGTCCGGCCGATCGGGACTGAGCGAGACGGGCCGGACACACCCTGGAGCCCTCCCACGTCCCTCCCCGGCCCCGATTGTGCACTGCTGGGGTCCCCCGGCCTCGCCTGCACCCTCTCGCCATCCGGGACCCCTCGGGGGATGTCGGAGAGCCGGTTTCAGCCCGATCCCCCAGGCCGGGCCGAGGGTTAGCCCCCATGGGTGCCCGAATGCGTGCACCGGGGCCTCTAGTCAAACATCAGGAGCTTAAACTCGCTGCAGCCGAAGAGAAGATACGTTGATGCTCCTGACTCGCACGGCTGTGCCCCAGGGCTGAGTCTCCCCGAGTCACACCACGTTCGGAGCGGGCCGGGGCCGATCCCCCACCGCCGGTCTGGCTGGGACACACCGAGACTCGTGCCTTTCGGGGAGAGAGGAGCCGACATAAACGTCAGCAGCTCCTCTCGACGCCGTCGCCGGCAGATGTCAAAATATTGGCGCCAAACACCCCTGGGATGTTTCTCTGGGGAGAAACACTCATTGTCCCCGGATGCTGTCTGCTTCGTGTCAGAGACGCAGGCTTCGCTGCTCTCTCTCTCATTCCGTTTTTGTAAAAAAATAAAAAATCTATCTCTCTCTCTATATTTTATTGATTTTTTTACAGAGAGGAAGGGAGAGGGAGAGAGAGACTCAGAAACATCGATGAGAGAGAAGCACCCATCAGCCGCCTCCTGCACGCCCCCCACTGGGGATGTGCCCGCAGCCAAGGTCCACGCACTCGACCGGGAATCGAACCCGGGACCTTTCCGTCCGCAGGCTGACGCTCTGTCCGCTGAGCCAAACCAGCTAGGCTGGGTTTATGTTTTTAAAGATATTTTTAAAAATATGTGTTTTGTATTTGTATTGATTTCAGAGAGGGAGGGAGAGAGAGAGAGAGAGAGAGAGAGAGAGACAGAGAGAGAGAGAGAGAAGAGAGAAGAGAGAAAGAGAGAGAGAAGACAGAGAGAGAAAGAGATTGAGAGAGACAGAGAGAGAGAGAGAGACAGAGAGAGAGAGGAGAGAAGAGAAGAGAGAAAGAGAGAGAGAGAGAGAAAGAGACAGAGAGAAAGGAGAGAGAGAGATTGAGAGAGAGAGAAAGAGAGAGAGAGAGAGAGAGAAGAAGACACAGAGAGAAAGAGATTGAGAGAGAGAGAGACAGAGAGAGAGAGGAGAGAAGAAAAGAGAGAAAGAGAGAGAGAGAGAAGAGAGAAAGAGAGAGAGAGAGAAGGAGACAGAGAGAGAAAGAGATTGAGAGAGAGAGAAGAAGACACAGAGAGAAAGAGATTGAGAGAGAGAGAGACAGAGAGAGAGAGAGAGAGAGAGAGACAGAGAGAGAGAGGAGAGAAGAGAAGAGAGAAAGAGAGAGAGAGAGAAGAGAGAAGAGAGAAAGAGAGAGAGAGAGGAGACAGAGAGAGAAAGAGATTGAGAGAGAGAGGGAGAGAGAGGAGAGAGAGAGAGAGGAAGAGAGAGGAAGAGAGAGAGAGAAACATCCATGATGAGAGAGAATCATGGACCAGCTGCCTCCTGCACACCCTTGTCTGGGGATCGAGCCCACAACCTGGGCCTGTGCCCCCGACGGGGAATCGAACCCGGGACCCTTTGGTCCCCCAGGCCGACGCACCACCCACTGAGCCACACCGGCCAGGGCTCCTGTGGCGTCTTTAAGGGAAAGGAATTGAGAGTCGCCGTGTTTCTGTCTAAGACCCCGCTGTCGGGGGATGTCTCGTAGCTCCCCTCGCCGGTCGTGATAGACCGAGAAACGTGAAAATACAAATCCTAAACCCCCGAGTCACAGGGACGCCCCGTAACGGGCACAGTGTCTCCCGTACGCTTTCTACAGATCATACAAATTCTGCCCGCCCGGCGCTGCTCAGCGGTTAGGGCTGACTTGGGAACCAGGAGGTCAGGGGTTCGAGTCCCGGTCGAGGGCACCGGCCCGGGTGGTGGGCTCCATCCCCAGTGGGGGGCGTGCGGGAGGGGGCCGGTCCCTGATTCCCTCTCCTCATGGATGTTTCTCTCGCTCTCTCCGTTCCTCTCTGAAATAAATTAGATGGATTGATTGATAAGTGATATAGATAGATAGATAGATGATAGATAGATGGATGGATTCATAGAAAATAGATAGATGGATAGATAGACAGATAGATAGTTGGATAGATGAATGGATAGATAGATAGATAGACAGATGATAGATATAGATAGATGGATGGGTGGAAGGATAGATAGATAGACAGATAGATGTATAGATAGATAGATAGATAGATGGATGGATAGATAAATAGATAGATGGATGGATGGATAGATGGGATGGGTAGATAGATACATGATACATAGATAGATAGATGGATAAATAGATGGATGGAGAGATAGATAGATAGATAGATAGATAGATAGACAGATAGATACATGGATGGATTGATGGATGGATGGATGGATGGATATATGGATGGATATATGGATGGATGGAGAGATAGATGGATAGATAGATAGATAGATAGTTGGATAGATGAATGGATGGATGGATAGGTAGGTAGATAGGTAGATGGATTGATGGATAAATAGATAAATGGATGGATGGATAGATGGGATGGGTAGATAGATAGATGATAGATAGATAGATAGATAAATAGATGGATGGATAGATAGGATGGGTAGATAGATAGATGATATATATATATAGATAGATAGATGATAGATAGATAGATAGATAGATAGATAGATAGATAGATAGATGGATGGATAGATAGATAAATAGATAGATGGATGGATGGATAGATGGGATGGGGAGATAGATAGATAGATGATAGATAGATAGATAGATAGATAGATAGATGAATGGATGGGTAGATAGACAGATAGATGTATAGATATATAGATAATAGATAGATGGATGGATGGATGGATAGATGGGATGGGTAGATAGATGATAGATAGATAGATAGATAGATAGATAGAAATTATAGGTGATAGATAGATAGATGATAGATAGATAGATAGATAGATAGATAGATGAATGGATGGGTAGATAGACAGATAGATGTATAGATATATAGATATATAGATAATAGATAGATAGATGGATGGATAGATAGATAAATAGATGGATGGATGGATAGATGGGATGGGTAGGTAGATAGATGATAGATGATAGATAGATAGATGATAGATGATAGATGATAGATAGATAGATAGATAGATAGATGATAGATGATAGATAGATAGATGATAGATGATAGATGATAGATAGATAGATAGATAGATAGATAGATACATGGATGGATTGATGGATGGATGGATATTTGGATGGATAGATAGATAGACAGATAGATGTATAGATATATAGATATATAGATAATAGATAGATAGATAGATAGATAGATAGATAAATAGATGGATGGATGGATAGATGGGATGGGTAGATAGATAGATGATAGATAGATAGATAGATAGATAGACAGATAGATAGATGATAGATAGACAGATGATAGAGTTGTACATTGCCTGGTCAGCATGGCTCAGTCCTTGAGCATCGACCCAGGAACCAGGAGGTCCGGGTTCGAGTCCCGGTCAAGGGCACAGGCCCGGGTTGCGGGCTGCATCCCCAGCAGGGGGCGTGCAGGAGGCAGCCGGTCCCTGATTCTCTCTCCTCCTGGATGTTTTTCTCTCTCCCTCTCCCTTCCTCTCTGACATCAATAAACCTATAGCTCAAACTGTGTGGCAGCTCCAAACAGGGATTATAAATGATTCAGGGGGAAGGATGGGAACGGATCCTCTTCGCTTTCAGAAACCGCCGTGTGGACAGACGGCGCTCGCGTTCCCCCGGGATCGGCTCCCTGAATAAATGATGAGTACATCGTGCACAGCCTCTGTCCCGCCAGCAGAGCATATAGACTCGGGCCCAGTGCACAAAACGTCTGTGTGCAGAGAGGGTGTAGGGGAGACGTCCCTCAGCCCAGCCTGCACCCTGTCCAGTCTGGGACCCCTCGGGGGATGTCCGACTGCCCGTTTAGGCTCCATCCCTGTCAGACATCCCTTTTGCAATCTGGGGCCGCTGGCACCTAACCACTCACCTGCCTGCCTGATCTCCCCTGACCCCTCTGCCTGCCTGATCGCCCCTGACCACTCTGCCTGCCCGATCGCCCCTGACCCCTCTGCCTGCCTGATCGCCCCTGACCACTCTGCCTGCCCGATCGCCCCTAACCCCTCTGCCTGCCCGATCGCCCCTGACCCCTCTGCCTGCCCGATCGCCCCTGACCCCTCTGCCTGCCCGATCGCCCCTGACCCCTCTGTCTGCCTGATCGCCCCCGACCCCTCTGCCTGCCCGATCGCCCCCGACCACTCCCCTGCCTGCCTGATCGCCCCCGACCACTCCCCTGCCTGCCTGATCGCCCCTGACCCCTCTGCCTGCCCGATCGCCCCCGACCCCTCTGCCTGCCTGATCGCCCCTGACCCCTCTGCCTGCCTGATCGCCCCTAACCACTCTGCCTGCCTGATCGCCCCTGACCACTCTGCCTGCCCGATCACCCCTAACCCCTCTGCCTGCCTGATCACCCCCGACCACTCTGCCTGCCTGATCGCCCCCGACCCCCGGTCTAATTAGCATATTACACTTTTATTATTATTTAAAAAATATTTTATTGCTTTTTTACAGAGAGGAAGGGAGAGGGATAGAAAGTCATAAACACAGATGAGAGAGAAACATGTATCAGCCGCCTCCTGCACACCCCCTACCGGGGATGTGCCCGCAGCTAAGGTGCATGCCCTTGACCGGAATCGAACCCGGGACCCATCAGTGTGCAGTCTGACACTCTATCCACTGAGCCAAACCAGTTATGGCTCCCTAGACTTATTGCCTTAAATAAATATCTATAATAATAAACGTGTAGCCGAAACCGGCGTGGCTCCGCGGATAGAGCATCGGCCTGCGGACGGAAGGGTCCTGGGTTCGATTCCGGTCAAGGGCACGAACCTTGGCTGCGGGCACATCCCCAGTGGGGGGCGTGCGGGAGGCGGCTGATGGATGTTTCTCTCTCATCATCGATGTTTCTGACTCTCTCTCCCTGTCCCTTCCTCTCTGTGAAAAAATAAAAAGCAAAAAAAAAAATGTATGTTCAATAAATAAACGAATCCAGTGGCATTTAAGTAATTTGTCACGTCAGAAAGTGGTATATGCGCGGGCTGACATCTGCAATTTAATTCACGGGAAGAATGGCCATTTTCTTCCTTTTAAAAGGCGCTCGCCGTAATTGTGCAGGTGTCGATAAGCGTCCTTAGTGATAGCCCGCTTAGCGTGGAAACCTGTAAAAAGCAAACAGGAAAAGTCTTTGTAATCCCCAGACAAATACTGGCAAAGTTTTTAACAGCTTTTTTATTATTATTATTATTATTATTATTATTATTGCCTGAAGTTTTACATACGTCCCTTTTTTTTTTTTCCCCTCCTCCTCGATTGTCATTTATATTTTTGGGTAAAAAAAATAATAATACTCTTGTTTGTCATTTTAAAATGTCCTATGAATAGACACACACCGACGATGCCTGTCTTTTATAAGCGTTTCCGTGTCTCCACGTTGGACGGGAAGTGATTTTCCTTCCTTGATTCGGAGAGTTTTCATTTTTTAAAAAGATTGTCGTTCCTACTTATATTGGGTGGTTTTCCCCTAAACATTCACACAGAGCATGAGTTTTTATGAACACACTTCCCTCTTGTCCGGCTCATTAACGTCCTTCATTATTCTGCATTCATTCTTTTTAAAAATATAAATATATTTTATTGATTTTTCTTTTTTACAGAAAGGAAGAAAGAGGGAGGATTGAGAGTCAGAAACATCGATGAGAGAGAAACACCCATCAGCCGCCTCCTGCACGCCCCCCACTGGGGATGTGCCCGCAGCCAAGGTCCATGCTCTCGACCGGGAATCGAACCCGGGACCCTTCCGTCTGCAGGCCGTCGCTCTGTCCACTGAGCCGTCCCGGTTTGGGCCCATCTGCAAATCACAAGGTTGCTTCTATGATATGTTTGCATCTCTCTCCCCCTTACCCCTGCCTGCCTGCCCCCATCCACCGGCTCTATTTTTATTCCTGCCTTTATGGGGTTCATTCGATTCCACCCAGAGGGGGATCATGAGCTCCTTGCCTTTCCCTCCCCCCTTTTTCTGTTTTTATTTTTTAAAAAATTTTTCTGATATATTTTATTTATTTGCCAGAGGCCCCTTTCGCCCAAAGAGACTGTTGCCATAGGCCTTCCTTCCTTCCTGCCAATCCCTTCGCCCCCCGCACTCCCTCTCAAAGCAGGTGTCCCGCCCTCTTTCTCCCTCTCATTTGCATACTCCCTCCTAATTGGCCGGTGGGCATCATGGCGTGATGGTCCATTTGCATATTCCTCTTTTATTAGTGTAGATGATTATTTCTTTTTTTTTAAAAAAAATGTATTTTACTGATTTTGTTACAGAGAGGAAGGGAGAGGGACGGAGAGTCAGAAACATCGATGATGAGAGAGAAACATCCATCAGCCGCCTCCTGCACGCCCCCCACTGGGGATGTGCCCGCAGCCAAGGTCCATGCCCTTGACCGGAATCGAACCCGGGACCCTTCCGTCCTCAGGCCGACGCTCTGTCCACTGAGGCACACCGGCCACATGTCCTCCCTCAACCATCCTTGGCCAGAAAGGCTAATAAATACTCTCAACAAAAAAAAAAAAAAAAAAAAAAAACCCAAAAAACATAGAAACCCATTTGTCTCGCACCAGCCCCAGGGGTGTATTAAAAAAAAAAATAGTTATTATCAGAAGCGCATCTTCCCGGAACAAGTCATGTTTCTGGAAGCTTCTCCCTCCCAGTGGCTTATGGGAAGTGATGTCAGGGCTGAGTGATCGGAGAGATAACCCGTGACCTTGTGTAGCCCCTCCCGGGGCTGAGCTTTGTATAGTTAATGGGTATTCTCAACATGAATCACCTTCCATTTTTTAAAAAAGTATATATTTTATTGATTTTTTTTTTTTTTTTTACAGAGGAAGGGAGAGGGAAAGTCAGAAACATCGATGAGAGAGAAACATCCATCAGCCGCCTCCTGCACGCCCCCCACTGGGGATGTGCCCGCAGCCAAGGTCCATGCCCTTGACCGGAATCGAACCCGGGACCCTTCAGTCTGCAGGCCGGCGCTCTATCCACGGAGCCAAACTTTTTAATGAAATTAAAACATATGTTTATATATGTGTGTGTGTTTTTGTGTGTGTGTGTGTATATATATATGTATATATATAATTTATATATGTAATTCTATAATCACCTTTCTCTATCTCTATTTTTATTTTATTACTATTTTTTTCTAAATATATTTTACTGATTTTTTTTTTTACAGAGAGGAAGGGAGAGGGAGAGAAAGTCAGAAACATCGATGGGAGAGAAACATCCATCAGCCGCCTCCTGCACGCCCCCCACTGGGGATGTGCCCGCAGCCAAGGTCCATGCCCTTGACCGGAATCGAACCCGGGACCTTTCAGTCCCCAGGCCGACGCTCTATCCACTGAGCCACACCGGCTTCGGCCTCCTCCATTGTTCGAGGCATAGACCTGCGTGGGATAAACACCCATCCTCGCTTCTAGTCACATTCGATTTCTCTTCCTCCGGCCCCGTTGTCCCTCGAAACGCCACCGGTGGAGTTGGAAAGCCTCTCCCGATTGGGTTCAGGAATCACTGGAAATCGTGGCATAACGCTCCTTATCGATTAGGCGCCCCGAGGCCTGGCATATTCTGAGGGCCAGGGTCCGAGGAGGCCTGTGTTCTCAGCAGGACCAAACCCAAGCCAGCGTTTGGGCTGGGGTCGGTCGTGTTTGCAGGGGAAACGAATTGGCCACCCCAAGATACGCT
>CM050509.1:142759786-142792286 GCA_027563665.1 Antrozous pallidus
ATACACAAATCTAGGTCAAAAAAAGTTGCATCTGTTACCGAGTTGATAGCATCTCTGGGTTGACCTAAATAACTTTTTCTTTCTTTCTTTTTTTTAAAAAAAATTCGCTATTATTTTGGATGGCTTCCAGGTGTGCCGGGGAGTGATTAGATAATCATATCCCTTATAAAGCGCTTCCCCTGAGAACTCGAGTTCCCACGTGGCATCTCCCACGGTTACGACGATTTCATTAGCATCTCGCACTAGAGGCCCCGGTGCATGAAGTGCGTGCAATCGGGGGGCGGGTTCCTCAGCCTGGACTGAGGCCAGAGGGAGCAGGGCAGGGCCGAGGGACCCCACCGGTGCAGGATCGGGGCCGGGGAGGGACCGCGGGAGGGTTCCAGGGCCTGTCCAGCCGGTCTCTCCCTCAGTCCTGATCCACCACAACCCAGGGAGATAACCGACCGGTTGGAGCATCTGCCCCCTGGTGGTCGGTGCATGTCATAGCAACTGGTCGACCGGTCAACTGTCTGCCCCCTGGTGGTCAGTGCACGTCACAGCGACTGGTCGACTGTCTGCCCCTGGTGGTCAGTGCACGTCATAGCAGCTGGTCGACCGGTCGACTGTCTGCCCCCTGGTGGTCAGTGCATGTCATAGCGACTGGTCGACCGGTCGACTGTCTGCCCCTGGTGGTCAGTGCACGTCATAGCGACTGGCTGACCGGTCGACTGTCTGCCCCCTGGTGGTCAGTGCACGTCATAGCGACTGGCTGACCGGTCGACTGTCTGCCCCCTGGTGGTCAGTGCACGTCATAGCGACCGGTCGACCGGTCGACTGTCTGCCCCCTGGTGGTCAGTGCACGTCATAGCAACCGGTCGACCGGTCGACTGTCTGCCCCAGGTGGTCAGTGCACGTCATAGCGACTGGCTGACCGGTCGACTGTCTGCCCCCTGGTGGTCAGTGCACGTCATAGCGACCGGTCGACCGGTCGACTGTCTGCCCCCTGGTGGTCAGTGCACGTCATAGAGACCGGTCGACTGTCTGCCCCCTGGTGGTCAGTGCACGTCATAGCGACCGGTCGACTGTCTGCCCCCTGGTGGTCAGTGCACGTCATAGCGACCGGTTGACTGTCTGCCCCCTGGTGGTCAGTGCGTGTCACAGCGACCGGTCGACCATCCGCCCCCTGGTGGTCAGTGCACGTCATAGCGACCGGTCGACTGTCTGCCCCCTGGTGGTCAGTGAGCGTCACAGCGACCGGTCAACTGTCTGCCCCCTGGTGGTCAGTGCACGTCACAGCGACCGGTCGACTGTCTGCCCCCTGGTGGTCAGTGCACGTCATAGCGACCGGTCGACTGTCTGTCCCCTGATGGTCAGTGCACGTCATAGCGACTGGTCGACCGGTCGACTGTCTGCCCCCTGGTGGTCAGTGCGCGTTACAGCGACCGGTCGACTGTCTGCCCCCTGGTGGTCAGTGCACGTCATAGCGACTGGTCGACCGGCCGACCGTCTGCCCCCTGGTGGTCAGTGCACGTCATAGCGACCGGTCGACTGTCTGCCCCCTGGTGGTCAGTGCAGGTCATAGCGACCGGTCGACTGTCTGCCCCCTGGTGGTCGGTGCACGTCATAGCGACCGATCGACTGTCTGCCCCCTGGTGGTCAGTGCACGTCATAGCGACCGGTTGATTCTCTGCCCCCTGGTGGTCAGTGCACGTCATAGTTATTTTTTTATTTCAAAAATTGGAAGAGCTAGGGAGAGAAAGAGAGAAACATCCGTGATGAGAGAGAATCATGGACCGGCTGCCTCCCGCACGCCCCCCACTGGGGACGGAGCCCACAACCCAGGCCTGTGCCCCTGACCGGGACTCGAACCCTCACCTCCTGGTTCCTAGGTCCACGCTCAGCCCCCGAGCCACGCCGGCCTGGATATAATAAAATGTTTTAACGCCGATAAAAGGTCCCACTCACAGAAGGCCAAGTCCAACCACCGGCAGGTGGGGTGTTAGCGGGCCATAAGCCTCCCGCACAAACACCCCGTGAGTACAAGGCCCAGGGGGGGCTGGAGAAGGCCCACAGCACTCTAGCTCACACTTCATTCGAGGACCCGTGGTTCAAAGGGTAAGGTGGCAACCTCGGTGTGCACGGTGAACTCTGCACTGTGACACCGAATTATCACTGTTTTAAACGCACACGGAGAGGCCAGGGGACGAGGATGATCTCTGGACGCGCAATCATCCCGCCGCTCCGTGTGTGTCCTATGGGAAAAAAGGCTAATATGCAAATTGTCTTCTCGACCGGGAGTTCGACCAGCAGTAAGGCCGGCCGACCGCCCACGTCCCCTCCCCCTGGCCAGGATAGATCGATAGATAGATGATAGATAGATAGATAGATAGATGGATAGATGATAGATAGATAGATGATAGATAGATAGATAGATGACAGATAGATAGATAGATAGATACATAGATAGATAGATAGATAGATGACAGATAGATAGATAGATAGATAGATGACTGACAGACAGACTGGGTGGCCAGATTCGAATAATCTCTGAACACATAATAATATAATAATCCGGCCACTTGGTGTCTGTCCTATAGAATAAAAGGCTAATATGCAAATGGTCCCCTCGACCGGGAGTTCGACCAGCAGGCAGGCCGGCCAACCGCCCGTGTCCCTTCCCCCTGGCCAGGCTGGCCGGACCCTACCCATCCACGGATTCATGCACCGGGCCTCTATTATAGATAGATGATAGATAGATAGATGGATAGATGATAGATGATAGAATAGACAGATAGATAGATGATAGATGATAGATAGATAGATAGATAGATAGATAGATAGATAGATAGCTGATAGACAGACAGACTGGGTGGTCAGATTAGGATAATCTCTGAACACATAATAATCTGGCCACTTGGTGTCTGTCCTATAGAATAAAAGGCTAATATGCAAATTGTCTTCTCGACCGGGAGTTCGACCAGCAGGCAGGCCGGCCGACCGCCCACGTCCCCTCCCCCTGGCCAGGCTGGCCGGACCCCACCCATGCACGGATTCATGCACCGGGCCTCTAACACACACACACACACAGACACACACACACACACACACACACATTTATATACCGTATTTTCCGGCGTCTAAGACAACTTTTTAACCCAGGAAAAATCTCAAAACTACCATACTGAAGTCAAATGCGATGTTTTCTTAAATCTTTTATTCGGTGTGCCCTGGAAGAGGAATAGTCTTCTACGGTCAGCGTCTGCCAAGCTCTATTTTTTAACCGGAAAAGTTGGGGATCAGCTTATATGCTCAGTCGTTTCATACGCCGGGAAATACGGTGTGTGTATGTGTGTGTGTGTGTGTGTATGTGTGCGTGTGTGTGTATGTGTTTGTGTATGTGTGTGTATGTGTGTGTGTGTCTGTGTGTGTGTGTGTGTCTGTGTGTGTGTCTGTGTGTGTCTGTGAGTGTGTGTGTGTGTGTGAGTGTGTGTGTGTGTGTGAGTGTGTGTGTGAGTGTGTCTGTGTGTCTGTGTGTGTGTGTCTGTGTGTGTGTGTGTGTATGTATTAGTGTATATATATTAGTATTAGTGTATATATATATGTATTAGTATTAGTGTATATATATATATATGTATTAGTATTAGTGTATATATATTAGTATTAGTGTATATATATTAGTATTAGTGTATATATATATGTATTAGTATTAGTGTATATATATGTATTCGTATTAGTGTGTATATATATGTATTAGTATTAGTGTATATACATTAGTAATAATATATATTTATATTTATACAGAGGGGCCATATTTTTATGCCTTCGGGAGATCCTAAAATAAGTCAGCCACTCAGCGTATGTTTTATTCATTTGTACAGAGAGTAAGGGACAGGGAGAGAGAGTCAGAAACATCGATGGTGAGAGAGAAACATCCATCAGCCGCCTCCTGCTCGCCCCCCGCCGGGGATGTGCCCGCAGCCAAGGTCCATGCCCCGACCGGAATCGAACCCGGGACCCCTCCAGTCTGCAGGCCGACGCTCTATCCACTGAGCCACACCGGCCAGGGCTCGACATTGAATTCTTTGGGGACACACCGCTGGCGGCCGAAAGGATCCGCTTGGTTCGTCTCTACCCCCGAAGGGCTGGCCCCGAGGCCGACGGACACTTTTGGAAAAGTGGGGTTTTCCTGCCTTGTTCGCCCCCTGCCCCTCACGAGAGTGTCTTGGGGCTCAGAGCTCCTGGAGCTTGTCCCCGCCCAGACGTGTCACCTCGGGGCCGGGGAAGGCGTGCGGGAGCACCCCGTGTGGGCACCGCGTCCGTCTGCTTGTCGGCGGCCAGCCGGGCACCCCGACTCCCGGGAGGGGAGGAGGAGACACGGGGGGCGAAATAAGGGGGGTTGTCACTGACGGGGGCAGAGGGACGTCCGGTCCCGATTAGGGGCCGTCCCCGGAGACACCCCGCGGGGGGAACCCAGGGCTTTGGGCAACTTAAAATATAGAATAAATAAAATAAAATAATAAAATCGATAGGATAGGATAGGGTAGAATAAAATAATAAAATGAATAGAATAGAATAGGATAAAATAGAATAGGATAGAATAGAATAGTAAAATAAATAGAATAGAATAGGATAGGATAGAATAGAATAGTAAAATAAATAGGATAGAATAGGATAGAATAGAATAGAATAGTAAAATAAATAGGATAGAATAGGATAGAATAGAATAGAATAGAATAGGATAGAGTAGAATAAAATAATAAAATAAATAGAATAGAATAGGATAAAATAGAATAGGATAGAATAGAATAGTAAAATAAATAGAATAGAATAGGATAGAATAGAATAGAATAGTAAAATAAATAGAATAGAGTAGAATAGGATAGGATAGGATAGAATAGAATAAAATAATAAAATAAATAGGATAGGATAAGATAGAATAGAATAGAATAGGATAGAATAAAATAATAAAATAAATAGAATAGAATAGGATAAAATAGAATAGAATAGAATAGAATAGTAAAATAAATAGAATAGAATAGAATAGAATAGGATAGAATAGAATAGAATAGTAAAATAAATAGGATAGAATAGGATAGAATAGAATAGAATAGAATAGTAAAATAAATAGAATAGAATAGGATAGGATAGGATAGGATAGAATAGAATAAAATAATAAAATAAATAGGATAGGATAAGATAGAATAGAATAGAATAGGATAGAATAAATAATAAAATAAATAGAATAAAATAGGATAGGATAGGATAGAATAGAATAGAATAGTAAAATAAATAGAATAGAATAGAATAGGATAGGATAGGATAGAGTAGAATAAAATAATAAAATGAATAGAATAGAATAGGATAAAATAGAATAGGATAGAATAGAATAGTAAAATAAATAGAATAGAATAGGATAGAATAGAATAGAATAGTAAAATAAATAGGATAGAATAGGATAGAATAGAATAGAATAGAATAGTAAAATAAATAGAATAGAATAGAATAGGATAGGATAGGATAGAATAGAATAAAATAATAAAATAAATAGGATAGGATAAGATAGAATAGAATAGAATAGGATAGAATAAAATAATAAAATAAATAGAATAGAATAGGATAAAATAGAATAGGATAAGATAGGATAGAATAGAATAAACTAGTAAAATAAATAGAATAGAATAGGATAGAATGGAATAGGATAGGATAGGATAGAGTAAAATAATAAAATAAATAGAATAGGATAAAATAGAATAGGATAGAATATAATAGAATAGTAAAATAAATAGAATAGGATAGGATAGAATAGAATAGAATAGGATAGGATAATAAAATAAATAGAATAGAATAGGATAAAACAGGATAGGATAGAATAGGATAGGATAGAATAAAATAATAAAATAAATAGAATAGAGTAGGATAAAATAGAAGAGGATAGGATAGAATAGGATAGGATAAAATAGAATAGAATAGGATAGGATAAAATAGCATAGAATAAGATAGGATAAAATAAAATAAAATAAAAAATATGGACCAGCAAGAGGGAAGTTTGGGGTGAGCAGACCAGTTGGGGGCGATCAGGCCAGCAGAGGAGCAGTTTGGGGTGACCAGGCCAGCAGGGGGGCAGTTGGGGGCGATCAGGCCAGCAGAGGAGCAGTTTGGGGTGACCAGGCCAGCAGGGGGGCAGTTGGGGGCTAGCAGGCCTGCAGGGGGGACAGTTGGGGGAGAGCAGGCCAGCCGGGGGGGGGCAGTTGGGGGCGATCAGCCGGCAGACAGGTTAGGAGCCACCAGTCCCAGATTGCGAGAGGGACGTTCGTGGAAAAATAAGACCCCCCCTGAAAATAAGACCTGGCCGATCTCTGGGAGCAAAGATCAATAAAGACACTGTCTTATTTTCGGGGAAACAGGGTAACTGTGCCATCGATTGTTGTGCAATTAACATAATAAGACCCCCCCTGAAAATAAGACCTGGCCCATCGCTAGGAGCGAAGATTCATATAAGACACTGTCTTATTTTTGGGGAAACAGGGTAACTGTGCCATCGATTGTTGTACAATTAACATAGTAAGACCCCCCCCCTGAAAATAAGACCTGGCCGATCGCTGGGAGCGAAGATCAATAAAGACACTGTCTTATTTTCGGGGAAACAGGGTAAATATGCCATCGATTGTTGTACAATTAACATAGTAAGACCCCCCCCCTGAAAATAAGACCTGGCCGATCTCTGGGAGCGAAGATCAATAAAGACACTGTCTTATTTTCGGGGAAACAGGGTAACTGTGCCCTAGATTGTTGTACAATTAACATAATAAGACCCCCCCCCCGAAAATAAGACCTGGCCGATCTCTGGGAGCAAAGATCAATAAAGACACTGTCTTATTTTCGGGGAAACAGGGTAACTGTGCCATCGATTGTTGTGCAATTAACATAATAAGACCCCCCCTGAAAATAAGACCTGGCCCATCGCTAGGAGCGAAGATTCATATAAGACACTGTCTTATTTTTGGGGAAACAGGGTAACTGTGCCATCGATTGTTGTACAATTAACATAGTAAGACCCCCCCCTTGAAAATAAGACCTGGCCGATCGCTGGGAGCGAAGATCAATAAAGACACTGTCTTATTTTCGGGGAAACAGGGTAAATATGCCATCGATTGTTGTACAATTAACATAATAAGACCCCCCCCTGAAAATAAGACCTGGCCGATCTCTGGGAGCGAAGATCAATAAAGACACTGTCTTATTTTCGGGGAAACAGGGTAACTGTGCCCTAGATTGTTGTGCAATTAACATAATAAGACCCCCCCTGAAAATAAGACCTGGCCGATCTCTGGGAGCGAAGATCAATAAAGACACTGTCTTATTTTCGGGGAAACAGGGTAACTGTGCCATCGATTCTTGTACAATTAACATAATAAGACCCCCCCCCCGAAAATAAGACCTGGCCCATCGCTAGGAGCGAAGATTCATATAAGACACTGTCTTATTTTCGGGGAAACAGGGTAACTGTGCCATCGATTGTTGTGCAATTAACATAATAAGCCCCCCCCCCCCGAAAATAAGACCTGGCCCATCGCTAGGAGCGAAGATTAATAAAGACACTGTCTTATTTTCGGGGAAACAGGGTAACTGTGCCATCGATGGTTGTACAATTAACATAATAAGACCCCCCCTGAAAATAAGACCAGCTTAAAAATATAGAATATAGGTCTTATTTTCGGGGAAACCGGGCAGGAAAATGATGCTTGTTTTGGGGGCGCAGGGGACCTCGGGGAGCGCCCCGTCCTGTCTGCCTGCGGGCGGGGGACCCCCCCCAGACACTCCCCCGGGTCCCCCCCCAACCCCGGCCGGCCGGGCGCCCCACCTCGGACCCGGAGCCGCAGGACCCAGCTCCGTGCAGCGGCCGCAGCTGCAGCCAGGAGGAGGGTCGCTGCCCGGCGCGGCCCCTGATTGGCTGCGGGCGCCCTGAATGTCGCTCTGCGTGGGCCAATCAGCGCGCGGGGAGCTGCTCGCTCCCGGCTCCCGGCTCCCCGGCTCCCGGGCTCCCGAGCCGCCGCCTCTCTCCATCAGGACCTCGCTCTGCCCTTCTCGGACCCGGGCTGCACGCCCCCGCCCCCCCCATCCCGCGACCATGGGCCACGCAGCGCGCCGCCGAGGTCCCGCGAGAGGCGGGGTCCGGGGTCCCCGCGTTCCACCGGAGACGCGGATCTAGCGGGACTTTTTTGGGGGGAGCCCTCCCCGGGCTTTTTGGGGGCCAACTCGGCTTTGGGGGGCCGCCCCGGTTTTGGGGAGCCCTCTCCGGGCTTTGGGGAGCCCGCCCCGGCTTTGGGGGGCCAACTCGGCTTTGGGGAGCCGCCCCGGTTTTGGGGGGCCGCCCCGGTTTTGGGGGCCCTCTCCGGGCTTTGGGGAGCCCGCCCCGGCTTTGGGAAGTCACCCGGGCTTTTTGGGGCTCCCTCCCCGGTTTTGGGGAGCCCGCCCCGGCTTTGGGGGGCCGCCCCGGTTTCGGGGAGCCCGCCCCGCACCACCCTGCGCCTCCACTCGATGCGTAAAAACGCCACTTCGCCGCGTCGCTTCAACCCCCCCTCCCCCCGGAGCAGGTAGGTGGCATTTAAAAAAAAAATTCATTTTTTCCCCTCTTTCACGTGTGTCTCCGGGTTATTTATCTTTCTGAGCCTTGGGGGACACTGCGCCTTTTCCTTTTTCCTGTTTCTTTTTCTCCCTTCTTCTGGGGACGGGGACCCCCCTGACCCCTTCCCCCAAACGTTTGTGCTGGACAGCCATCAGACATTTTATTTTATTTTATTTTATTTTTTTTTATTTTACTTTATTTTATTTACTTATTATTTTATTTGATTTTATTTACTTCATTTTATTTATTATTTTATGTTATTTTATGTTATGTTATCTTATTTTATGCTATTTTATTTTATTTTTTTAATTTTGCGTTCGGGTCTTTTATTCCGAGAAGGGAAAAACAATGTGGGCAGCTCGCTCCTCCATCTGTCGCTGCGTTTCTGTCTCCGGTGTGGGAGGCAGCTGGCCCTTGGAGGTGCAGGCACGCCGCGTTTCCTGCAAAAAGCCTGCACGGGCAGAGCTCGGATTTGTGTGTGTGTGTGTGTGTGTGTTTGCTGTTTGGCTGGTTGGTGCGTGCACGCTGCGTTTGGTGCAAAAAGTTTGCACACGGGGAGCTTGCATTTTTTTTTTCTTCTTGTTTGGTTGGTCAGCGCACGCACGCCGCGGTTCCTGCAAAAATCTTGCACCCAGAGAGCTTGGATTTTTTTTGGTGTTTTTGCTGGTTGGCTGGTTGCTGCGTGCACGCCGCGTTGGGTGCAAAAAGCTTGCACACGGGGAGCTCGGATTTTTTTTTTTCCTTCCTGTTTTATTTTGCTGGTTGGTTTGCTTGTTTGGACTTTCAAAGAGAAAGAAAACAGGGTGGGGGGGGGGCCCTCGCAATTTCCCGGGTGCCGCGTGATTGGCCTTTTGACAGGTGGGCTGGCGGGTAAGTCCCAGGAGGCTGCGATTACATAGTAGCGGGTGCGGGGGGTTACACTGTAGCAGGCGCCGTGGATACACTAATGGGCGCCGGGGTTACACTGTAGCGGGCGCCGGGGGTTACACTGTAGCAGGCGCCGTGGATACACTAATGGGCGCCGGGGTTACACTGTAGCGGGCGCCGGGGGTTACACTGTAGCGGGGGCCGGGGATACACTGTAGCGGGCGCCGTGGATACACTAATGGGTGCCGTGGATACACTGTAGCGGGGGCCGTGGATACACTAATGGGTGCCGGGGATACACTGTAGCGGGGGCCGTGGATACACTAATGGGTGCCGTGGATACACTGTAGCGGGGTCCGTGGATACACTAATGGGTGCCGTGGATACGCTGTAGCGGGGGCCGGGGATACACTGTAGCGGGGGCCGGGGTTACACTGTAGCGGGGGCCGTGGATTACACTGTAGCGGGGGCCGGGATTACACTGTAGCAGGGGCCGTGGATACACTGTAGCGGGGGCCGGGGTTACACTGTAGCGGGGGCCGTGGATACACTGTAGCAGGGGCCGTGGATACACTGTAGCGGGGGCCGTGGATACACTGTAGCGGGGGCCGGGGATACACTGTAGCGGGGGCCGGGGTTACACTGTAGCGGGTGCCGTGGATACACTGTAGCAGGGGCCGTGGATACACTAATGGGTGCCGTGGATACACTGTAGCGGGGGCCGTGGATACACTGTAGCAGGGGCCGTGGATACACTGTAGCGGGGGCCGTGGTTACACTGTAGCGGGGGCCGTGGATACACTGTAGCGGGGGCCGTGGATACACTGTAGCGGGGGCCGTGGATACACTAATGGGTGCCGTGGATACACTGTAGCGGGGGCCGTGGATACACTGTAGCAGGGGCCGTGGATACACTGTAGCAGGGGCCGTGGATACACTGTAGCGGGGGCCGTGGATACACTAATGGGTGCCGTGGATACACTGTAGCGGGTGCCGTGGATACACTGTAGTGGGGGCCGGGGATACACTGTAGCGGGAGCCGGGGTTACACTGTAGCGGGGGCCGTGGATACACTAATGGGTGCCGTGGATACACTGTAGCGGGGGCCGTGGATACACTGTAGCGGGGGCCGGGGTTACACTGTAGCGGGGGCCGTGGATACACTGTAGCAGGGGCCGTGGATACACTAATGGGTGCCGGGGATACACTGTAGCGGGGGCCGTGGATACACTGTAGCGAGTGTAGTGGATACACTAATGGGCGCCGGGGTTACGTTGTAGCGGGTTCCGTGGATACACTCTAGCGGATGCCGGGGTTATGCTGTAGCGGGTGGGGTTGGGGGACAGGGATGGAGGGGTTGCCCGAGAGGAGGAAGGGAAACAGGCTTGGCTGGGGTTGCAGTAGTCGTCGCCCTCCCTCTCCCCCGTCTGCTGGCCTGGGATGAAATGACGGATTGTGTGTGTGATTGATGGAAGGATGGACGGATGGATGGATGGATGGATGGATGGATGGATGGAAGGATGGATGAGTGGATGGATGGGTGGGTGGATGGATGGAGGGATGGATGGATGGATGGACAGAGGGATGGATGGATGGATGGACGGAGGGATGGATGGATGGACGGAGGGATGGATGGATGGATGGATGGATGGAGGGACGGATGGATGGAGGGATGGGTGGATGGATGGATGGATGGAGGGATGGGTGGATGGATGGATGGATGGATGGAGGGACGGATGAATGGAGGGATGGATGGAGGGATGGATGGATGGATGGAAGGATGAATGGATGGGTGGTTGGATGGATGGGTGGGTGGATGGATCGATGGATGGGTGGATGGATGGATGGAGGGATGGATGGATGGAGGGATGGAGGGATGGATGGGCTGATGGATGGATGGGTGGGTGGATGGATCGATGGATGGGTGGATGGATGGATGGAGGGATGGGTGGATGAATGGATGGGTAGTTGGATGGATGGGTGGATGGATGGATCGATGGATGGGTGGATGGATGGAGGGAGGGATGGATGAATGGATGGGTGGTTGGATGGATGGGTGGATGGATGGATCGATGGATGGGTGGATGGATGGATGGAGGGATGGGTGGATGAATGGATGGGTGGTTGGATGGATGGGTGGATGGATGGATCGATGGATGGGTGGATGGATGGATAGGTGGATGGATGGATGGAGGGATGGATGGATGGAGGGATGGAGGGATGGATGGGCTGATGGATGGATGGGTGGGTGGATGGACGGAGGGACGGATGGACGGACGGATAGATGGAGGGATGGATGGATGGATGGATGGATGGATTGAGGGATGGATGGAAGGATGCATGGATGAATGGATAGATGGATGGAAGGATGGATGAATGAATGGATGGAAGGATGGATGGATGGAAGGATGTAGGGATGTAGTGATGGATGGATAGATGGATGGAAGGAAGGATGGATGAGTGGATGGATGGATGGATGGTAGGAATGGGTGGATGGATGGATGGATGGAGGGATGGATGGATGGGTGGGTGGATGGATGGGTGGGTGGATGGATGGATGGATGGAGGGACGGATGGATGGAGGGATGGGTGGATGGATGGATGGATGGAGGGATGGGTGGATGGATGGATGGATGGATGGAGGGACGGATGAATGGAGGGATGGATGGAGGGATGGATGGATGGATGGAAGGATGAATGGATGGGTGGTTGGATGGATGGGTGGGTGGATGGATCGATGGATGGGTGGATGGATGGATGGAGGGATGGATGGATGGAGGGATGGAGGGATGGATGGGCTGATGGATGGATGGGTGGGTGGATGGATCGATGGATGGGTGGATGGATGGATGGAGGGATGGGTGGATGAATGGATGGGTAGTTGGATGGATGGGTGGATGGATGGATCGATGGATGGGTGGATGGATGGATGGAGGGAGGGATGGATGAATGGATGGGTGGTTGGATGGATGGGTGGATGGATGGATCGATGGATGGGTGGATGGATGGATGGAGGGATGGGTGGATGAATGGATGGGTGGTTGGATGGATGGGTGGATGGATGGATCGATGGATGGGTGGATGGATGGATAGGTGGATGGATGGATGGAGGGATGGATGGATGGAGGGATGGAGGGATGGATGGGCTGATGGATGGATGGGTGGGTGGATGGACGGAGGGACGGATGGACGGACGGATAGATGGAGGGATGGATGGATGGATGGATGGATGGATTGAGGGATGGATGGAAGGATGCATGGATGAATGGATAGATGGATGGAAGGATGGATGAATGAATGGATGGAAGGATGGATGGATGGAAGGATGTAGGGATGTAGTGATGGATGGATAGATGGATGGAAGGAAGGATGGATGAGTGGATGGATGGATGGATGGTAGGGATGGGTGGATGGATGGATGGATGGAGGGATGGATGGATGGGTGGGTGGATGGATGGGTGGGTGGATGGATGGATGGATGGGTGGATGGATGGATGGATGGATGGATGGACGGACAGAGGGATGGATGGATGGATGGATGGGTGGATGGATGGAGGGATGGATGGATGGATGGATGGATGGACAGAGGGATGGATGGAATGATGGATGGGTGGATGGATGGAGGGATGGATGGATGGATGGATGGAGAGAGGGATGGATGGATGGATGGATGGGTGGATGGATGGAGGGATTGGTGGATGGATGGATGGATGGATGGAGGGATGGATGGATGGGTGGGTGGATGGATGGATGGATGGGTGGATGGATGGAGGGATGGGTGGATGGATGGATGGATGGATGGATGGATGGGTGGGTGGATGGATGGGTGGGTGGATGGATGGATGGATGGGTGGATGGATGGATGGAGGGATGGATAGGTGGATGGATGGATGGAGGGATGGAGGAATGGATGGATGGATGGATGGATGGATGGAGGGATGGGCTGATGGATGGATGGGTGGATGGACGGACGGAGGGACAGATGGACGGACAGATGGATGGATGGATGGATTGAGGGATGGATGGAAGGATGCATGGATGAATGGATGGATGGATGGATGGAAGGATGGATGAATGAATGGATGGAAAGATGGATGGAGGGATAGATGGATGAATGGAGGGTAGGATGGAGGGATGGATGGATGGTTTGAGGGATGGATGGAGGGATGATGGAGGGATGGAGGGTTGGTTGGATGGAAGGATGGATGGAAAGATGGATGGATGGATGGAGGGATGGATGGAGGGATAGAGGGACGATGGATGGATGGGAGGAGAAATGGATGGATGGAGGGATGATGGATGCATGGAGGAATGGATGGATGGATGGACGGAGGGATGGATGGGTGGACGGATGGAAGGATGGATGGAAAGATGGATGGAGGGATGGAGGGATGGATGGAGGGATGGACGGATGGATGGATGGATGGACAGATGGATGCATGGAGGAATGGATGGATGGATGGACGGAGGGATGGATGGGTGGACGGATGGAAGGATGGATGGAAAGATGGATGGAGGGATGGATGGATGGATGGATAGATGGACGGATGGATGGAGGAATGGATGGATGGACGGATGGATGGAGGAATGGATGGATGGATGGAGGGATGGATGGATTGAGGAGGGATGGATGGATGGCGGGAGCGATGGATTGATGGAGGGATGGATGGGTGGATAGATGGATGGACGGATGGATGGAGGGATGGAGGGATGGATGGATGGATGGAGGGAGCGATGGATTGATGGAGGGATGGATGGACAGATGGATGGATGGAGGGATGGATGGACAGAGGGATGGAGGGGTGGAGGGATGGAGAGATGGATGGATGGAGGGATGGATGGAGGGATGGATGGACGGAGGGATGGATTGAGGATGGATGGACGGAGGAATGGATGGATGGATGGATGGACGGATGGATGGAGGGATGGAGTGATGGATGGATGGATTGAGGATGGATGGACGGAGGAATGGATGGATGGATGGACGGATGGACGGATGGATGGATGGATGGATGGACGGATGGATGGAGGGATGGAGGGATGGATAGATGGATGGAGGGATGGATGGACAGATGGATGCATGGAGGGATGGATGGACGGAGGGATGGAGGGGTGGAGGGATGGAGAGATGGATGGATGGAGGGATGGATGGAGGGATGGATGGACGGAGGGATGGATTGAGGATGGATGGACGGAGGAATGGATGGATGGATGGATGGACGGATGGATGGAGGGATGGAGTGATGGATGGATGGATTGAGGATGGATGGACGGAGGAATGGATGGATGGATGGACGGATGGACGGATGGATGGATGGATGGATGGACGGATGGATGGAGGGATGGAGGGATGGATAGATGGATGGAGGGATGGATGGACAGATGGATGCATGGAGGGATGGATGGACGGAGGGATGGAGGGGTGGAGGGATGGAGGGAGGGATGGATGGATGGATGGATGGATGTAGGGATGGATGGATTGAGGGTGGATGGATGGAGGGAGCGATGGATTGATGGAGGGATGGAGGGGTGAAGGGATGGAGGGATGGAGTGAGGATGGATGGATGGAGGGAGCGATGGATTGATGGAGGGATGGATGGAGGGATGGATGTAGGGATGGATGGAGTGAGGATGGATGGATGGAGTGAGGATGGATTGATGGAAGGATGGATGGAGGGATGGATGGGGACCTGGCTCCTCTTGGCTGGGTTTGGCGGGGGCAGTGATCTGGTCTCTCCGGGGACCCCCAGTGCAGACGCCATGGCAGCAGCTGAGCTCCCTTTCTGCAAAGCTGGGGAAGGGGCCACCTGCCCCCCTACCTCCCCCTGCGTCTCCGTGTGAGCGTGTGAAGCCTGGGAGGCAGGGGGCAGAGGTGGGTTGGGAGGAAGCACCCCCACTTCTATTCCTGGAGCCCCCCGCAGGGCCAGGGAGGGGGTGTCTGGAGCCCCAGGGGTAGCAGTGGGGGTGTCCGGAGTCCCTGGTGCCCCGGGAGGGAGAGGGAGGAGTTCTTGCGAGTAACCATTTGCTTTCTTCCCAAACCTTTGTGTCTCGCCTGGATCTCTCCAAGGGGGACACGTAGGATCCTTCCGTCAGCACCCCAAAAGTTGGGAGCTGCCGGGACGGCAGCGCGGTTCCCCCCTCTCCCTGTGCGCAGGGGCTCATGGTTCCCATCCGGAGGTGGGGACTGCAGGGTGGGAGCTGGGGATGGGGATTAGGGTCCCAGGAGGCAGGTCACCCCAAAACCCTGGGCCAGGGGACCCCCAAACCCCCCGCATCGCAAAGTTACCCGCTGCCTCGCATTTCAGATCACCCCTCCCCCCCCCCGTTTCCTCAGCGCCCAGCTCTCCCCCCCCCCCCCAGGCCTCCAGCCCATGGAGGGGGTGCAGAGGGGGTGGGCTGGGGCCTGGGAGGCCTAAAAAAATGCAAAAAAAAAAAAAAAAGTAAAATTGAAATTAAAAAAGGCAGCAAGTGAACTGGGGTCCCATCCTGTCTCTGCAAGGCTGCGCGGCCTGGGCTATGGGGGTTGGGGTGCGGTTTGGAGGCGTCGTGGGTTGGATGTGGGGTTCTGGGGTCGGGGGGTGGGGGTTCGGGGTCTGGAGGAGGTGGGGTTCAGGGCTGGAGGAGGCAGGCATCCGGGGTCAGGGGAGGTGGGGGTTCAGGGCTGGAGGAGGCGGGCATCCGGGGTCAGGGGAGGTGGGGGTTCGCGGCTGGAGGAGGTGGGGTTCCCGGGGTCGGGGGAGGTGGGGGTTCGGGGCTGGAGGAGGTGGGGATCCCGGGCCAGAGGAGGTGGGGGGTTGGGGCCGTAGGATGTGGGGTTCGGGGTCCGGAGGAGGTGGGGGTTCGGGGTCAGAGGAAGTCGGGGCCCTGGGCTGGAGGAGGCGGGGGTCCGGGGGCCGGAGGAGGTGGGGGTCCTGGGGCTGGAGGAGGCGGGGGTCCTGGGGCTGGAAGAGGTGGGGGTCCCGGGGTCGGGGAGGTGGGGGTTCGGGGCCGGAGGAGGTGGGGGGTTCGGGCCGTAGGATGTGGGGTTCGGGGTCCGGAGGAGGTGGGGGTTCGGGGTCAGAGGAAGTCGGGGCCCTGGGCTGGAGGAGGCGGGGGTCCGGGGGCCGGAGGAGGTGGGGGTCCTGGGGCTGGAGGAGGTGGGGGTCCTGGGGCTGGAAGAGGTGGGGGTCCCGGGGCTGGAGGAGGTGGGGGTCCCGGGGCGGGAGGAGGTGGGGGTTCGGGGGCGGGAGGAGGTGGGGGTCCCAGGGCGGGAGGAGGTGGGGGTCCCGGGCTGTAGGAGGTGGGGGTTCGGGGTCGGAGGAGGTGGGGGTCCCGGGGCCGGAGGAGGCGGGGGTTCGGGGCGGGAGGAGGTGGGGGTTCGGGGCGGGAGGAGGTGGGGGTCCCGGGTCGGAGGAAGTGGGGGTTCGGGGTCGGAGGAAGTCGGGATCCCAGGGCCGGAGGAGGTGGGGGTTCGGGGGTCAGAGGAAGTGGGGGTCCCGGGCCGGAGGAGGCGGGGGTCCCGGGTCCGAGGGAGGCGGGCAGGAGGCGCCCAGGTCCCGCCCCCCCTCCCCGCGGCCCCTCCCCCTCCCGGGCGCTCGCTCCTCCCGCGGCTCCTGGCGCTCCGAGCGGCTCGGCCTCGGCCCCCAACACCTGCCCGGCCCCGATCGCCCCGCCGGGAACGGTAAGCGGCATCCCCCCCGCCGGGCTGGGGGGTTGGGGGGCTTTAGGAGGCGCTGGGCCGCCCCCCGGGGTGGGGGCCCCCGGGTTTGGGGCCCCGCGAGGCGCGCAGCTCTGGGCCCGGCGCCCGGTCGCCGGCAGACACAGCGCCCTTTCTTCCCGGCGCGGCGGCGGGGGCGGCGGGGAGGGGGGCCTGCACCTTCCGGGGCCGGAGTGGGGGTGCCCGGAGCCCCCGGGGCCGGAGTGGGGGTGCCCGGAGCCCCCGGGGCCGGGATGGGGGTGTCTGCAGCCCTGAGAGCCGGAATGGGGGTGCCCGGAGCCCCAGGGGCCTGAGTGGGGGTGCCCGGAGCCCCCGGGGCCGGAGTGGGGGTGCCCGGAGCCCCAGGGGCCGGAGTGGGGGTGTCCGGAGCCCCCGGGGCCGGGCTAGGGGTGCCCGCAGCCCTGAGAGCCGGAGTGGGGGTGTCTGCATCTTCCGGGGCCGGAGTGGGGGTGCCCGGAGCCCCCGGGGCCGGGCTAGGGGTGCCCGCAGCCCTGAGAGCCGGAGTGGGGGTGTCTGCATCTTCCGGGGCCGGAGTGGGGGTGCCCGGAGCCCCCGGAGCCGGGATGGGGGTGTCTGCAGCCCCTGGGGCCGGAGTGGGGGTGTCCAGAGCCCCCGGGGCCGGAGTGGGGGTGCCCTTAGCCCTGAGAGCAAGAGAGGGGATGCCTGCAGGTCCCGGGGCCGGGATGGGGGTGTCTGCAGTCCCAGGAGCCTGGGAGGGGGTGTCTGGAGCCCCCGGGGCCGGAGTGGGGGTGTCTGGAGCCCCCGGGGCCGGAGTGGGGGTGTCTGGAGCCCCCGGGGCCGGAGTGGGGGTGTCTGGAGCCCCCGGGGCCGGAGTGGGGGTGCCTGGAGCCCCCGCAGCTGGAGTGGGGGTGCCTGCAGCCCCCGCAGCTCGAGGGGCCTGGCCCGGGCCTCCATGGGAACGCGTCCCGCCTGCAGGACGAGGGCCCCCCAGGACCTTGGGGGGCGGGGGCTGCCTCCCTGCCTCTCCCGGCGGCGGCCTGTTTTTCTTTATCTTTTTTTCGGGGGGGCTCCGGTTTCCCTTGTGTCTGGCGCGCAGGTGTGGGCCTGGTTGGAGTTTCGGGGTCCCCGGGCTGCGAGGTCGGGGGGGCCAGGGGTCAGGGGGTGCGGGAAGCAGCCGGGGTGGGGGCGGGGGGCCCAGCGGTTGCGTCTTGGGGGGGGGGAGGCACTTGCCATGCGCCTCTGGGGGCGGGGGCTGTGCAGGCATCTGCACCGCAGGGAACCCCGCGGCCGGGCCGGGTTTGGGGGTGCGTGCGCGTGGCCCCCCGTTTCCCGCCTGAGCTTTGCGCCCAACTTCAGCTTGGGGGGGAGGGGGGCGAGGATCAGGGGTCGGGGAGGGCTGCTGCGTTTGGGGGGGCTGCCGTTTGGCTCAGGAACCACGTGGGGGTGCTATGGATTTTTCCTGTTTCTCTCTCTCTCTTTTTTTTTCTTTTCTGTTTGGTCAGTTGGTGGGGGCGGGGGTGGGGGGGACACGGGTTTCCTGGGCCCCTGGTTTCCGCGTTTGGAAAGGGACCCATCATCCCCAGCGCCTTTGGGGGGACGGGATGGGGGGGGAGCGGGGAACGGGGAGGCGGGAGCCAGCATCCTTAGGGGGGGCCATGCGCTTACCCTGATTGGAGGGGATGCAGATTGGGGGGGGCGGAGGAGGGAGAGGAAGAGAGAGGGGGAAAGAAAGAAAAAAGTTTGGGGAGACCTGGGTATCCCCAGGAAGGGGCATTGGCAGTTTGGGGTGGCTGCGTTTTGGGGGGGCACCGTGCATTTATCCTGATTGGAGGAGATGAAGATGGAGGGGCTGGAGGGGAGGGAGAGGAAGAGAGAGGGGGAAAGAAAGAAAAAAGTTTGGGGAGACCTGGGTATCCCCAGGAAGGGGCATTGGCAGTTTGGGGGGGCTGCGTTTTTTGGGGGGCACCCTGCATTTACCCTGATTGGAGGAGATGAAGATGGAGGGGCTGGAGGGGAGGGAGAGGAAGAGAGAGGGGAAAGAATAAAAAAGTTTGGGGAGACCTAGGTATCCCCAGGAAGGGGCATTGGCAGTTTGGGGGGGGCTGCGTTTTTGGGGGGCACCATGCACTTACCCTGATTGGAGGGATTGCAGATGGAGCGGGGGGGGGGCTGGAGGGGAGGGAGGAAGAGAGAGGAAAGAATAAAAAAGTAAAAAGTTTGGGGAGACCTGGGTATCCCCAGGAAGGGGCATTGGCAGTTTGGGGGGGCTGCGTTTTTTGGGGGGCACCGTGCATTTACCCTGATTGGAGGAGATGAAGATGGAGGGGCTGGAGGGGAGGGAGGAAGAGAGAGGAAAGAATAAAAAAGTAAAAAGTTTGGGGAGACCTGGGTATCCTGAGGAAGCCGTATTGGCAGTTTGGGGGGGGGAGCTGCGTTTTCTGGGGGCGACGTGGGAGCAAACAATCGCTTAAGGCATTTGGAGAGGGGGGGCGGGGAGGGGGCCCCCTTGCTAGGAAGCAGCCGGCTGGAGGGAGATGCTCCGAATTGCAGACAGAAACCCGTGTTGTTTTGGGGTGCGCAGGCTGCCGGGGGGGGGGGGGGGGGGCGGGGAGTGATGGAGAATGAAGGAGTCTCTGGCTTTCTGGGGGGGCGGGAGGAGGTGACCCGCCAGGGGGTGTTTCTCTGTGGAGGGAGAGGGAGCGGGGGTGCGGTGCGCTCTGGGTCCGGGGTTGCAGGGAGAAAAACAAAAACGAAAAAAAAAATCTGCATTTTAAAAATTTGCTCCCCCCCCAATAAGAATTTCCTCGAAGCATTCATTGCAAATATATATATATGTACACACACACACACACATATGTGTGTATATATATATATATTTATTTTATTTTATTTTATTTTTTATTTTTAGTTTTTCAGGTTACAAGGTCAGTATTCTGTTACCCAAGAAAATGTTAGATGACTTACAGGTGTGTGTGTGTGTGTGTGTGTGTGTGCTACCTTTATGTGTAGCATACATGTACATGTGTGTGTATACACACACGGAGTGGCCAGAGGAGGAGGGTCTCTGAACCCACAGTAATCCGGCCGCTCCGTGTCTGTCCTGTAGAATAAAAGGCTGACATGCAAATGGTCCCCTCGACCGGGAGTTCGACCAGCAGCCAGGCCGGCCAACCGCCCGCGTCCCCTCCCCCCTGCCCGGGCTGGCCGGACCCCACCCATGTACAGATTCATGCACCGGACCTCTAATATCTATATCTATATATCTATATACGTATATATCTATATGTCTATATATCTATATGTCTATATGCCTATATGTCTATCTGTCTATCTATATATCTATGTATCTATATATCTGTATATCTATATATCTATATGTATATCTATATATCTATATATCTATATATCTACATATCTGTGTATCTATATATCTATATGTCTATATGCCTATATGCCTATATATCTATATATCTATATATCTATATATCTATATATCTATATATCTATATATCTATATATCTATATATCTATATATCTATATATCTATGTATCTATATCTCTATATATCTATATATCTATATTTCTATATGTCTATATAGCTATATAGCTATCTATATATCTATATATCTATATATCTGTATATCTATATGTCTATATGTCTATATGTCTATCTATGTATCTATATATCTATATATCTGTCTATCTATATATCTATATGTCTATATGTCTATCTATATATCTATATATCATCTATACATCTATATATCTATATATCTATATATCTATATATCTATCTATATGTCTACATGTCTATATATCTATATATCTATGTATCTATATATCTATATATCTATATATCTGTCTATCTATATATCTATATGTCTATATGTCTATCTATATATCTATATATCATCTATACATCTATATATCTATATATCTATATATCTATCTATATGTCTACATGTCTATATATCTATATATCTATGTATCTATATATCTATATATCTATATGTCTATATGTCTATATGTCTATATATATCTATATGTCTATATGTCTATATAGCTATATAGCTATCTATATATCTACATATCTATGTATCTATATATCTATATATCTGTCTATCTATATATCTATATGTCTATATGTCTATCTATATATCTATATATCGTCTATCTATCTATATATCTATAGATCTATCTATATGTCTATATGTCTATAGATCTATCTATATGTCTATATGTCTATATGTCTATATGCCCATGTATATATCTATATGTCTGTCTATCTATCTATATGTCTATGTATCTATATGTATATATGTATGTGTGTATGTATACATACACATAAACACACACACACACACACACACACACACACGCTGAGTGGCCACATTGTTATGCGTTCAGACATCATCATCATCTTCCGCCCCGTGTGTGTGTGTGTGTGCTGTTCAGGTGACCAGGTCAGTATTCGGCTGCCCACGGAAATGTAGGCGGCCTCCCTATATAATAGTGCACGCGACCTGCATGTACAGCGGACACATGCATATGTGTGCAGCACCCCCACACACGTCCGTGTCTACATACATATCTATGCAACGGTTGTACATACGTCATATCTTGACACACGAGGCCAACGGAAGAACACGGGAAACCGTTTCCTCCCCGTTTCAAATCCCTGAACTCGGGTGAGACATTTATTATTCCTATTTTGTAAACTTTTTTTTTTTTTTTCCGGGAAAACGGGGCGGTTTCACGCTGGGGAATTCATGATGGGCTTTTCGTGGCTGTGTTTGGAAACCCCTTTGGAAGTGTTGGGGAGGTGGTTTTCTTGGGGAAAAACATTGTTCTTTGTGGGTTTTTTTTTTTCCCTCCCAAAGAAAAATCGTGCTGAATACGCATCAGGCCCTGGCACACATGTACATGTATGCTACACATAATAGACATGTAGACATATAGACATATAGTCATGTAGATATACAGTTATATAGATATATAGATATATAGATATATAGATATATAGATATATAGACATACAGATATATAGATATATAGATATATAGATATATAGATATATAGATATATAGATACATAGATATATAGATAGACAGATATATAGATATAAAGATATATAGATATATAGATATATAGATACATAGATATATAGCTATATAGACGTATAGACATATAGACATACAGACATATAGACATACAGATATATAGATATATAGATAGCTATATAGCTATATAGCTATATAGACATATAGACATATAGATATATAGATATATATATAGACATATAGATATATAGATATACAGATATATAGATATATAGATATATAGATATATAGATATATAGATATAAAGATACATAGATATATAGATAGCTATATAGCTATATAGACATATAGACATATAGACATATAGACATATAGTCATGTAGATATACAGATATATAGATATACAGATATATAGATATATAGATATATAGATATATAGATATATAGACATACAGATATACAGATATATAGATATATAGATACATAGATATATAGATAGCTATATAGATGTATAGACATATAGACATATAGACATATAGATATACAGATATATAGATATATAGATACATAGATATATAGATAGACATATAGACATATGGATATATAGATATATAGATATAAAGATATATAGATATATAGATACATAGATATATAGATAGCTATATAGCTATATAGCTATAAGCTATATAGCTATATAGACGTATAGACATATAGACGTATAGACATAGATATGTATAGATATACAGATATATAGACATATAGATATAAAGATACATAGATATATAGATAGCTATAAGCTATATAGACATATAGACATATAGACATATAGATATATATAGACATAGATATATAGATATATTTAGACATATAGACATATAGACATATAGACATGTAGATATATAGATATACAGATATATAGATATGTAGATATATAGATATAAAGATACATAGATATATAGATAGCTATATAGCTATATAGACATATAGACATATAGACATATAGGACATATAGATATATAGATATATAGATATATATAGACATAGATATGTAGATATATAGGCACCCCGATCTAAGATAGGAGGGGATATGCGGTCGGTGTGGAAGGTACAGAAATGAGGCTAATGAAACTTACATGTGAATACATTTGAGTCTTTTTTTCCCCCCCCCCCCCGGTTTATTTCTTTGGAATGTAGACGAATGATAAGCATAGGTGTTTCTTTTTTCTTTCATTTTTTAAATAATAAGGTCAGCACATTTAAAAAAATATATATCTTATTGCTTTTTTAGAGAGGAAGGGAGAGGGATAGAGAGTCAGAAACATCGATGACGAGAGAGAAACACCCATCCGCCGCCTCCTGCACGCCCCCCGCCGGGGATGTGCCCGCAGCCACAGTCCACACCCCCCGACCGGAATCGAACCCGGGACCCCGCAGTCCACAGACTGATGCTCTATCCACGGAGCCACCCCGGTGAGGGTGATAAGCATAGGTTTTGGGTGGGTTCCAAATGTCCGAACTTGGCCTTATTTTATTTTTATTTTTATTTTATTTTTTTAAAAAATGTATTTGTTTTACTGATTTCAGACAGGAAGGGAGAGGGAGAGAGAGAGAGAGAGAGAGACATCCATGAGGAGAGAGAATCATGCATCTGCTGCCTCCTGCACACACACTTCCCCCCGATTCCCCCAATTGGGGATCAAGCCCACAACCCAGGCGGGGGGGGGGGGGGGTTGCCCATGGCCGGAATCGAACCCGGGACCCTTCCGTCCGCAGGCTGATGCTATCTCTGTCCACTGGGTTGCACCGGGTGGGGCTGCCCTTGGCCTTGTAGAGACTTTGCTTTCTCTGCGGTAATTCCTGGGAACTTCCCGCAGATTGCAGGGTGGCGTGTATTTATTATGTTGCTTTATGTTCCATGCAAAGGTCTCCAGTAGGGGGCGTGCAGGAGGCAGCTGGTGTGTGCGATTCTCTCTGCTCACGGATGTTTCTCTCTCCCTCTCTCTCTCTCTCTGAAATTAAAAATAGAAAAAAAAATAGAAATTTAAAATAATAGAAATAGAAATGTCTATTTAAAAATAGAAGGAAAGAAAAAAAGAGAGAGAATACTCAGATAGTGCTTTTATGTTTAGCCTGGCCAGTGTGGGTCAGTGGTGAGCATCCACCTAGGACCCGGGCTGTCAGGGGTTCGAGTCCCGGTCAAGGGCACACGCCCCAGGGGTGCGGGCCCCGTCCCCAGTAGAAGGCCTGCAGGGAGGGGGCAGCCGATCCGTGGTTCTCTCTCCTCATGGATGTTTCTCTCTCTCTCTCCCTTCCTCTCTGAAATAAATTAAAATAAACTTGGATAGATAGGTTAATAGATGATTAGATAGAGATAGATGATAGACAGATAAATAGATAGATGATAGATAGATTGATAGATAGATTGATAGATGATAGAGATGGATGGATGGATGGATGGATGGATAAATAGATAAATAGATAAACAGAAAGATGATAGATAGATAGAAAGAATCTGGCCACTCAGAAATAGAGATAGAGATAGAGATGAGATAGAGATAGAAATATATAGATATATAGATATAGATAGGTAGATGATAGGTTGATTGATTGATAGATGAAAGAGATAGATAAGATGATGGATGGTTGGATGGATGGATAGATAGATAGATACACAGACAGATAGATAGATTTATAGATGATAGAGATGGATGGATCGATGGACGGACAGATGGATAAATAGATAAATAGATGACAGATAGATAGATACACAGATAGATAGATAGATAGATAGATGATAGATAGATATGGATAGATAGATAGATAGATATAGAATAGATAGATAGATAGATAGATGATAGAGATGGATGGATGGATAAATAGATAAATAGACAGATGATAGATAGATAGATAGATAGATAGATAGATAGAAAGAATCTGGCCACTCAGTAGAAATAGAGATAGAGATGAGATAGAGATAGAAATATATAGATATATAGATATAGATAGATGATAGATAGATGATAGATACACAGATAGATATATAGATAGATGATAGATAGATAGGTGATAGGTTGATTGATTGATAGATGAAAGAGATAGATAGATGATGGATGGTTGGATGGATGGATAGATAGATAGATACACAGACAGATAGATAGATTGGTAGATGATAGAGATGGATGGATGGATGGACGGACAGATGGATAAATAGATAAATAGATGACAGATAGATAGATACACATATAGATAGATAGATGATAGATAGATATGGATAGATAGATAGGTAGATAGACAGATAGATAGATAGATGATAGATAGATAGATAGAATAGATAGATAGACAGATAGAATAGATAGATATGGATAGATAGGTAGATAGATAGATAGAATAGATAGATAGAGTAGATAGATAGATGATAGATAGATAGACAGATAGATAGAATAGATAGACAGACAGACAGACAGATAGATAGATAGAGTTCTGCGTTGCCTGGTCAGCCTGGCTCAGGGGTTCAGCATCGACCTAGGGACCAGGAGGTCAGGGTTCGATTCCCGGCCAAGGCACAGGCCCGGGTTGCGGGCTCCGTCCCCAACCAATAGGGGGCGTGCAGGAGGCCGCCGATCTGTGATTCTCTCTGCTCAGCTCTTGGATGTTTCTCTCTCTCTCTCTCTCTCTCTCTCTCTCTTCCTCTCTCTCTCTCTCTCTCTCTCTCTCTCTCATCTTTCTGAAATAATAAAAATAAAAAAATATATATATTTAAAAACAGAAAAAAAAACCCGCTCAGGTGGTGCTTTCATGGTTAGAACACAACAGAGAAACCCGGAGTGAGGGTCGTGAATCCTGTATCTGCTGGCGCCAGGCCCCCGGGGGGAGCGGGATGCGGGGGGAGAGACAGGATTTTGGTGGAAGGTGCCGGTCGGAATGTATTTCGCTCAGCGGAAGCGGATGCAGGAAAACACTGGAATATTCCCTGCAGACCCCCCTCCAACCCCCTCAACCCCCCCCAATCCCAGGCGTATCTGGGTGGAAACCTACTCTGGGCCCCAGCTGGGGGACAGCGACCTCAATCCTTTGAGAGTCTTGTGGACGGGACAGACCTTGGGGTGCGCAGACCACCCTCGCCTCTTCCGGTATCATCCTTGTTCAGATGATTGCCGTGTTCCCCTTTTTTCCCTCCCGCGTAGCTCCCCTCCCGCCCCGTACCCACCCCACCCTCTACCCTCACCTCCCCTCCCCACTGTCCTCTCCCACAGGTGCATGATTTCTGTCCAGTCTCTTGCTGCACCTCCCACACCCCCTTTTCTCCCCAAGAATGGCCAGTCCATTCCCTCTCTATGTCCGTGATTCCGTTACATTCACCAGTTTATCCTGTTCATCAGCTTACTAATTCACTTGATTTTTAGATTCCTGTGTGGATAGATGTGTATTTGTTGTTCATAATGTACACGTTTATCTTTTTCTTCTTCCTCTTCTTAAAGAATATCTTTCCGCATTTCATAGAATACTGGTTTGGTGGTGATGAACTCCTTTAGCTTTTTCTTTTTCTTTTTTCCTTTTTTAAATCTTTATTGTTCAGTTTATTAATTACATTGTTCTCCCCCTTTTTTATCCCCCTATAGCTCCCCTCCACCCGGTACCCATCCACCCTCCACCCTCCCCTCCCCCTCCCCACTGTCCTCTCCCATTGTTGCAAGATTTTTGTCCAGTCTCTTGCTGCACCTCCCACACCCCCTTTCTCCCCAAGAATTGTCAGTCCATTCCCTCTCTATGTCCATGTCTCTGTTACATTCACCAGTCTATCCTGTTCAACAGCATATCAATTCACTTGATTTTTATGTTCATTTGTTGATAGATGTGTATTTGTTGTTCATAATTTATATTTTTACCTTTTTCTTCTTCCTCTTCTTATAGAATATCTTTCAGCATTTCATATAATATTGGCTTGGTGGTGATGAACTCCTTTAGCTTTTTCTTATCTGCGAAGCACTTTATCTGGCCTTCAATTCTGAATGATATCTTTGCTGGATAGAGTAATCTTGGTTGCAGATTCTTGCTGTTCATCACTTTGAATATTTATTGCCACTCCCGTCTGGCCTGCATAGTTTCTGTTGAGAAATCCGCTGACAATCGTATGGGTGCTCCCTTATAGGTAACTAACTGTTTTTCTCTTGCTGCTTTTAATATTCTCTCTTTGTCTTTTGCTCTTGGCATTTTAATTATGATGTGCCTCGGTGTGGTCCTCTTAGGGTTCCTATATATTGGGGTTTGGTGTGCTTCTTGGACTCCTAAGTCAATTTCTTTCACCAGGTGGGGGACGTTTTCAGTCACTATTTCTTCAAATAGGTTTTCATTGTCTTGCTCTCTCTCTTTTTCTGGCACCCCTATAATTCGGATGCTGGCATGCTTGAGGCTGTCCCAGAGGCCCCTTACACCATCTTCAATATTTTTTTTGGATTCTTTTTGCTTCTTGCTTTTCTGGCTGAGTGGATGTTGCTCAAAAAAATTCCCACGACCGACGCTGTGGACGATGTGCTCCAGATAAGAGTTAGTCGGCGCTGACACCGGGCCAGGCCTGGAGAGATAGGGGCTCACAGCCCCTTCCCGGCTTGGAGGCCTTGCAAGACAGAACACGGTCTGCTTCCTGAGGAACGGGGGGGACCCTGTGGGTGGTATTGTCGTCAATGGCACCTCTCTGATGGAGCTCGGGGGGGGAAAAACTGTCTCATCTTGGGTTGCTTGTTCTGCAAAAACAAGATGCAGGGAATGTGCTTAGAAGCGGGCCTGCACCGAAGGGTCGGGGGGTGCTCTGTGGTCCCCCTGCGGGGAGGACGGCCGAGCAGTCCCCGGGCCGGCTCTTAAAGGCCCCCGAAATTTCACTTCGGTCCGAGCGCCCCACAACACAATACGGTCAGGGTTGAGTTGGAATCCGCGGCTCCTTTTACGTTTTAAATTCTTTATTCCTTTTCTACGGAGAAGGAGGGAGAGGGAGAGAGAGTCAGAAACATCGATGACGAGAGGGAAACATCCATCCGCCGCCTCCTGCACGCCCCCCACTGGGGATGCGCCCGCAGCCAAGGTCCATGCCCTCGACCGGGGGAATCGAATCCGGGACCCTTCCGTCCGCAGGCCGACGCTCCATCCACTGAGCCACACTGCTTACGGCTGTTGCTTCTTTTTATTTTATTTCATTATTTTATTTTATTTTATCTTAATTTAATTTAATTTAATTTTTTTTTCTGGACACTCTCTCCTTCTCTCTCTCTCTCTCTCTCTCTCTCTCTCTCTCTCATCTCTCTCTCTCTCCCCCCTCTCTCCCCCCCTCTCCCCCTCTCCTATCCCTCCCTCTCTCCCCCCCCTCTCTCCCCCTTCTCTCTCTCTCTCTCCCTCCCTCTCTCTCTCTCCCTCTCTCTCTCTCTCTCTCTCTCTCCCTCCCTCTCTCTCCCTCTCTCTCTCTCTCTCTCTCTCCCTCCCTCCCTCTCTCTCTCTCTCTCCCTCCCTCTCTCTCTCTCCCCCTCTCTCTCTCTATCTCTCTCCCTCTCTCTCTCTCTCTCTCCCCCCTTTCTGTCTCCCCCCCTCTCCCTCTCTCTCTTTCTCTCTCTCTCCTCTCTTTCTCCTCTCTCTCTCTCTCTCTCTCTCTCTCTCTCTCTCTCTCTCTCTCTCCCTCTCTCTCCCTCTCTCTCCCTCTCTCTCCCTCTCTCTCCTCTCTCTCCTCTCTCCCTCCCTCTCTCTCTCTCCCTCCCTCCCTCCCTCCCTCCCTGTCTGAAATCAATACAAACCTATTTTTAAAAACCCTCAAACATCGGTGGCTTTGAAAGGCCAGGGACTGGTTTCGGGTGCAGCTCTGGCCCCGTCCCAGGACGGAGGGTGGGAGGGTGATGGAGGTGGAGGGCGAGAGGGGGTGAGCTCATCGAGTGCCATTATGGCCTTTGCCTCCTGGAATATTTTTCCAGGCTTCTCATTTTTCTTTTTCCTTTTTTTCTTTTTTTTTTCTCGAAACAACCTCCCTGGAGCCTTTCAAAGCCTCCTCTGTTCTTTGCTGAGTGAGTGGCAGGCCAGGAAGCCCCGCCTCTTTTTCTGGGGGTGGGTGGGGGGTAGACGGAGTCCCACAGAGGGACAGAAAACAAATCCCCCCCCCCAAAAAAATTGGTCCCACCCAGTTGGCCTTTTCGATGTTGATTTGTTCTGCTGGGTTTTGTGTTGAATGTGTGCTGTGTGTTTTTCTTAAACACTTGTTTGTATTGATTTCAGAGCGGAAGGGACGAGGGAGAGAGAGAAATACCCGTGAGGATAGAGCGTCGGCCTGCGGACAGAAAGGTCCCGGGTTCGATTCCGGTCAAGGGCATGGACCTTGGTTGTGGGCACATCCCCAGTGGGGGGCGTGCAGGAGGTGGCGGATGGGTGTTTCTAACTCTCTCTCTCTCTCCCCCTTCCTCTCTGTGGAAAATCAATAAAAATGCACACACACACACACACACACACACACACACACACACACTAGAGGCCCCGGTGCATGAAATTCGTGCACGATGGTGGCGGGGTTTTATCTCTCACCCCGGCCTGCATCCTCTCCAAGTTGGGACATCCCTCTCAAAGTCTGGGACTGCTGGGTCCTTTCTGCCCACCTGCCTGCCTGCCAGCCTGATCACCCCCTAACCACTCCCCTGCCAGCCTGATCGCCCCCTAACCGTTCCCCTGCCAGCCTGATCACCCCTAACCACTCCCCTGCCAGCCTGATCACCCCTAACCACTCCCCTGCCAGCCTGATCACCCCTAACCACTCCCCTGCCAGCCCGATCACCCCCTAACCACGCCCCTGCCAGCCTGATCACCCCCTAACCACTCCCCTGCCAGCCTGATCACCCCTAACCACTCCCCTGCCAGCCTGATCACCCCCTAACCACTCCCCTGCCAGCCTGATCACCCCCTAACCACTCCCCTGCCAGCCTGATCACCCCCTAACCGCTCCCCTGCCAGCCTGATCACCCCCTAACCGCTCCCCTGCCAGCCTGATCACCCCCTAACCGCTCCCCTGCCAGCCTGATCACCCTCTAACCGCTCCCCTGCTAACTGCTCCCCTGCCAGCCTGATCACCCCCTAACCACTCCCCTGCCAGCCTGGTCACCCCCTAACCACTCCCCTGACAGCCTGATCACCCCCTAACCACTCCCCTGCCAGCCTGATCGCCCCCTAACCACTCCCCTGCCAGCCTGATCACCCCCTAACCACTCCCCTGCCAGCCTGATCACCCCCTAACCGCTCCCCTGCCAGCCTGATCACCCCCTAACCGCTCCCCTGCCAGCCTGATCACCCCCTAACCGCTCCCCTGCCAGCCTGATCACCCCCTAACCACTCCCCTGCCAGCCTGATCACCCCCTAACCACGCCCCTGCCAGCCTGGTCCGCCCCCTAACCACTCCCCTGACAGCCTGATCACCCCTAACCACTCCCCTGCCAGCCTGATCGCCCCCTAACCACTCCCCTGCCAGCCTGATCACCCCCTAACCACTCCCCCGCCAGCCTGATCACCCCCTAACCGCTCCCCTGCCAGCCTGATCACCCCCTAACCGCTCCCCTGCCAGCCTGATCACCCCCTAACCGCTCCCCTGCCAGCCTGATCACCCCCTAACCGCTCCCCTGCCAGCCTGATCACCCCCTAACCGCTCCCCTGCCAGCCTGATCACCCCCTAACCGCTCCCCTGCCAGCCTGATCACCCCCTAACCGCTCCCCTGCCAGCCTGATCGCCCCCTAACCGCTCCCCTGCCAGCCTGATCACCCCCTAACCGCTCCCCTGCCAGCCTGATCACCCCCTAACCGCTCCCCTGCCAGCCTGGTCACCCCCTAACCGCTCCCCTGCCAGCCTGATGGCCCCCAACTGCCTTCCCCTGCCGGCCTGGTTGCCCCTATCCGCCCTCCCCTGCCAGCCTGGTCACCCCCTAACCGCTCCCCTGCCAGCCTGATCACCCCCTAACCGCTCCCCTGCCAGCCTGATCACCCCCTAACCGCTCCCCTGCCAGCCTGATCACCCCCTAACCGCTCCCCTGCCAGCCTGATCACCCCCTAACCGCTCCCCTGCCAGCCTGGTCACCCCCTAACCGCTCCCCTGCCAGCCTGATGGCCCCCAACTGCCTTCCCCTGCCGGCCTGGTTGCCCCTATCCGCCCTCCCCTGCCAGCCCGGTCTCCCCTAACTGCCTCAGCCTCAGCCCCCACCCCCCACCCCCCACCCCTCACCGTGGCTTCGTCCAAAAGGAAGTCGGATGACTGGCGGGCATTTGGCGGACCCAGTCTAGTTCGCATATCGCCCCTTTTTATCAGCCTAGGTATTTTTTTAAATTGATTTCAGAGAGGAAGGGAGACGCAGCGAGAGAGAGAGAGAGAGAGAGAATCGTGCATCGGCCGCCTCCTGCACGCCTGCGTCAACATCCCTCGGACGTTTTGTGCACGATGGGGGGGAATGCACTCCGCACGGGGGCGTGGTTCCGGCTGTACCTCGGCCCGCGGTTGTGTCTGTAGCCCACACCCTGTGCCTACGGGAGGGTACGGAACGGCTGTCCCTCGGGGATCCGCAGAACACAGGCGCATGGACATACGGACCCGGAGCTAGGGGGCAGGACGGACGGTTCGTTGGTTGGTAGGTCGGTGGGCGGCTGGAGAGGGGAGGGCAGGTGCCTGGGTACAGTGTGGAAGTGGGTGAATGGGTGGGTGGGGGTGTCAACAGGATGCGTGGAGAGGTTGCATGGAGAGGTGACAGGTAGGCGGGTGCGTAGATAGTGTAGGTGGGTGGATGAGGTGAAGTTGGGCATGCACTGGCCCTGAGAACTCCCTACTGCGTGCCAGCTATCGGTCCTGAAAACTCCCTACTGTGTGCCAGAAAACTCCCTACTGTGTGCCAGAAAATTCCCTACTGTGCACCAGCTATCGGTCCTGAAAACTCCCTACTGTGTGCCGGCTGTCGGTCCTGAAAACTCCCTACTGTGTGCCAGAAACCTCCCTACTGTGTGCCGGCTATTGGTCCTGAAAACTCCCTACTGTGTGCCAGAAAACTCCCTACTGTGTGCCGGCTATCGGTCCTGAAAACTCCCTACTGTGTGCCAGAAAACTCCCTACTGTGTGCCGGCTATCGGTCCTGAAAACTCCCTACTGTGTGCCAGAAAACTCCCTACTGTGTGCCAGAATCTTCCTACTGTGTGCCGGCTATCGGTCCTGGAAACTCCCTACTGTGTACCAGAAAACTCCCTACTGTGCGCATGTTCCTAAGAAGGTTGTGGGGCATTTACTCTCTGTATATGTCACCCCCCTCCCCATTTTCTGGT
>CM050509.1:142797286-142799786 GCA_027563665.1 Antrozous pallidus
TTGGTTCGAGGGAAGAAGGGACAGAGAGGAGGAGAGATGGTTATTCCGTGTTTATTGGTTCGAGGGAAGAAGGGACAGAGAGGGGGAGAGATGATTATTCCGTGTTTATTGGTTCCGGGGAAGAAGGGACAGAGAGGGGGAGAGATGGTTATTCCGTGTTTATTGGTTCCGGGGAAGAAGGGACAGAGAGGGGGAGAGATGGTTATTCCGTGTTTATGGTTCTGGGGAAGAAGGGACAGAGAGGGGGAGAGATGGTTATTCCGTGTTTATTGGTTCCGGGGAAGAAGGGACAGAGAGGGGGAGAGATGGTTATTCCGTGTTTATTGGTTTCAGGGAAGAAGGGACAGAGAGAGGGAGAGATGGTTATTCCGTGTTTATTGGTTCCGGGGAAGAAGGGACAGAGAGGGGGAGAGACGGTTATTCCGTGTTTATTGGTTCGAGGGAAGAAGGGACAGAGAGGGGGAGAGATGGTTATTCCGTGTTTATTGGTTCCGGGGAAGAAGGGACAGAGAGGGGGAGAGACGGTTATTCCGTGTTTATTGGTTTCAGGGAAGAAGGGACAGAGAGAGGGAGAGACGGTTATTCCGTGTTTATTGGTTCCGGGGAAGAAGGGACAGAGAGGGGGAGAGATGGTTATTCCGTGTTTATTGGTTCCGGGGAAGAAGGGACAGAGAGGGGGAGAGATGGTTATTCCGTGTTTATTGGTTCCGGGGAAGAAGGGACAGAGAGGGGGAGAGATGGTTATTCCGTGTTTATTGGTTTCAGGGAAGAAGGGACAGAGAGGGGGAGAGACGGTTATTCCGTGTTTATTGGTTCGCGGGAAGAAGGGACAGAGAGGGGGAGAGACGGTTATTCCGTGTTTATTGGTTCGAGGGAAGAAGGGACAGAGAGGGGGAGAGATGGTTATTCCGTGTTTATTGGTTCGAGGGAAGAAGGGACAGAGAGGAGGAGAGATGGTTATTCCGTGTTTATTGGTTCCGGGGAAGAAGGGACAGAGAGGGGGAGAGATGGTTATTCCGTGTTTATTGGTTCGAGGGAAGAAGGGACAGAGAGGGGGAGAGATGGTTATTCCGTGTTTATTGGTTCCGGGGAAGAAGGGACAGAGAGGGGGAGAGATGGTTATTCCGTGTTTATTGGTTCCGGGGAAGAAGGGACAGAGAGGAGGAGAGATGGTTATTCCGTGTTTATTGGTTCGAGGGAAGAAGGGACAGAGAGGGGGAGAGATGGTTATTCCGTGTTTATTGGTTCCGGGGAAGAAGGGACAGAGAGGGGGAGAGACGGTTATTCCGTGTTTATTGGTTCCGGGGAAGAAGGGACAGAGAGGAGGAGAGATGGTTATTCCGTGTTTATTGGTTCGAGGGAAGAAGGGACAGAGAGGGGGAGAGATGGTTATTCCGTGTTTATTGGTTCCGGGGAAGAAGGGACAGAGGGGGAGAGATGGTTATTCTGTGTTTATTGGTTCGAGGGAAGAAGGGACAGAGAGGGGGAGAGATGGTTATTCCGTGTTTATTGGTTCCGGGGAAGAAGGGACAGAGAGGGGGAGAGATGGTTATTCCGTGTTTATTGGTTCCGGGGAAGAAGGGACAGAGAGGGGGAGAGACGGTTTATTCCGTGTTTATTGGTTCGAGGGAAGAAGGGACAGAGAGGGGGAGAGATGGTTATTCCGTGTTTATTGGTTCCGGGGAAGAAGGGACAGAGAGGGGGAGAGATGGTTATTCCGTGTTTATTGGTTCGAGGGAAGAAGGGACAGAGAGGGGGAGAGATGGTTATTCCGTGTTTATTGGTTCCGGGGAAGAAGGGACAGAGAGGGGAGAGATGGTTATTCCGTGTTTATTGGTTCGAGGGAAGAAGGGACAGAGAGGGGGAGAGATGGTTATTCCGTGTTTATTGGTTCCGGGGAAGAAGGGACAGAGACGGGGAGAGATGGTTATTCCGTGTTTATTGGTTCCGGGGAAGAAGGGACAGAGAGGGGGAGAGATGGTTATTCCGTGTTTATTGGTTCGAGGGAAGAAGGGACAGAGAGGGGGAGAGATGGTTATTCCGTGTTTATTGGTTCGAGGGAAGAAGGGACAGAGAGGGGGAGAGATGGTTATTCCGTGTTTATTGGTTTCAGGGAAGAAGGGACAGAGAGGGGGAGAGATGGTTATTCCGTGTTTATTGGTTCGTCTTATATGCTGGAAGATATATCTATATGTCTATGTCTATATCTATATCTATATCTATATCTGTATCTGTATCTGTATCTGTATCTATATCTGTATCTGTATCTGTATCTATATCACATTGAAGGAGCCTATTTCTGATCCCTCCCACCCCACCGAATTTTAATACGCTTTTCTTTTTTTTGGGGGGGGGGGGAGGAAGCGGTTATCCCTTAACGGTATCGCAAGTAGCTCTCCGCTTCTGAGTTCTGGAGCGGGGCCTGTGGTGAATAAATCATTGCGTTCTGCCGGCAGCCTTTTCCAGGAGTTTCGGGAGCTGCCCTCAAAACGCGTTTGAA
>CM050509.1:142804786-142817286 GCA_027563665.1 Antrozous pallidus
CTGGTGATGAAGAAGCGGCGTTCGTAGACGGTTGGGTGTAAAACAGGCGTCCATCGTCCTGTTGAGAGTGGGCTCTGTGGGTTAATGCGTTCGCCGGGCACCTGCTCCAAACTTAACGACTTAAGAATATATGTGTGTGTCTCTGTGTGTGTGTGTATGTGTGTGTATATATGTGTGTGTCTCTGTGTGTGTGTCTGTGTATGTGTGTGTGTATATGTGTGTATGTGTGTGTCTGTGTGTGTGTCTGTGTGTGTGTCTGTGTCTGTGTGTGTCTCTGTGTGTGTGTCTGTGTGTGTGTCTGTGTCTGTGTGTGTGTCTGTGTGTGTCTGTGTGTGTGTCTGTGTGTGTGTGTCTGTGTGTGTGTATGTGTGTGTGTATGTGTGTGTGTCTGTCTGTGTGTGTCTGTGTGTGTGTGTGTGTCTGTGTGTGTGTCTGTGTGTGTGTGTGTGTGTCTGTGTGTGTGTCTGTGTGTGTGTGTCTGTGTCTGTGTGTGTGTCTGTGTGTGTGTGTGTCTGTGTGTCTCTCTGTGTGTGTGTCTGTGTGTGTGTCTGTGTGTGTGTCTGTGTGTGTGTGTGTCTGTGTGTGTGTGTATGTGTGTGTGTGTATGTGTGTGTGTATGTGTGTGTGTCTGTCTGTGTGTGTCTGTGTGTGTGTCTGTGTGTGTGTGTGTCTGTGTGTGTGTCTGTGTGTGTGTCTGTGTGTGTGTGTGTGTCTGTGTCTGTGTGTGTATGTGAGTGTGTGTCTGTGTGTGTGTATATGTGTGTGTGTATGTGTGTGTGTGTGTGTTTGAGTGTGTGTGTGTGTGTGTGTGAGTGTGAGTGTGTGTGTGTGTGTCTGTGTGTGTGTGAGTGTGTGTGTGTGAGTATGTGTGTGTGTGTGTGTCTGTGTGTCTCTCTGTGTGTGTGTCTGTGTGTGTGTGTCTGTGTGTCTCTCTGTGTGTGTGTCTGTGTATGTGTGTGTGAGTGTGAGTGTGTGTGTGTATATGTGTGTGTGTATGTGTGTGTGTATATGTGTGTATGTGTGTGTCTCTGTGTGTGTGTGAGTGTGTGTGAGTATGTGTGTATGTGTGTGTGTATATATGTGTGTGTGTATGTCTGTGTGTGTATGTATGTGAGTGTGTGTGTTTGAGTGTGTGTGTGTGTCTGTGTGTGTGTGTGTCTGTGTGTGTGTGTTTGTGTATGTGTGTGTGAGTGTGTGTGTGTCTCTGTGTGTGTGTGTCTGTGTGTGTGTCTGTGTATGTGTGTGTCTGTGTCTGTGACTGTGTGTGTGTGTGTCTGTGTATGTGTGTCTGTGTGTGTGTCTGTGGGTGTGTCTGTGTCTGTGTGTGTGTATTTTTTTTCACAGAGAGGAAGGGAGAGGGGTAGACAGTCAGAAACATCCTTGAGAGAGAAACATCGATCCGCCGCCTCCCGCACGCCCCCCACTGGGGATGTGCCCGCAACCAGGGTCCATGCCCTTGACCAGGAATCGAACCCGGGACCCTTCTGTCCACAGGCTGACGCTCTGTCCACTGAGCCACACCGGTGAGGGCTGAGAACCTTTTTGTTTTAATTATTTTTTTTTCTGCATCGCCATCCCATCTTTGCAGCCTCTAACACTGTCCATATCCATTTTGTTTTATTTATTTAATTATTTAAGATAGGTATATATTTATTGATTTCCAGAGAGAGGGAGGGAGAGGGGAGAGAGAGAGAGAGAGAGAGAGAGAGAGAGAGAGAGAGAGAGAAATACCCATGAAGAGAGAGAATCACGGACCGGCTGCCTCCTGCACGCCCCCACTGGGGATGAGCCCGCAACCCGGGCCTGTGCCCTCGACCGGGACTCGAACCCGGGACCCTTCTGTCCACAGGCCGAGGCTCTGTCCGCCGAGCCGCCCCGGATTGGATTTCTTTTCTTGTCTTTCCGTCCATCTGTCTCCCTCCCCATCTGCTTTCGAGCTGCGTGCCTCCATCCTCGATGAAAGTAGGTTATGGAATCAGCAGAATGTGGAAGTCGGAGTTATTTTTAGCGGCAGGGGTGTGGCTTCCGGCGTGTTCCATCCCGGGGGGGGCCCAGCTCCCCGGGGAGCGAGGTTCCGAAAGCTCCGTGACCCCGCCAGGTGTGTGCGGGGCGAGCTTCGGGGTCCTGGCCTCACGCTCCCTGCTCCCTGCAGCCAGCCCGAGGCAGGGAGGAGGGAGGGAAGCCTCTGGGCCACCGTTACACACGCACACACGTGCACACAGACACAGACACACACACAGACACACGCTTATACATGCACACACATGGACACAGACACATACACAGATACACACTTATATACACACACGTGTACACAGACACACACTTATACACGCACACATGTGTACACACAGAGACACATACACAGATACATGCATATACACGCACACACGTGTACACACACACGCTTATACACGCACACACGTGGACACATACACAGATACACGCTTATACACGCACACACGTGTACAGAGACACATGCTTATACACACGCGTACACACAGAGACACATACACAGATACACGCCTATACACGCACACATGTGTACACAGACACAGACAGATACACACTTATACACGCACACACGTGGACACAGACACAGACACATACACAGATACATGCTTATACACACACAGACATACACACAGATACAGAAACACACATATACACACAGACACATAGACACACTTATACATAGACACACACATGTACACAGACACACACAGACATACACACAGACACACACAGACATACACACAGATACAGAAACACACAGATACACACAGACACACAGACACACTTATACACAGACACACACACGTACACACAGACACAGACACAGTTACACAGACACACATGTACACAGACACATAGAGACACAGTTACACGCTTATACAGACATACACATATACATACACACATACACATACACACATATACAGACACACATACACACGTATACACAGACACAGATACACACTTATACATGCACACACGTGGACACATACACAGATACACGCTTATACACGCACACACGTGGACACAGACACAGACACATACACAGATACATGCTTATACACACACAGACATACACACAGATACAGAAACACACATATACACACAGACACACACACATAGACACACTTATACACATACCCACACACATACACACACACACACAGACATACACACAGACACACACAGACCTACACACAGATACAGAAACACACAGATACACACAGATACATAGACACACTTATACACAGACACACACGTACACAGACACACAGACACACTTATACACAGACGCACACATGTACACAGACACACACAGACATACACACAGATACACACAGACACGTAGACACACTTATACACAGACACACACACGTACACACAGACACAGACACAGTTACACACACACACACATACACAGACACAGAGACACAGATACATGCCTATACAGACATACACATATACATACACACATACACATACACACATATACAGACACACATACACACGTACACACAGACACAGACACAGATACACACTTCTACACAGACACATATACACACAGACACAGATACATACTTATACACAGATACACATAACACACAGAGACACACATACAGACATACACGTATACATACACACATACACATGCATACACACACATACAGACACACATTGTCGGGAGGGTGGGCTGGGGGGCTGTGGGGTTGGAGGGGGAAAACGGGAGAGGAGGGGGGGGGGGCAGTCCTGCGTGCACACCGTCTACATTTCTCAAAACAGGAACAGCAGACGGGAGTCTGGGAGAGACTGGGAGGGTTCGAGAGGAGCAGACGGGCGGGGTGGGGGGGAAGGGAGAGAGAAATCCTTCGGCGGAAAGGCAGCTCGGTTATCTGAAATGGGGGGGTGGGAGACGTGGCCCTGGCTGGGGTTGCTCAGTGGATAGAGCGTCGGCCTGCAGCCTGAAAGGTCCCGGGTTCGATTCCGGTCGAGGGCATGGACCTCGGCGGCGGGCACATCCCCAGCGGGGGGCGTGCGGGAGGCGGCTGATGGATGTTTCTCTCTCATCATCGATGTTTCTGACTCTCTATCCCTCTCCCTTCCTCTGTGTAAAAAAAATCCATAAAATATATTTCAAAAAAGTAAGTAAAAATCTATGTATATAAAAGCCTAAGCGATCATCGCAACCGCACACATGACGGAACAGCCTGTGTGGGGCGAACACACCTGCAGGGCGGGGCAGTAAGGGGTGACCTGTCTGGCGGGGAAGGGGGGCATTTAGGGGTGACCAGGCAGGCGGGCAGGTGGGCAGTTAGGAGCCAGCGGTTCTGGATTGTTGCAGGGACGTCCGACCGACTGCCCATTTTAGGCCCCGTCCTGGGGATCGGGCCTAAATGGGCAGTCGGACATCTCCCGGGGGGTCCTGGATGGGAGAGGGTGCGGGCCGGGCTGAGGGACACCTTCCCTCCCTCCCCCCCAACACACACACACAACCATGCATGAATCTTGTGCATCAGGCCTCTGTCCTCCTAACAAAAGAGTCGTTGGCAGATGGACCGTCTCGCCAACACGCAAGAGGGCTGCCCCCGTGTGGTCAAAGATCCTGCTCCCGTGTGGACACAAGATGGCCTGCAGGGGAGAGCCGTTGGGGGCGATCAGGCCTGCAAGCGAGGGCATTTAGGGCTTACTAGGCTTGCAAGGGAGGGCAATTGTAGGCGATCAGGCCAGCAGGGGAGGACAGTTAGGGGTGACCAGGCCGGCAGAGGAGGGACGTTGGGGGCCAACAGGCTGGCAGGGGAGATACTAGAGGCCCCGGTGCACGAATTCGGGCACCTGTGGGGGGGTCCCAGGCCTGCGGGATCGGGCTGAAACCGGCTCTCCGACATCCCCCGAGGGATCCCGGATGGCGGGAGGACGCAGGCCAGGTCGAGGGGCCCCAACCGGTGCACGATCGGGGCCGGGGAGGGACCGAGGGAGGGCTCCAGGGTGTGTCCGGCCCGACTCACTCAGTCCCGGGGAGGGACGTGGGAGGGCTCCAGGGTGTGTCCGGCCCGACTCACTCAGTCCCGATCGGCCGGACCCCAGCAGCAAGCTCACCTACCGGTCAGAGCGTTTGCCCCCTGGTGGTCAGTGCGCGTCATAGCGACCGGTCGACTGTCTGCCCCCTGGTGGTCAGTGCACGTCATAGCGACAGGCCGACTGTCTGCCCCCTGGTGGTCAGTGCACGTCACAGCGGCCGGTCGACGGTCTGCCCCCTGGTGGTCGGTGCACGTCACAGCGACCAGTCTACTGTCTGCCCCCTGGTGGTCGGTGCACGTCATAGCGACCGGTCCGACTGTCTGCCCCCTGGTGGTCAGTGCACGTCACAGCGACCGGTCGACTGTCTGCCCCCTGGTGGTCAGTGCACGTCACAGCGACCGGTCAACTGTCAGCCCCTGGTGGTCAGTGCGCGTCACAGCGACCAGTCTACTGTCTGCCCCCTGGTGGTCAGTGCGCGTCACAGCGACCGGTCAACTGTCTGCCCCCCGGTGGTCAGTGCACATTATAGCGACCGGTCGACGGTCTGCCCCCTGGTGGTCAGTGCGTGTCACAGCGACCGGTCGACGGTCCGCCCCCTGGTGGTCAGTGCACGTCATGGCGACCGGTCGACTGTCTGCCCCCTGGTGGTCAGTGCACGTCACAGCGACTGGTCGACTGTCTGCCCCCTGGTGGTCAGTGCACGTCACAGCGACTGGTCGACTGTCCGCCCCCTGGTGGTCAGTGCACGTCACGGCGACCGGTCGACCGGTCGACTGTCTGCCCCCTGGTGGTCAGTGCACGTCACAGCGACTGGTCGACTGTCTGCCCCCTGGTGGTCAGTGCACGTCACAGCGACCGGTCGACGGTCCGCCCCCTGGTGGTCAGTGCACGTCACGGCGACCGGTCGACCGGTCGACTGTCTGCCCCCTGGTGGTCAGTGCACGTCACAGCGACTGGTCGACTGTCTGCCCCCTGGTGGTCAGTGCACGTCATGGCGACTGGCGGAGCAGCCTCCGTGTATCATCAGCATACGTCGCTTTGATTGGCTGACCGGCCGCCCGGTCGCCCGGCCCTCTTAGCACAGGAGGCTTGTGTTGGGTAGGATTTATTCACATCCCTCTCTCTCTTCCGTTCCAGGCGTGTCCGCCCCGCTCCCCAGCACGCCCGGAAATGGCCAGCGCCGTGGTCTGCAAACTCCGGGGGCCCCCGCCGCTGCCGCTCCGAAGATGAAATTGCATAGGGGCAGCCGTCCTCGAACCCTTAGCCGCCCTCGAACCTCCCCGTCCTGCGCTTCCTCGTCCGATCCTGCGTCAAAGGTTTGTTTGCTAAACCTGTCTTCCTTTCCCTGATATTCCAGGGAGTAGTAGAAGGTGTTTTTTTTTTAAAAAAAAAAGTGTATTTTTTTTATTGATTTCAGAGAAGATGGGAAAGGGAGAGAGAGAGAGAGAAGCATGCACGAGGAGAGAGAAGCATGCACCGGCTGCCTCCGGCACGCCCCCTCCTGGGGATGGAACCCCCAACCCTGAGCCTGTGCCCTTGACCGGGACTCGAACCCTGACCTCCTGCTTCCTAGGTTGACGTTCAACCCCTGCGCCCCGCCGGCCGGGCAAATATTGCTGATATTTTAATTCCGTCAGGTTCTAACACAGGTGCATACAAGACTGGTTTAGTTCTTTTTCTAAAAAAAAAGAAAAAGTATATATATTTTATTGATTTTTTCTACAGAGCAGAAGGGAGAGGGACAGAGAGTCAGAAACATCGACGAGAGAGAAACATCCATCAGCCGCCTCCTGCACGCCTCCTACTGGGGATGTGCCTGCAGCCAAGGTCCACGCCCTTGACCGGAATCGAACCCGGGACCCTTCCCGTGCACAGGCCGACGCTCTATCCACTGAGCCACCCCGGCTAGGCTAGTGGTAGGCAAACTCACGAGCCCTCGGAGCCGAACATGAATGGCACAAGGATGGACATTTCTTCTGAGTGCCAGGTGTCTTTAAACGTAAACTCCCGTCGGCATTTCTTCGGCACAGACTCGCCCGGGGCTTCGTGGTTTGTGGAAGAGCCGTCCTCCAGGGGCCGGAGAGCCGTCTGTGGCTCTCGAGCCGTGGTTTTGCTGGCCACGGGGCTCGGGCGAAAAAAAAAATGTTCTGAAAAAAAAAAGAAAAAAAAAGAAAAGAATTCCTTTATGTCACTAGCAACTGACTAGGTCTCGTAACTCCCCTCGTGAAAGCTGGTAAAGAATAACCTTGCACAACCGGTGTGGCTCAGGGTTCGAGGGTTGACCTAGGAGCCGGAGGACAGGGTTCGATTCCCGGCCAAGGGCACAGGCCCGGGCTGGGGGATCCTCCCCCATAGGGGGCGTGCGGGAGGCGGACGGTCCGTAATTCTCTCTCAGGATTGAGGTTTCTCTCTCTCTCTCTCTCTCTTCCTCTCTGCAGTCAATAAAAAATATATATATTAAAGCCAAAACCGGTGTTGCTCAGCGGATGGAGTGTCGGCATGCGGACAGAAGGGTCCCGGGTTCGATTCCCCCGGTCAAGGGCATGGACCTTGGCTGCGGGCACATCTCCAGTAGAGGGAGGTGTGTGTGCAGGAGGCGGCTGGTCGACGATTTTGACTTTCTATCCCTCTCCCTTCCTCTCTGTAAAATAAATAAATAAAAATCAATACAATATATTAAAAAATAAAAAAAAATAAGCTATGCTAATAAAAGGGTAAAATGCTAATTAGACCGGATAGACCGGGCGTCTTCTCGACGTCCTTCCAAACAAAGCCATGGTGTTGGGGGGCAGAGACAGAGGCAGGGGAGGGCAGTTAGGGGGGGACCAGGTCAGCAGGGGAGGGCAGTTAGGGGGGGACCAGGTCAGCAGGGGAGGGCAGTTAGGGGTGATCAGGCCAGCAGGGGAGGGCAGTTAGGGGGGGACCAGGTCAGCAGGGGAGGGCAGTTAGAGGTGATCAGGCCAGCAGGGGAGGGCAGTTAGGGGGGGACCAGGTCAGCAGGGGAGGGCAGTTAGGGGCGATCAGGCCGGCAGGGGAGGGCAGTTAGGGGCGATCAGGCCGGCAGGGGAGAGCAGTCCAATGCACCCCTCCCTGTGGCTCCGTGGGTGAGCGTCCGTCAGCCCAGGCACCGGGACTCCCTGCCCCCTGGTGGCCGACGCACGCCACAGCGACTGGTCGGCCCTGATGGCCCCGTTCTCAAGTTCGTTATCCTCATCTCCTTTCTCTCCCCCTCCCCCCCCCAAGGCTGACCACAGGGCCCCGGATTCATCCTAACGGAGCGTCCTCATTGGCCGGCGTTGGGGAGCCTCCCTTCCCTGCAGCGGCGGCGGCGTCTTCGTGGGTGTCTGATTTCACGATCGAGAGGAACCGGCCGCCCTCGACCTTGACCTTGACCTCGACCTTGACCTTGACCTTGACCTCGACCTTGACCTTGACCTTTGTCTATGACCTCTCCCCAAACCGGCCCGCATTGCCCGTCGCATCCCGTCGCTTCTTCCTCCCGGGGCCGCCCTTGTCCCCGCGGGCTGGCTCCCCCGTCTCGCCTGGGGCCGAGCCTCGCAACACGGATGCGGTCCTGAAACCATGTCTCGACCCCGAGGGCCGGCGTGGGCCCCCCTCGCCCTCGTCCGGTCGGGCGTCTGCCTGTGTGTCACGGCGCTGGCTCTCCGGCTCCCCCCGGCCGGCGGGCAGGCCCAGCACCCCGTGGTGGGCACCAACTACGGCAAGATTCGCGGCGTGCGGACCGCCCTGCCCAATGAGATCCTGGGCCCAGTGGAGCAGTTCCTGGGGGTGCCTTATGCGGCGCCCCCCACGGGGGAGCGGCGCTTCCAGCCCCCCGAACCCCCCTCGTCCTGGACCGGGGTGCGCAACGCCACCCAGTTCGCGCCCGTGTGCCCCCAGCACCTGGACGAGCGCTCGCTGCTGCACGACATGCTTCCCGTCTGGTTCTCAGCCAACCTGGACACTATCATGACGTACGTGCAAGACCAGAGCGAGGACTGCCTGTACCTCAACCTGTACGTGCCCACCGAGGACGGTGAGTGCTGCTGGCCGCCCGCCGGCCCCCCCTCACCCCCTGAGGCCGGGGTCCGGGGGAGCGGGTGGGCGTGGGAGGGGACACGCTGGTGCGGGTGTATGTTCTCTGACCCGTGCGGTGGATGTGGTCACATAAACTTGGAATCGGCGGGGGGACGGGGGACGCCGGAATGAATGAATGAGTTCACTAGTCTGATAACCAGTCCCTGTCGCCGGAATGAATGAATGAGTTCACTATTCTGATAATCCAGTCCCTGTCGCCGGAATGAATGAATGAGTTCGCTAGTCTGATAACCAGTCCCTGTCGCCGGAATGAATGAATGAGTTCACTATTCTGATAATCCAGTCCCTGTCGCCGGAATGAATGAATGAGTTAACTATTCTGATAATCAGTCCCTGTCGCCGGAATGAATGAATGAGTTCACTATTCTGATAATCCAGTCCCTGTCGCCGGAATGAATGAATGACTTCACCCTGTTTACACCCAGTACTGTAGCCGGAATGAATGAATGAGTTCATTATTCTGATAACCCAGTCCCTGTCACCGGAATGAATGAATGAGTTAACTATTCTGATAACCCAGTCCCTGTCGCCGGAATGAATGAATGACTTCCCATGTTTACACCCAGCCCCTGTCGCCGGAATGAATGAATGAGTTCACTATTCTGATAACCCAGTCCTGTCGCCGGAATGAATGAATGAGTTCACCCTGTTTACACCCGGCCCCTGTCGCCGGAATGAATGAATGAGTTCACTATTCTGATAACCCAGTCCTGTCGCCGGAATGAATGAATGAGTTCACCCTGTTTATACCCGGCCCCTGTAGCCGGAATGAATGAATGAGTTCACTATTCTGATAACCAGTCCCTGTCGCCGGAATGAATGAATGACTTCGCCCTGTTCACACCCAGCCCTGTAGCCGGAATGAATGAATGAGTTCACTATTCTGATAACCAGTCCCTGTAGCCGGAATGAATGAATGAGTTCACTATTCTGATAACCCAGTCCCTGTCGCCGGAATGAATGAATGAGTTAACTATTCTGATAACCAGTCCCTGTAGCCGGAATGAATGAATGAGTTCACTATTCTGATAACCCAGTCCTGTCGCCGGAATGAATGAATGAGTTCACTATTCTGATAACCCAGTCCTGTCGCCGGAATGAATGAATGAGTTCACTATTCTGATAACGAGTCCCTGTAGCCGGAATGAATGAATGAGTTAACTATTCTGATAACCCAGTCCTGTAGCCGGAATGAATGAATGAGTTAACTATTCTGATAATCAGTCCCTGTAGCCGGAATGAATGAATGAGTTCACTATTCTGATAACCCAGTCCTGTAGCCGGAATGAATGAATGAGTTCACTAGTCTGATAACCCAGTCCCTGTCGCCGGAATGAATGAATGAGTTCACTATTCTGATAATCAGTCCCTGTCGCCGGAATGAATGAATGAGTTCACTATTCTGATAATCCAGTCCCTGTCGCCGGAATGAATGAATGAGTTCACTATTCTGATAACCCAGTCCTGTCGCCGGAATGAATGAATGACTTCGCCCTGTTTACACCCAGTACTGTCGCCGGAATGAATGAATGAGTTCATTATTCTGATAACCCAGTCCCTGTCACCGGAATGAATGAATGAGTTAACTATTCTGATAACCCAGTCCCTGTCGCCGGAATGAATGAATGACTTCCCATGTTTACACCCAGCCCCTTTCGCCGGAATGAATGAATGACTTCGCCCTGTTCACACCCATTCCCTGTAGCCGGAATGAATGAATGACTTCGCCCTGTTTACACCCAGTCCTGTCGCCGGAATGAATGAATGACTTCGCCCTGTTTACACCCAGTCCTGTAGCCGGAATGAATGAATGACTTCGCCCTGTTTACACCCAGTCCTGTAGCCGGAATGAATGAATGACTTCGCCCTGTTTACACCCAGTCCCTGTCGCCGGAATGAATGAATGACTTCGCCCTGTTTACACCCAGCCCCTGTAGCCGGAATGAATGAATGACTTCGCCCTGTTCACACCCAGCCCCTGTCGCCGGAATGAATGAATGACTTCGCCCTGTTTACACCCAGCCCCTGTAGCCGGAATGAATGAATGACTTCGCCCTGTTTACACCCAGCCCCTGTAGCCGGAATGAATGAATGACTTTGACCTGTTTACACCCAGTCCCTGTCGCCGGAATGAATGAATGACTTCGCCCTGTTCACACCCAATCCTGTCGCCGGAATGAATGAATGACTTCGCCCTGTTTACACCCAGTCCCTGTCGCCGGAATGAATGAATGACTTCGCCATTTTCACACCCAGTCCCTGTAGCCGGAATGAATGAATGACTTCGCCCAGTTTACACCCAGTCCTGTAGCCGGAATGAATGAATGACTTCGCCCTGTTTACACCCAGTCCTGTAGCCGGAATGAATGAATGACTTCGCCCTGTTTACACCCAGTCCTGTAGCCGGAATGAATGAATGACTTCGCCCTGTTTACACCCGGCCCCTGTAGCCGGAATGAATGAATGACTTCGCCCTGTTTACACCCAGTCCTGTAGCCGGAATGAATGAATGACTTTGCCCTGTTTACACCCAGTCCTGTAGCCGGAATGAATGAATGACTTCGCCCTGTTTACACCCAGCCCCTGTCGCCGGAATGAATGAATGACTTCTCCCTGTTTACACCCAGTCCTGTAGCCGGAATGAATGAATGACTTCGCCCTGTTTACACCCAGCCCCTGTAGCCGGAATGCCCCGGCGCGGGGGAGCTGGGCCGAGGAGGGGCGTTGCTGTCTGCTCTCCCGTTTGGGGGTTCAGGGGCCGTTGTTTGCTGTCGAGTGTGCTGAGGACGGGCGGAGTGTGGGAATACACCGGCCGAGGGAATATTTTCTTTTTCTTTGTTTAATGAAAGGGTTGGACTTCATGGATGGGGGTGTGTGTGTGTGTGTTGGGGGGAAGGTCCGGTGGTTGATATAAATCTGGGGTTCGCGTTACCTCGAGCACACACTGCGGTCGAAAGGCGGGTGGGTGTCGGCCGGCGGCTGTGGCTGGATTCAGCGTCTCCCGAGTCGGAGTTTGCCCGTGGAAATCCCTTCCCGTCTGTCGGATGATCCTCTATCCGCTGAGCCAAACTGGTTAGGGCTGTAATTCTGTTTAAAAAAAATTGTTTTTATTAATTGATTTTTTTTTTTGAAAGGGAGAAAGGGAAAGGTGGAGAGAGAGAGAGAGAGAGAGAGAGAGAGAGAGAGAGAATGAATAAATCATGGCTTGGCTGGTCAGAGTGAGGAATTTGTGTGTGTGTTTAAATATGCTCTTTTTTCTTTTTTAAAAATATATTTTATTGATTTTTTTTACAGAGCGGAAGGGAGAGGGAGAGAGAGTCAGAAACATGGATGAGAGAGAAACATCCATCAGCCGCCTCCTGCACGCCCCC
>CM050509.1:142829786-142832286 GCA_027563665.1 Antrozous pallidus
CCATTCCATTCCATCGCATTTCATTGCATTCCATCGCATTACATTCCATTGCATTCCATCCATTGCATTACATTTCATTGCATTGTATCACATTGCATTGCATTCCATTCCATTGCATTCCATTCCATTCCATTGCATTCCATTGCATTGTATTGCATTCTATTCCATTCCATTGCATTGCATCGCATCCCATTGCATTCCATTCCATTGCATTCCACTGTATTCCATTCCATTCCATTGCATTCCACTGTATTCCATTCCATTGCATTCCATTCCATTGCATTGCATTCCATTGCATTCCATCGCATTCCATTCCATTCCATTGCATTCCATTCCATTGTATTGCATTCTATTCCATTCCATCGCATTCTATTCCATTGCATTCCATCGCATTCCATTCCATTGTATTCCGTTCCATTCCATTGTATTCCATTCCATTCTATTCCATTGCATTGCATTCCATTGCATTCCATTCCATTGTATTGCATTCCATTCCATTCCATTCCATTCCATTGTATTGCATTCCATCGCATTCCATTCCATTCCATCACAATCCATTCCATTCCATTCCATCGCATTGCATTCCATTCCATTGCATTGCATTCCATTGCATTCCATTCCATCACATTCCATTCCATTCTATTCCATTCCATTGCATTCCATTGCATTCCAGTGTATTCCATTCCATTGCATTCCATTCCATCGCATTGCATTTCATTGCATTATATCACATTGCATTCCATTGCATTCCATTCCATCACATTGCATTGCATTCCATTCCATTGCATTCCATTCCATTCCATTGCATTCCATTGTATCCCATTCCATTCTATTCCATTGTATTGCATTGCATTCTATTCCATTCCATCGCATTCCATTGCATCCCATTCCATCGCATTTCATTCCACTCCGTTCCACTCTGCTCCACTCCACTCCGCTGCTCCATTCCATTCCATTCCACTCCACTCCATTCCATTCCTACCCAATCCCGTTGCACTTTTCATCACCTGGGAATTTGAAGAAAGAGAGAGAGAGGGGGGGGGGAAGGAAGGAAGGAAGGAAGGAAGGAAGGAAAGAAAGAAAACACACACAAATGCATTCATTAAAGTCTGTCAGGCTCCCCCTGGCTGGTGTGGCTCAGTGGATAGAGCCTCAGCCCACGGGCGGATGGGTCCCGGGCTCGATGCGGGTCAAGGGCGCCGCTGGCCACAGTTGCAGGCCCAATGCCGGCGTGTGTCTCTCTCCCACGGATGTTTCTCTCTGTCTCTCCTCCTCCTCCCTCCGACCTCGCTCATCGTCCCCGGAGAGCCGTCTCCCGGGGTGGCTCAGTGGATAGAGCGTCGCCCTGCGGACGGACAGGTTCCGGGTTCGATTCCTGGTCAGGGGCACAGGCCTGGGTGGTGGCCTCGATCCCCGGTGGGGGGCGTGCAGGAGGCAGCCGGTCGACGTTTCTCTCTCATCGATGTTTCTGACTCTCTTTCTCCCTTCTTGTCTGTAAAAAAGTCAATAATATATATATATTTTAAAAAATAGAGGAAACATGGGGGGCTCCTGTGTCCCCAGGCCTTGACCCACTCATGATGGGGCTGTGTGGAACAAGGGCGGGGGTCCCAGGGGCCCCCCGACGCTGGTGACAAGGACCTGACCATAGGATGGTCTCACACTGTGTCTTTTCTATCTTGGTTCTGCCACTCCCTCCCTGTCAATTCCCCTTTTAGGCTTTAGAGCGAGGGGTGGGGGCGTGGGGTCCCGCGTGGGGCACCAGGGGAAGAGAGAGCTGCGGCTGTGGGCGGAACCTTAGCTGGTGTGGCTCAGTGCACAGAGCATCAGCCCCCGGCCTGAAGGGTCCCGAGTTCGATCCAGCAGGTGGATAGTGTGGGGTGCACACCTTGCAGGAGCTCACGGCAGCCAAAATGCAAATCGATCCCCAGAGAGAGGGAGAACGGGAGGCCGTCCAGCATCTCCTGACCGCTGTCCAGAGCCCGGGGTACGGTACTGGGGGGGCAGTTAGCAGGGATTAGCTCATTTACCCTGCGTGGGACGACTCTCGCCAACAGCTCGGAGCAGGAGCGTTTCTGAGCCGGGGGGCGACAAGCCCTCGTTTGCATGGGGGGCGGGGATGAACGAGGCGGGTCCTCCTGGGAATGGCTGAGGCCCCTGCCGTGGCCGGTGGCCGTGTCCAGCGGGTGTTAGTCGATGAATCTGCAGACAGGCCGGAGCCCCCGCTTCTTCGTGGCCGGCGGCCTGCGTCTCTGACCACGGGGGACGGGGCGAGGGGGGCGGGGGGGGGTAAGGTTCGGTGTCTCCTTTCAAGGGTGTGTGGATGCGATATTTCTTTTCACACACACGGAATGGCGGGGCGAGGGTGATCTCGGAAGGCACAGTAATCTGGCCACTCCGTGTCTGTCCTGTAGAATAAAAGGTGAGTCATAGGCAAATGGTCCCCTCGACCGGGAGTTCGACCAGCAGGCAGGCCGGCCGACCGCCCGCGTCCCCTCCC
>CM050509.1:142839786-142854786 GCA_027563665.1 Antrozous pallidus
AGGACAGCAGGGGAGGGCAGTTGGGAGTGACCAGGCCTGCAGGGGAGGGCAGTTGGGGGGACCAGGCCTGCAGGGGAGGGCAGTTGGGGGGACCAGGCCTGCAGGGGAGGGCAGTTAGGGGTGACCAGGACAGCAGGGGAGGGCAGTTGGGAGGGACCAGGCCTGCAGGGGAGGGCAGTTGGGAGGGACCAGGCCAGCAGGGGAGGGCCGTTGGGGGGAATCGCTCGGCAGGCAGAAGTGGTCAGGGGGCGAGCAGGCAGGCAGGCGGGCGAGCCGTCGGGAGCCAGCGGTCCCGGACTGTGAGAGGGATCGTCCGACCAGGAATAGGCCTACACGGGCCGTCGGCCGTCCCTCGAGGGGTCCCCGGAATCGGAGAGGGGGTGCAGGCCGGCCCGAGAGACACCACACGCTCCCTCCCTGTGCTCACGCGTGTCGTCCCCCGGCCTCTGGTGACCCCAGGGCGGGAAAGGGAGTTGTGGATCCACCCGGCGTCCCTCAGCCGTCGGCCCCCGCGGGGAGGGGCCGGGAGGGGTTCCCTTCGCAGGGAAATGAGCCGGGGGGGGGGGGGGGAGACGGAGACCGCGTGTCCCCGTCAACGGGGGAAATGCAGCGAGCCAAAGGCACCCCTAGGCCCCGAGGGAGGACTGGCTTTCCCTCAACAGCCCGCGGAGAATTCCGGGAGCGGAGAGGGGGGTTGTCCGTCCAGTGTCGACGGGCACACAGGCGGGGACGGGGCAAAGAGGCGGACGTCCGCTCGCCCGGGCCCCGGGGCTCAGTCGGTGGAGCGTCGGCCTAGGAAGTGGGAGGTCCCGGGTTCGAGTCCCGGTCGAGGGCACAGGCCCGGGTTGTGGGTTCGATCGCCAGTGGGGGGCGTGCAGGAGGCGGCCGGTCGGTGATTCTCTCTCTCTCTCTCTCTCTCTGAAATCGGTCCTATCTCATAAAAAAGTTCATGGGCTAAGTGTCTGCGCAACTGTGCAGACAATCAACCAATCAAAGCATGGTATGCTAATGATATGCGAAGGCCGCTCAACCGCTCGCTGTGACGTGCACTGACCACCAGGGGGCAGACAGTCGACCGGTCGCTATGATGTGCACTGACCACCAGGGGGCAGACAGTCGACCGGTCGACCGGTCGCTGTGACGTGCACTGACCACCAGGGGGCAGACAGTCGACTGGTCGCTGTGACGTGCACTGACCACCAGGGGGCAGACAGTCGACCGGTCGCTGTGACGTGCACTGACCACCAGGGGGCAGACAGCCGACCGGTCGCTGTGACGTGCACTGACCACCAGGGGGCAGTCGGTCGACCAGTCGTTATGACGTGCACTGACCACCAGGGGGCAGTCGGTCGACCGGTCGCTATGACGTGCACTGACCACCAGGGGGCAGACGCTCTGACCGGTAGGTGAGCTTACTGCTGGGGTCCAGCCAATCAGGACAGAGCGAGTCGGGCCGGACACACCCTGGAACCCTCCCACGTCCCTCCCCAGCCCCGATCGTGAACCGGTGGGGTCCCCCGGCCTCCCCTGCACCCTCTCTCCATCCGGGACCCCTCGGGGGACGTCGGAGAGCCGGTTTCGGCCCGATCCCCCAGGCCGGGCCGAGGGGTGCACAAATTCGTTCATGGGGCCTCTAGTAAAAATACATTTCCATTAAAAAAAAAAGCCGCCAAAACCAGTTTGGCTCAGTGGATAGAGCATCGGCCTGCGGACTGAAGGGTCCCGGGTTCGATTCCGGTCAAGGGCATGGACGTTGGCTGCGGGCACATCCCCGGTGGGGGGCGTGCAGGAGGCGGCGGATGGATGTTTCTCTCTCATCATCGATGTTTTTAACTCTCTCTCCCTCTCCCTTCCTCTCTGTGAAACATCAATAAAATATATAACTATATATATAAAAGGCCATCCCTGTGCGCTAGGTGCCGAGCACATAGTAGGAGTCCCTCCCCACCATGTGTGTGCGTGCGCATTGCTGGGGGGTCCCCCTGTGTGCGGTGCCCAAGGTAAGTGCTGTGAGTTGATTCATTTTTATTTATTTTCATTTTTTAATTTTACGAATTGGAACAGCCGTAACCTTTCGGCGAGGACGTCACGAGGGCTTCGGGCGTCGCCGATGTTATTCTCGGGGTTTTGCTTCGTCCGAGGAAATACTTGTTGGAAATCCCAGCGTGTGTGTGTGTGTGTGTGTGTGTGTGTGTATGCGTGTGTGTGTGCGTGTGTGTGTGTATGCGTGTGTGTGTGCGTGTGTGAGTGTGTGCGTGCGTGTGTGTGTGCGTGCGTGTGTGTGTATGAGTGTGAGTGTGTGTATGAGTGTGAGTGTGTGTGTGTGTGAGTGTGTGTGTGTGTCTGTGTGTGTGTGTGTGTGTGTGTGTGTGTGTATCTGTGTGTCTGTGTGTGTGTGTGTGTGTGTGCGTGTGTGTGTGTGTGTGTGTGTGTGTCTGTGTGTGTGTGAGTGCGTGTGTGTGTGTGTCTGTGAGTGTGTGTGTGAGTGTGTGAGTGTCTGTGCGTGCGTGTGTGTCTGTGTGTGTCTGTGTGTGTGTGAGTGCGTGTGTGTGTGCGTGTGTGTGTGTGAGTGCGTGTGTGTGTGTGTGTGTGTTTGGAAACCTTTCCTGGAGACGGTGCGTCCGTTAACACGCACCAACACGCGTGGCCATCGAGCCTGTCAGAAGGGGAAAATCTGCTTTTTGGGGGGGACGATGTAATGTTCTCTTTTTTGTGTGTCTTTTCCCGGAAACGTCACACGACCTTCTTCTTCTTTTTTTTTTTCTTTTTTCTTTGCCTCATTTTCACGCCCCCCGGAATGCATTTGCTCAAAATACACCCGATGGTTGCTTTTTATTTTTATTTTTTATTTTATTTTTTTGCAAAGAACAAGGAACTGTTTCCTCTGGACCTGTATTCTGTGTCTTTACATTTTTTCATCACCCCGTTTCTTTCTCCCTCTCTCTTTTTTAAAAAAAAAAAAAACCAGCGGAAACAGAATTTAACTTTTTTTTTTTGTGCAACATTCTTCTTCTTTTTTTTTTTTTATAATTTTTTAATTTTTTTGGTCTTTGGGTGACAGCTTCTCTTTTCTCTCCTGAACTTTTTTTTTTCTTCTTCTTCTTCTTCTTTTTTGGCAAACCTGTCGGTTTTGAATTCTTTTTCCCTTTATTTCCCCCTTCCCCGCCTCCCCCCGCCGACGCCAGGAGCCAACAGCAAGAGAAACACGGATGATATAACCACTAACCGCCGTGGCGAGGACGAAGGTATATTTTTTCTTGTTTTTTTTTTTTTTTTCCTTCTTTCTCTCTCTCTCTTTTTTTTTTTTTTCCTCTTCCCTCCTCCAAAGCTTGGTGCATGAGAATATCTCTTATCTCTCTGGTTATTTTTTTTTTTCTTTGGCATTTTTCCACCCTCCTTCTGCAACGGGTGGGCCTGCACGTGTTCTTGTTTGCAACCCACAGTGATTTTTCTTTTCTTTTCTTTGAATCCCCGAGGGCACACCGGCTGCCTACGTGTTACCCCTGGGCAGGCGTGTGCACACATCCCGGATACGTACGAAGGGACTCACACGGAAAAATCCACTTTTTTTTTTTCTGTGTCTCTTTTTTTTCTTTTCTTACTTTTTCTTATTTTTTTAATTAATGAAATTTTTTTTTTTTTTTTTGGGCCTGGCCATAAGTGAGGCCTAAAACTGGGCACACCCTCTATGCATGTCTGTCTTCTCTCCTCCGCCCCCCCCCCCCCCCCGAAGGTGGCTTTTGCGAGGCCCCAGTTGCATTTCCATCTCTGGTCTGGTCTGGTCTGCACGCCACCTGGGGGGAATGCACAACTTGGGGAACCCACGTTGGAGAGAAATTGGGGGGAGGCGGGGGGAGGGACTGCCCGCATCGGCCACTCAGAAATATTGTTTTCGCCTCGTCTGTCTGTACCCGTGTTGTCCGGCGTCTGAGACGGCCTTTGAACCCGGGAAAATCGTCACAGAAGTCGGGGGTCGGCTTAGACGCCGGGCGTACAAATACCGCAGTTTGTCGTGAGGACGGGCATCGCTCACTTGCCAGGGACATGCCCGGCACTGGCTCTCTCTCTCTCTCTCTGTTGTTTGTTACCTTCCTCCTCCCATCATCCTCCGTTCCCGTCGTCTTAGACGCCGGAAAAGACGGGTATCAAAAGCGTAAGCGACCGAGCGACTGGTCGACCGGTCGCTATGACGTGGACTGGCCACCGAGGGGCAGACGCTCGATGCTTTGAGTGGCCGCCCCCTGGTGGTCCGTGCGCACCCACAGCCCAACCTCTGCGGGTCCCTCCTGCTGGCGGGCCGGCCCCGATCGGGACCGGGCGGGACAGTTCCCATCAGCCCCGGCACCGGATCTGTGCACGAATTCGTGCACCGGGCCTCCAGTTGTTGTTATTATTATTATTATTATTATTACCGGGCTTCCAGTTATTTTATTATTATTGTCATTATTATCATTATTATTACCGGGCTTCCAGTTGTTTTATTATTATTGTCATTATTATTATTATTATTACCGGGCCTCCAGTTGTTGTTATTATTATTATTATCATTATTATTATTACCGGGCTTCCAGTTATTTTATTATTATTGTCATTATTATTATTATTATTACCGGGCTTCCAGTTGTTTATATTATTATTATTATCATTATTATTACCGGGCCTCCAGTTTTTTATTTTGTTATTATTGTCATTATTATTATTATTATTATCGGGCTTCCAGTTGTTTATATTATAATTATTATTATCATTATCATTATTATTACTGGGCCTCTAGTTTTTATTTTATTATTGTTGTTATTATTATTATTATTATTATTACCAGGCTTCCAGGTGTTTATTTTATTATTATTGTTATTATTATTATCATTAATATTATTATTATTACTGGGCTTCCAGTTGTTTCTTTTATTATTATTATATTATTATTATTATTATTATTATTGTTATTATTACCAGCCTTCCAGTTGTTTATTTTATTATTGTTGTTGTTATAATAATAATAATAATAATAATAATTATTATTATTACTATTACTGGGCTTCCAGTTGTTTATTTTATTATTATTTTATTATTATTATTATTATTATTATTATTACCAGGCTTCCAGTTGTTTATTTTATTGTTGTTGTTGTTGTTATAATAATAATAATAATAATAATAATTATTATTATTATTACTGGGCTTCCAGTTGTTTATTTTATTATATCATTATTATTATTATTATTATTATTATTTTTACAAGACAAACACCAAAAGTGCTTTATTCAAAGTCACGTCCATCACTAGCTCTACATTTCCCCCACCGTTCAGGCAATTTGTGGACCCTGTCCCAATCGGAATCTTCGTGTTTTAGAGCTTTTTCAAAACATAAAAATTGCCCTGTGGAGTCGGGCTCAGTGGACAGAGCATCCTCAGCCTGCAGAACGAAGGGTCCCGGGTTCGATTCCCGGTCAAGGGCATGGACCTTGGCTGCGGGCACATCCCCAGTGGGGGGCGTGCAGGAGGCGGCTGATGGTGATTCTCTCCCATCGATGTTTCTGACTCTCTATCCCTCTCTCTTCCTCTCTGTGAAAAAAAAATCAATAAAATATATTTAGAAAAATAATAATAATAACACTGAGGTTTCTCATTGGTGGAGACCCTCAAGGAGGGTGTATCCTTCCCGGGGAAAGACACAAATTCCGGTCGATTCATCGGGAGGAGGGACTGGTTTCTATCCCACCTCTTTTCTTCTGTCGCTCCGACGTCTCCGTATCAGAGTGTGTGTGTGTCTGTGTGTGTGTGTGTGTGTGTGTGTGTGTGTCTGTGTGTATGTGTCTGTGTGTGTGTGTCTGTGTGTGTGTCTGTGTGTGTGTGTGTGTCTGTGTGTGTCTGTGTGTCTGTGTGTGTGTGTGTGTGTGTGTGTCTGTGTCTGTGTGTGTCTGTGTGTGTCTGTGTGTGTGTGTCTGTGTGTGTGTGTCTGTGTGTGTGTGTGTCTGTGTGTGTGTGTGTGTCTGTGTGTGTGTGTGTCTGTGTGTGTGTGTGTCTGTGTGTGTCTGTGTGTGTGTGTCTGTGTGTGTGTGTGTCTGTGTGTGTGTCTGTGTGTGTGTGTGTGTCTGTGTGTGTGTGTCTGTGTGTGTGTGTGTGTGTGTCTGTGTGTGTGAGTGTGTGTGAGTGTGTGTGTGTGTGTGAGTGTGTGTCTCTGTGTGTGTGTGTATGTGTGTGTGTCTGTGTGTGTCTCTCTGTGTGTGTGTGTTTGTGTGTCTGTGTGTGTGTGTCTGTGTGTGTGTGTCTGTGTGTGTGTGTGTTTGTCTGTGTGTCTGTGTGTCTGTGTGTATGTGTGTGTCTGTGTGTGTGTCTGTGTGTGTGTGTCTGTGTGTGTGTGTTTGTCTGTGTGTCTCTGTGTGTGTGTCTGTGTGTATGTGTCTGTGTGTGTGTGTGTGTCTGTGTGTGTGTGTGTGTGTGTGTCTGTGTGTGTGTGTGTGTGTGTTTGTCTGTGTGTGTGTGTGTGTTTGTCTGTGTGTCTGTGTGTGTGTGTCTGTGTGTGTGTGTGTTTGTCTGTGTGTCTGTGTGTGTGTGTCTGTGTGTGTGTCTGTGTGTGTGTGTCTGTGTGTGTGTCTGTGTGTGTTTGTCTGTGTGTGTGTGTGTCTGTGTGTGTGTGTGTCTGTGTGTGTGTCTGTGTGTGTGTGTCTCTCTCTGTGTGTGTGTGTCTCTCTGTGTGTGTGTGTCTGTGTGTGTGTGAGTGTATGTCTGTGTGTGTGACTGTGTGTGTGTGTCTGTGTGTGTGTGTCTGTGTGTGTGTGTCTCTGTGTGTGTGTGAGTGTATGTCTGTGTGTGTGTCTGTTTGTGTCTGTGTGTGTGTCTGTGTGTCTATGTGTGTGTGTGTGTGTCTATGTGTGTCTCTGTGTGTGTCTATGTGTGTCTCTGTGTGTGTCTGTGTGTCTATGTGTGTGTGTGTGTGTTTGTGTGTCTGTGTGTCTATGTGTGTGTGTGTGTGTGTGTGTGTCTATGTGTGTCTATGTGTGTCTGTGTGTGTGTCTGTGTGTCTATGTGTGTGTGTGTGTGTGTGTTTGTCTGTGTGTGTGTGTCTCTGTGTGTGTGTGTTTGTCTGTGTGTCTCTGTGTGTGTGTCTCTCTCTGTGTGTGTGTGTCTGTGTGTGTGTGTGTTTGTCTGTGTGTGTGTCTCTGTGTGTGTGTGTTTGTCTGTGTGTCTGTGTGTCTGTGTGTGTGTGTCTGTGTGTGTGTGTGTGTGTGTGTGTGTCTGTCTGTGTCTCTGTGTGTGTCTGTGTGTGTGTCTGTGTGTCTGTGTGTGTGTGTGTGTGTGTGTGTGTCTGTGTCTCTGTGTGTGTCTGTGTGTGTGTCTGTGTGTCTGTGTCTGTGTGTGTGTGTGTCTGTCTGTGTCTCTGTGTGTGTCTGTGTGTGTGTCTGTGTGTGTGTGTGTGTGTGTGTCTGTGTGTGTCTGTGTGTGTGTCTGTCTGTGTCTCTGTGTGTGTCTGTGTGTGTGTCTGTGTGTCTGTGTGTGTGTGTGTGTGTGTGTCTGTGTTTCTGTGTCTGTGTCTGTGTGTGTGTGTCTGTGTGTGTGTGTGTCTGTGTGTGTCTGTGTGTGTGTGTCTGTGTGTGTGTGTGTCTGTGTGTGTGTGTGTCTGTCTGTGTCTCTGTGTGTGTCTGTGTGTGTGTCTGTGTGTCTGTGTCTGTGTGTGTGTGTGTGTGTGTCTGTGTGTGTGAGTGTGTGTCTGTCTGTGTCTCTGTGTGTGTCTGTGTGTGTGTCTGTGTCTGTGTCTGTGTGTGTGTGTGTCTGTGTGTGTGTGTGTGTGTGTGTGTGTCTGTGTGTATGTGTGTGTGTGTGTGAGTGTGTGTGTGTGTGTGTGTGTCTGTCTGTGTCTCTGTGTGTGTCTGTGTGTGTGTCTGTGTGTCTGTGTGTGTGTCTGTCTGTGTCTCTGTGTGTGTCTGTGTGTGTGTCTGTGTGTCTGTGTGTCTGTGTGTCTGTGTGTGTCTGTGTGTGTCTGTGTGTGTCTGTGTGTGTGTGTCTGTGTCTGTGTGTGTGTCTGTGTGTGTGTGTCTGTGTGTGTGTGTCTGTGTGTGTGTGTCTGTGTGTCTGTGTGTGTGTCAGAATCCGGAATGGAGAATTTGAGGACCTCATGTGCTTTTACCCCCCAATATATCTCATTGATATTTTCCACAGGGAGGAAGGGAGAGGGAGAGAGACTCAGAAACATCGATGATGAGAGAGAAACATCGATCCGCCGCCTCCTGCACGCCCCCCACTGGGGATGTGCCCGCAACCAAGGTCCATGCCCTTGACCGGAATCGAACCCGGGACCCTTCCGTCCGCAGCCCGACGCCCCATCCACGGAGCCACCCCAGGTCAGGGCAGGACCTTACGTTCTTAAAACGAAGTCCGCCTTCGACGAAATGGGGGAAGGTTCCCTTGACCATAAAAGACGTTTTTCCTGCTGAAATCAGACGCCTTTCGATGGAAAATGGCCCGTTTTGTAAGGGCTGCCCTGCGCGTCTTCAGTTTAAGTCACAGTTTGAGGGTCGGGGGGCCTGATACGAAATAGCGTATTTCATCCTACACCCTTAATATATATATATTTCTCTCTCTCTCTCTCTCTCTCTCTCTCTCTCTCTCTCTCTCTCTTTCATCCTCACCCATAACATGGATGCCTGACCTGTTTGTTTAATTTTATTGGGGTTTATTCTCCCCTGAGGATATCTGATTTATTTATTTTTTTTGGAGAGATTGGAAGGGACCGGGGGGGAGAGAGAGAGAGAGAGAGACAATCGTAGACCGGCTGCCTCCTGCACGCCCCCTATTGGGGACGGAGCCCGCATCCCGGGGCCTGTGTGCCCCTGACGGGGACTCGAACCCGGGACCCTTCCGTCTCCGACCCGGCGCTCTCCCCACTGAGCCGCATCGGCCAGGGCCCGGACCACGGCTCCCTGGGACCCGTCCGTCTCTCCTCGAGGCTCCTCGGGCCGTGTGCTCCCTCCCCGTCTCCCCGCCGGCGCTCTACCCACTGAACCATACCAGCCACAGCCCCGTACCTCTCTGCGGGGGTGGGGGGGACCCCGGGGGGGGGCGCACGAGGGGGTTCCCTACCTCGAGGGTGTCCTCACGGCCTGTCCTCCCCCCCCGGCCCCCCCTGCAGACATCCACGACCAGAGCAGCAAGAAGCCAGTCATGGTGTACATCCATGGGGGCTCCTACATGGAAGGCACCGGAAACATCATCGACGGCAGCACCCTGGCCAGCTACGGCAACGTCATCGTCATCACCCTCAACTACCGGCTGGGCATCTTGGGTGAGTCCCCCTCGCCCCGCGGCCCGCTGGGGTGAGCGGGCGGTTTTTCTCTCCTCCCCGCATCCGGCGTGGAGAGAATTCGGGTCCCGGGTCCGAGTCGGGGAGCCGGGGATGGAGGAATAAAAGATGGAATAGGGGACGGTACAGAAATAGAAATAAAAGCTGGGGGCAGATGGGGATCTCTGCTCCATGTTTATTGATCTTGCGGAATGCAAAGATGGAAGATGATCGACAGATCGGTGATGGATTGATGACGATCGATAGATCTATGTTGTTGGGGTTTATTTTATTCTCCCCGTGTCCGGCGGGGAGAGAATTCGGGTCCCGGGTCCGAGTCGGGGAGCCGGGGATGGAGGAATAAAAGACGGAATAGAGGACGGTACAGAAATAGAAATAAAAGCTGGGGCAGATGGGGATTTCTGTTCCGTGTTTATTGATCTTGCGGAATGCAAAGATGGAAGATGATCGACAGATCGGTGATGGATCGATGACGATCGATAGATCTGTTGTTGGGGTTTTTTATTCTCCCCGCGTCCGGCGTGGAGAGAATTCGGGGCCGGGGTCCGAGTCGGGGAGCCGGGGATGGAGGAATAAAAGACGGAATAGAGGACGGTACAGAAATAGAAATAAAAGCTGGAGCCGGGTGGGATCTCTGTTCCGTGTTTATTGATCTTGCGGAATGCAAAGATGGAAGATGATCGACAGATCGGTGATGGATCGATGACGATCGATAGATCTGTTGTTGGGGTTTTTTTTCTTCTTCCTGCGTCCGGCGTGGAGAGAATTCGGGTCCCGGGTCCGAGTCGGGGAGCCGGGGATGGAGGAATAAAAGACGGAATAGAGGACGGTACAGAAATAGAAATAAAAGCTGGGGGCAGATGGGGATTTCTGTTCCGTGTTTATTGATCTTGCAGAATGCAAAGATGGAAGATGATCGACAGATCGGTGATGGATCGATGACGATCGATAGATCTGTTGTTGGGGTTTTCTCTCCTTCCCGCGTCCGGCGTGGAGAGAATTCGGGTCCCAGGTCCGAGTCGGGGAGCCGGGGATGGAGGAATAAAAGACGGAATAGAGGACGGTACAGAAATAGAAATAAAAGCTGGGGGCAGATGGGGATTTCTGTTCCGTGTTTATTGATCTTGCAGAATGCAAAGATGGAAGATGATCGACAGATCGGTGATGGATTGATGACGATCGATAGATCTGTTGTTGGGGTTTTTTTTCTTCTTCCCGCGTCCGGCGTGGAAGGAATTCGGGTCCCGGGTCCGAGTCGGGGAGCCAGGGATGGGGGAATAAAAGACGGAATAGAGGACGATACAGAAATAGAAATAAAAGCTGGGGGCAGATGGGGATCTCTGCTCCGTGTTTATTGATCTTGCGGAATGCAAAGATGGAAGATGATCGACAGATCGGTGATGGATTGATGACGATCGATAGATATATGTTGTTGGGGTTTTCTTCTTCTCCCTGCATCCGGCGTGGAGAGAATTCGGGTCCCGGGTCCGAGTCGGGGAGCCGGGGATGGGGGAATAAAAGACAGAATAGAGGACGGTACAGAAATAGAAATAAAAGCTGGGGGCAGATGGGGATCCCTGTTCCGTGTTTATTGATCTTGCGGAATGCAAAGATGGAAGATGATCGACAGATCGGTGATGGATTGATGACGATCGATAGATCTATGTTGTTGGGGTTTTTTATTCTCCCCACGTCCGGCGTGGAGAGAATTCGGGTCCCGGTCCGAGTCGGGGAGCCGGGGATGGAGAAATAAAAGATGGAATAGAGGACGGTACAGAAATAGAAATAAAAGCTGGGGGCAGATGGGGACCTCTGTTCCGTGTTTATTGATCTTGCGGAATGCAAAGATGGAAGATGATCGACAGATCGGTGATGGATTGATGACGATCGATAGATCTGTTGTTGGGGTTTATTTTATTCTCCCTGCGTCCGGCGTGGAGAGAATTCGGGTCCAGGGTCCGAGTCGGGGAGCCGGGGATGGGGGAATAAAAGACGGAATAGAGGAGGAGGCGGAATAGAAATAAAAGCTGGGGGCAGATGGGGATCTCTGCTCTCTCCGACGGAGAGACACGGAATCCCAACCCCAAAACGCAGTGTATTTATCGATATTAAAAGAGAAAAGGGGGTTTCCCATGAAAAAAAAAAACTTCCAATCAAAGGCGCTTACGTGGGCCCAGGCCCCGCTCATTCCCTCGTTCCCGGGGCTCGGCTGAACCTACATTTCAAGGGTCAGGTGCCCCGACCCCCCCGACACCTGGGGCAAAGCTCAGGGTCAGGACTGATCACGCGTCCAGCCTTCTTGGGGGATGCGTTTCCAAGACGCGGCTCTGCCCGGCCCCTCGGATTCGGCCGACGCTGATTTTAAGCAAATGCCGCGAACAGCCTTCGGGGTCGTATCTGGGATCGGGGGGTCGGGGGGGGGGTGTCTGTGGACGATGATTTGTGCCTGTCGCCTGCACCTTAGCTCTGCCCGTACCCCCCGCTGGACGTGGCGGTGGGGAGCCGTCTTGCGAAAGCCGATTGCACAGAAGCGACGTCGAGCAAGGCGCACGGCGGCATCGATGGACCCCCTTCTCACGTCCCCGCGCGATTCAGGGTCCCCGGCTCCGGGTTCGGGTGTCCGGAGGTAGTCTGCACGCAAACGGATAGAGAGACTCGGAGAGAGATTCGTGAGGGAAATGGGGGCCAGGCGGGACGCCAACGCTCCCCCCCCCCCACACACACCTCGCTCTGCCTTCATAGTTCCTTTTATTGAGATTAAAATCACAGGATACACCCGTCTCCCCCCGGCCGGAAACACCAGTAACAGCCGATCCGTAGATTTTCTCAGGACGAACAGGTGGGGGCTGCTTCATCCACCAACATCCCAGTGACCACCTCCGACCCCTCGGGGCAATCAAGGTGGACCAGCCCCCCGAACTTCCCATCCACAGCTCTCTTATTATTAAAACAACTTGGGGACCGGTGCACGAAATCCGTGCACGGGGGGATGAGGCGGGGGATGTTCCTCAGCCCGGCCCGCACCCTCTCCAATCGGGGACCCCTCGAGGGATGTCCGACGGCCCGTTGAGGCCCGATCCCGGTAGGATCGAACATCCCTCTCGCAATCCGGGACGGCTGGCTCCCAACGGCTCGCCTGCCTGCCTCCCTGCCAGCCTGGTCACCCCCTAACCACTCCCCTGCCAGCCTGATCACCCCTAACCACTCCCCTGCCAGCCTGATGGATGTCTAACTGCTCCCCTGCCAGCCTGTTTGCCCCCAACTTCCCTTCTCTGCCAGCCTGGTCACCCCTAACTGCTCTCCCCTGCTGGCCTGATTGCCCCCAACTGCCCTCCCTTGCAGGCCTGGTCCCTCCCAACTGCCCTCCCCTGCAGGCCTGGTCCCTCCCAACTGCCCTCCCCTGCAGGCCTGGTCCCCCCTAACTGCCCTCCCCTGCAGGCCTGATACCCCCCAACTGCCCTCCCCTGCTAGCCTGATCGCCCCCAACTGCCCTCCCTTGCAGGCCTGGTCCCTCCCAACTGCCCTCCTTGCAGGCCTGGTCCCTCCCAACTGCCCTCCCTTGCAGGCCTGGTCTCCCCCAACTGCCCTCCCCTGCAGGCCTGATCGCCCCCAACTGCCCTCCCCTGCAGGCCTGGTCACCCCCAACTGCCCTCCCTTGCAGGCCTGGTCCCTCCCAACTGCCCTCCCTTGCAGGCCTGGTCTCCCCCAACTGCCCTCCCCTGCAGGCCTGATCGCCCCCAACTGCCCTCCCCTGCTGGCCTGATCGCCCCCAACTGCCCTCCCTTGCAGGCCTGGTCTCTCCCAACTGCCCTCCCCTGCAGGTCTAGTCCCTCCCAACTGCCCTCCCTTACAGTTTCACAGAGACACACACACACTCACACACACACTCACACACACACAGTTTCACAGACACACACACACAATCACACACACACAGCCACACACACACACACACACTCTCTTACACACACACACACAGTCACACACACACAGCCACACACACACACACAGTCACACACACACAGTCACACACAGTCACACACATATGCTCACACACACACAATCACACACACACAGTCACACACACACAGTCACACACACACACACAATCACACACACACACAATCACACACACACACAGTCACACACACACAGTCACACACAGTCACACACATATGCTCACACACACACAATCACACACACACAGTCACACACACACAGTCACACACACACAGTCACACACACACACACAATCACACACACACACAGTCACACACACACAGTCACACACAGTCACACACATATGCTCACACACACACAATCACACACACACAGTCACACACACACAGTCACACACACACACACAATCACACACACACACAATCACACACACACACAGTCACACACACACAGTCACACACAGTCACACACATATGCTCACACACACACAATCACACACACACAGTCACACACACACAGTCACACACACACACAGTCACACACACACAGTCACACACACACACACACACTAGAAGCCCGGTGCACAAATTCGTGCACCAGCGGGGTCCCTCGGCCTGGCCTGCGGGTTCGGGCTGAAACCAGCTCTCCGTCATCCCCCGAGGGGTCCCAGATGGCAAGAGGGTGCAGGCCAGGCCGAGGGACCTCAACCTGTGTGGGGCCGGGGAGGGACGATGGGGGCCGGGGAGGGACGTGGGAGGGCTCCACGGTGTGTCCAGCCCGTCCCACCCAGTCCCCATTAGCTGGACCCCAGCTGCAAGCTCACCTACCAGTTGGAACCTCTGCCCCCCCTGGTGGTCCCTTCATGTCATAGCAAGCGATTGCATGGTCTTAGCATATCATGAGCATATTGCCCTTGGGTTAGTCGAATGGATGACGGGACAACTGGACACATAGGCCTTTGTTATATGGGATATATTGATCAATTTCAGAGAGAAAGGGAGAGAATCATGGACCGGCTGCATCCTGCACGCCCCCTACTGGGGATGGAGCTCACAACCCGGGCCTGTGGCCTGGGAGACCCCCTCCCATCCACCTGTGTTTCCTGAGATAGATGAGTTGACCTATTTCTGTTTACCCGGGCGCATTTGCTTTTGGGAAATGCATGATTTTTTTTTAAAGCCATTTTATAAATAGACTCACAGGTGCTTTAAATAGAAACGGCTAGAGTGGGTGTTGTCTTTAGGATTCAGGCATCTATTCACGGAGTGGCCAGGTTAGGACGATCGCTGAACGCATCAGAATCTGGCTACTCTGTCTATCTGTCTGTCTGTCTGTCTATCTATCTATCATCTATCTATCTGTCTGTCTATCTCTCTGTCTGTCTATCTATCTATCTGTCTGTCTGTCTGTCTGTCTATCTATCTATCTATCTGTCTGTCTATCGATAGATGAAATAGGTAGGTAGATATAGATATAGATATAGATATAGCTATAGATATAGATATGGTTGATATAGATATAGATATAGATGATATATAGATATAGATATAGATATAGACATAGACATAGACATAGACATAGACATAGATATAGATATAGACATAGACATAGACATAGATATAGATATAGATAGATATAGATATAGATACAGACATAGATATAGATATGGTTGATATAGATATAGATGTAGATGATATAGATGTAGATATAGATGATATAGATATAGATATAGATATAGA
>CM050509.1:142872286-142877286 GCA_027563665.1 Antrozous pallidus
ATCAGGCTGGCAGGGGAGTGGTTAGGGGGTGATCAGGCTGGCAGGGGAGTGGTTAGGGGGCGATCAGGCTGGCAGGGGAGTGGTTAGGGGGTGATCAGGCTGGCAGGGGAGTGGTTAGGGGGTGATCAGGCTGGCAGGGGAGTGGTTAGGGGGTGATCAGGCTGGCAGGGGAGTGGTTAGGGGTGATCAGGCTGGCAGGGGAGTGGGTAGGGGGTGACCAGGCTGGCAGGGGAGTGGTTAGGGGGTGATCAGGCTGGCGGGGGAGTGGTTAGGGGGTGATCAGGCTGGCAGGGGAGTGGTTAGGGGGTGATCAGGCTGGCAGGGGAGTGGTTAGGGGGTGATCAGGCTGGCAGGGGAGCGGTTAGGGGGAGATCAGGCTGGCAGGGGAGCAGTTAGACATCCATCAGGCTGGCAGGGGAGTGGTTAGGGGGTGATCAGGCTGGCAGGGGAGTGGTTAGGGGATGATCAGGCTGGCAGGGGAGTGGTTAGGGGGTGACCAGGCTGGCAGGGGAGTGGTTAGGGGGTGATCAGGCTGGCAGGGGAGCGGTTAGGGGTGATCAGGCTGGCAGGCAGAAGCGGTCGGGGGGCCATCAGGGAGGCAGGCAGGCGAGCCGTTGGGAGCCGCCCTCCTGGACTGGGAGAGGGACGTCCCAGGTCGGAGAGGGTGCGGGCTGGGCCGAGGGACACGGGCTCCGCGCACCGGGCCTGCGGTCACGCGTGCGTGTTGAGGAAGAGAGACTTGAGCGTGTCGGGGGGTGCTCTCCTTGCAGGCTTCCTGAGCACAGGCGATCAGGCGGCCAAGGGCAACTACGGGCTCCTGGACCAGATCCAGGCGCTGCGCTGGGTGGAGGAGAACGTGGGGGCCTTCGGGGGCGACCCCAAGCGGGTGACCATCTTCGGCTCCGGCGCCGGGGCGTCCTGCGTCAGCCTGCTCACCCTGTCCCACTACTCGGAAGGTAAGGCCGGGACCCCTCCCTCGGGCCCTAAGGAGCCCCGGGACCAATCCGTGACCCCTCCTGACCCCCCGGATGCTCTTATGTCTTTGTTTGTTTATTTATTTATTTTTTAAGGTATTTTTTTCAGGGTGCGTCCGGCCCGTCTCCCTCAGTCCCCATCGGCCGGACCCCAGCAGCGAGCGAACCGACTGGTCAGAGCATCTGCCCCCTGGTGGTCAGTGCACGTCATAGCGACCGGTCGACCGGTCGACTGTCTGCCCCCTGGTGGTCAGTGCCTGTCATAGCGACTGGCTGACCGGTCGACTGTCTGCCCCCTGGTGGTCAGTGCACGTCATAGCGGCTGGTCATTCTGACGGTTACAGTCCTTCTGCCCTAATGTTCGCTGGGTTTCTAGATAGATAGATATATTTTATTGATTTTTTACAGAGAGGAAGAGAGAGGGATAGGGAGTTAGAAACATCGACGAGAGAGAAACATCCATCAGCCGCCTCCTGCACGCCCCCCACTGGGGATGTGCCCGCAGCCAAGGTCCATGCCCTTGACCGGAATCGAACCCGGGACCCTTCCATCCGCAGACCAGTGCTCTATGCACTGAACCACCCTTTCTTTCTTTCTCCCTCCTTCCCTCCTTTCTTTCTTTCTTTCTTACTTTCTTTCTTCCTCTCTCTCTCTTTCCCTTCCTTCCTTCTTTCCCTTCCTTCCTTCCTTCTTTCCTTCCTTCTTTCTTTCCTTTCCTTCCTTCCTTCCTTCCTTCCTTCCTTCCTTCCTTCCTTCCTTCTTTCTCTTCCTTCCTTCTTTCTCTTTCTTTCTTTCTCTCTCTCTCTTTCTCTTTCTCTCTCTCTCTCTTTCTTTCTTTCTTTCTTTCTTTCTTTCTTTCTTTCTTTCTTTCTTTCCCTTCCTCCCTCCCTCCCTCCCTCCCTTCCTTCCTTCCTTCCTTCCTTCCTTCCTTCCTTCTTTCTTTCTTTTCTCTTTCTTTCTTTCTTTCTTTCTTTCTTTCCCTTCCTTCCTTCCTTCTTTCTCTTTTCTTTCTTTCTTTCTTTCTTTCTTTCCCTTCGTTTGTTCGTTCGTTCCTTCCTTCCTTCTTTTCCTTCCTTCCTTCTTTCCCTTCCTTCCTTCCTTCCTTCCTTCCTTCCTTCTTTCTCTTTCTCTCTCTCTCTCTCTCTCTCTCTCTCTCTCTCTCTCTCTTTCTTTCCCTTCCTCCCTCCCTCCCTCCCTCCCTCCCTCCCTCCCTCCCTTCCTTCCTTCCTTCCTTCTTTCTCTTTTTTCCTCTTTCTTTTTCTCTCTCTTCCCCCGCCCCCTCTCCTCCCCCCCCCCCCCCCGGCTCCCCAGGCCTCTTCCAGAAAGCCATCATCCAGAGCGGCACCGCCCTGTCCAGCTGGGCCGTCAACTACCAGCCGGCCAAGTACACGCGGCTACTGGCCGACAAGGTGGGCTGCAACATGCTGGACACGTCGGACCTGGTGGAGTGCCTGCGGGGCAAGAGCCAGCGGGAGCTGACGCAGCAGGCGGTGACACCGGCCACCTACCACATCTCGTTCGGGCCGGTCATCGACGGGGACGTCATCCCGGACGACCCGCAGATTCTCATGGAGCAGGGGGAGTTCCTCAACTACGACATCATGCTGGGCGTCAACCAGGGCGAGGGGCTCAAGTTCGTGGACGGCATCGTGGACGGCGAGGACGGCGTGACGCCTAACGACTTCGACTTCTCCGTGTCCAACTTCGTGGACAACCTGTACGGCTACCCCGAGGGCAAGGACACGCTGCGGGAGACCATCAAGTTCATGTACACGGACTGGGCCGACAAGGACGACCCCGAGACGCGGCGGAAGACGCTGGTGGCTCTCTTCACCGACCACCAGTGGGTAGCCCCCGCCGTGGCCACGGCCGACCTGCACGCCCAGTACGGCTCCCCCACCTACTTCTACGCCTTCTACCATCACTGCCAGAGCGAGATGAAGCCCGCCTGGGCCGACGCCGCCCACGGGGACGAGGTGCCCTATGTGTTCGGGGTGCCCATGGTCGGCCCCACCGAGCTCTTCAGCTGCAACTTCTCCAAGAACGATGTCATGCTCAGCGCCGTGGTGATGACCTACTGGACCAACTTCGCCAAGACCGGGTAACGGCGGGCGGGGGGCGGGGGGTGGGCGGGGGGCAGGGGCGGGGGTGGGGGGTGACTCCGTGCGGTCCTGTCCTGTCCCCTCCCATCCCGTCCAATCCCGTCCCATCCCGTCCAATCCCATCCAATCCCGTCCAATCCCATCCCATCCCGTCCAATCCCATCCAATCCTGTCCAATCCCGTCCCATCCCGTCCCATCCCATCCAATCCCATCCCATCCCGTCCAATCCCATCCAATCCTGTCCAATCCCGTCCCATCCCGTCCCATCCCGTCCAATCCCATCCCATCCCGTCCAATCCCATCCCATCCCGTCCAATCCCATCCCATCCTGTCCAATCCCATCCCATCCTTTCCAATCCCGTCCCATCCCATCCAATCCCATCCCATCCCGTCCAATCCCGTCCCATCCCGTCCAATTCCATCCCATCCCGTCTAATCCCGTCCCATCCTTTCCAATCCCGTCCCATCCCGTCCAATCCCATCCCATCCCGTCCAATCCCATCCCATCCCGTCCAATCCCGTCCCATCCCGTCCAATCCCGTCCCATCCCGTCCAATCCCGTCCCATCCCGTCCAATCCCATCCCATCCCGTCCAATCCCATCCCATCCCGTCCAATCCCATCCCATCCCGTCCAATCCCGTCCTATCCTGTCCTGTCTCCATGCAATCCTGTCCAATCCCGTCCAATCCCGTCCAATCCCATCCCGTCCCATCCTGTCCAATCCCGTCCAATCCCGTCCAATCCCATCCAATCCTGTCCTGTCTCCATGCAATCCTGTCCAATCCCGTCCCATTCCATCCAGTCCCATCCTGTCCTGTCCCCATCCCATCCCGTCCAATCCCGTCCCGTCCTGTCCTGTCCTGTCTCCATGCAATCCTGTCCTGTCCCCTCCCATCCCATCCAATCCCGTCCAATCCCATCCAATCCCGTCCCGTCCTGTCCTGTCTCCATGCAATCCTGTCCAATCCCGTCCCATTCCATCCAGTCCCATCCTGTCCTGGCCCCATCCCATCCCATCCAATCCCGTCCTGTCCCATCCCATCTCGTCCAATCCCGTCCCGTCCCGTCCTGTCCTGTCCTGTCTCCATGCAATCCTGTCCTGTCCCGTCCAATCCCATCCAATCCCGTCCCATCCTGTCCTGTCTCCATCCAATCCCGTCCCATCCCATCCCGTCCAATCCCATCCAATCCCGTCCTGTCTCCATCCCATCCCGACCAATCCTGTCCCGTCCTGTCCTGTCTCCATGCAATCCTGTCCTGTCCCGTCCAATCCCATCCAATCCTGTCCCATCCTGTCCTGTCTCCATCCAATCCCGTCCCATCCCATCCCGTCCAATCCCATCCTGTCCTGTCTCCATCCCATCCCGACCAATCCTGTCCCGTCCCATCCGGTCCTCCATCCCGTCCCGTCCCATCCCGTCCTGTCCTGTCCCGTCCTGTCCTGTCTCCATGCAATCCTGTCCTGTCCCGTCCACTCCCATCCTGTCCCATCCTGTCCTGTCTCCATCCCATCCCGTCCCATCCCGTCCCGTCCTGTCCTGTCTCCATGCAATCCTGTCCTGTCCCGTCCAATCCCATCCAATCCCGTCCCATCCCGTCCCGTCCTGTCCTGTCCCGTCCAATCCCATCCAATCCCGTCCCATCCCGTCCCGTCCTGTCCTGTCTCCATGCAATCCTGTCCTGTCCCGTCCAATCCCATCCAATCCCGTCCCATCCCGTCCCGTCCTGTCCTGTCCCGTCCACTCCCATCCAATCCCGTCCCATCCCGTCCCGTCCTGTCCTGTCTCCATGCAATCCTGTCCTGTCCCGTCCAATCCCATCCCGTCCCGTCCCATCCCGTCCCGTCCCGTCCTGTCCCGTCCACTCCCATCCTGTCCCCATCCCGTCCTGCAGGGAGCCCACAACCCGGGCGTGTGCCCTGC
>CM050509.1:142879786-142884786 GCA_027563665.1 Antrozous pallidus
GGGTTCTGCCTTCCCCGGGGCCCGAGAAAGGTGGAATCTGGAGGGGAAACCCCACGGGATTCTGCGGTGGAAGGCGTTCGAGGAGCCAGCCGTCCCGGATTGCGAGAGGGACGTCCGACCGCCGTCTTAGGCCAAGTTGTGGGTTCGGGCCTCACGGGCTGGCGGACCTCCTCTGAGGAGGACAGCTTGAAGAGGGTGCGGGCCGAGATGAGGGACACCCCCTCCCCCCCGTCATGCAGGCATTTCGTGCCCTGGGGCCTCCGGTGTATGTACCGCGTTTTCCGGTGTCTGAGACGGCGTGTGAACCCAGGAAAATCGTCTCAGAAGCCGGGGGTCGGCTTAGACGCCGGGCGTACAAATACCGCAGTTTGCCGTGAGGACGGGCGTTGCTAACTCGCCAGGGACGTGCCCGGCACTTGCTCTCTCTCTGCTGTTTGTTATCTTCCTCCTCCCGTCCTCCTCCGTTCCGGTCGTCTTAGACGCCGGAAAATACGGTGTATTTTTTTTTTTAAAAAAAGAATTATAAATTCGACCTCTCTGGCGTGGCTCCGTGGTTGAGCGTCGACCTAGGAACCAGGAGGTCCGGGTTTGATTCACAGTCAAGGGCACAGGCCCGGGTTGCGGGTTCAATTCCTAATGGGGGGCGTGCGGGAGGCAGCTGATGCATGATTCCCTCTCATCATGGATGCTTCTCTTGCTCTCTCCCTTCCTCTCTGAAATAAATTAAAATACGTTATAGATAGATAGATAGATAGATAGATAGATAGATAGATGATAGGTTGATTGATTGATAGATGATATAGATAGCTAGATGATGGGTGGATGGATGGATGGATGGATGGATAGATAGGATGGATGATAGATGATAGATAGATAGATAGATAGATAGATAGATAGATAGATGATGGAGGGAAATAGATGGATAATGAATGGATGGATAGATGAAAAGATAGATAGATAGATAGATGATGGATGGATAGATAGATAGATAGATAGATAGATGATGGATGGATAGATAGATAGATAGATAGATAGATAGATAGATAGATGATGGAGGGAAATAGATGGATAATGAATGGATGGATAGATGAAAAGATAGATAGATAGATAGATAGATGATGGATGGATAGATAGATAGATAGATTGATAGATAGATAGATAGATAGATAGGATGGATGGATAGATAGATAGATAGATAGGATGGATGGATAGATAGATAGATAGATAGGATGGATGGATAGATAGATAGATAGATAGATAGATAGATGGATGGATGGATAGATAGATAGATAGATAGGATGGATGGATAGATAGATAGATAGATAGATAGATAGATAGATAGATGGATGATGGAGGGAAATAGATGGATGATGAATGGATGGATAGATGAAAAGATAGATAGATAGATAGATAGATAGATAGATAGATGATAGATAGACAGACAGACAGACAGATAGATAGATAGATGATAGAGTTCTACATTGCCTGGGCAGCATGGCTCAGTGATTGAGCATCAACCCAGGAACCAGGAGGTCAGGGTTCGATTCCCGGTCAAGGCCACAGGCCCGGGTTGTGGGCTCGATCCCCAGTGGGGGGCGTGCAGGAGGAAACATCCAACATCTCTGGTCATGGATGTTTCTCTTGCTCTCTCCCTTCCTCTCTGAAATAAATTAAAATACATTATAGATAGGTAGATGATAGATAGATGATAGATAGATAGATAGATGATAGATAGATAGATGATAGATAGATAGATGATAGATAGATAGGTAGATGATAGATAGATGATAGATAGGTAGATAGATGATAGATAGATAGATAGATAGATATAGATTAGATATATTAGAGGCCCGGTGCATGAATCTGTACATGGGTGGGGTGTGGCCAGCCTGGCCAGGGGGAGGGGACGCGGGCGGTCGGCCGGCCTGCCTGCTGGTCGAACTCCCGGTCGAGGGCACCATTTGCCCATCAGCCTTTTACCCTATCGGACCATGATGTGGCCGCTCTGTGCACGGATTCATGCACCCGGCCTTTTGTTCCATACAACGGACACGGAGTGGCCCCATGGTGACGATGTCTCCGAACGCATGCTCACCTGGCCGCTCCTTGTCCTTCTCTCTGACCCCCCCTTTTCTCTTCCTCCCTTTCCCCCCTCCCCCCCCCTCTCTCTCTCTCTCTCTCTCCCTACCACCCTCAGGGACCCCAACCAGCCGGTACCCCAGGACACCAAGTTCATCCACACCAAACCCAACCGCTTCGAGGAGGTGGCCTGGTCCAAGTACAACCCCAAGGACCAGCTCTACCTGCACATCGGCCTGAAGCCCCGGGTCCGAGACCACTACCGGGCCACCAAGGTAGCCTTCTGGCTCGAGCTGGTGCCGCACCTGCACAACCTCAACGAGATCTTCCAGTACGTGTCCACCACCACGAAGGTGCCGCCCCCCGACATGACCTCCTTCCCCTACGGCACCCGCCGTTCCCCGGCCAAGATCTGGCCCACCACCAAGCGCCCGGCCCTCACGCCGGAGCCGGCGGCGGGGGCCCCCCGAAACAGGCCCGGGACCCCCAGCAGGCCCGTCCCGAGGACACCACAGTGCTCATCGAGACCAAGCGGGACTACTCCACGGAGCTGAGCGTCACCATCGCCGTGGGCGCCTCCTTGCTGTTTCTCAACATCCTGGCCTTCGCCGCCCTCTACTACAAGAAGGACAAGCGCCGGCACGAGACCCACCGGCGGGCCAGCCCCCCGCGGGGTGCGGCCGGCAATGACGTGGCCCACATTCGAGGCGGGGGGGTCGGCGGAGGCGTTGGAGGCGGGCCGGAGGAGATGATGTCTCTGCAGATGAAGCAGCTGGAGCACGAGCAGGACTGCGAGGCCCTGCAGGCCCACGACACCTTGCGGCTGACCTGCCCGCCCGACTACACCCTCACCCTGCGCCGCTCCCCCGACGACATCCCCCTCATGACCCCCAACACCATCACCATGATCCCCAACGCGCTGACGGGCATGCAGGCCTTGCACACCTTCAACACCTTCGGGGGCGGCGGCGGGGGAGTCGGGGGAGTCGTCGGGGGAGTCGGGGGCGTCGGGGGCCAGAACAGTGGCAACCTCCCGCATGGACACTCCACCACGAGGGTATAGCTGGCCCCCGTCCGCCCCGTCTGTCCGCCCCCCCGTCCCCCCGTCCCCCCGGAGCCCCGTCGCCCAAGGAATGTTCTCCATCTCACGTACACGGGACAGACGTGCAAGAGAGAGACACGCACGCGTCGCAGAACAAGACACGCACGCACACACGCGTGTCTCCGTGTGTGTGCGTGCGCGCGTGAAGACGGGCGTGTCCCCGTCCTCCCCCCCTCCCGCCCCCCGCTCCCCGTCTTTCCGTGCGACACGCTGGATCAACTTCTCTGACCCTACGAAATGTGAAAAGGAGGCGCGTGGCCCTTTGGTGGCCGGACACGCGAGGCGCACGCCTGGACACGCGTGACACACGCGTGACACACGTCTGGACACGCGTGACACATGCGTGACACACGCGTGACACACGCCTGGACACGCGTGACACACGCCTGGACACGGGACACGTACCGTCGAGGCGCGCCCGCCCGCCGCCCCAGCCAACCTCGAGTGGGACGGGGACACGGCCCGTGCCTGATTTTTTTCTTTTTCTTTTTTTTTCTTTTTGGAGTTTTCCACGCTCACCCAGCCCCCGGGACACCTTCCGAGGACTCAGCCCCGGGGGCAGATCTCGGCGGTGGTGGTTCTTGGTTTTTTTTTTTTTTTTTAACGATCGTTTCGGGAAAAGGAACCGCAGGGAGGAGCATCATCGTGACGGGCCGTCTCTGGATGTGGCACGCGACAGACAGACGGGCGTCCGTGAGGGAGGACTCGGCGGGCAGCTCCGAAGCCTCCCACGGAGACGCCGCATTTTACCGTCCACGTAGATCTCCCCCTCCCTCCACCACCACCAACACACCCCCACGTAGGTTTCCGGGCAAAGAGCCGCATCTCGAACTCTATTTAAGAAACTCTGTAAAAACGAAGGACGACTTGTATATATCGCTGAGAGCTTCCACACGCACAGCACACGCACACGCACACGCAGGACACACGCACACGCACACGCACACACAAAGAGCTTTGGCCGGTGTTTCCCGTTGGAAGGGAGCCTCCTCGGCGGGTGGTTGGCCCGGCCCCTCCCCGGTGGCCTCCGTCTTTGTAAATAGAAGTCTCTATAAATGTGTGAGTTCGTCACGCCCCCCATTCCCCCCCCCCGCCCCCCGTGTTCCCCTGTCGGAGGGAGGGGGCCTGTCTTGGGAACGTCCCGTGGGCCAGGGCGACGGATGGGTTTCTGTCACGCCTGTTTGGTGTCGCCGGCGGGGGTGGGGATGTGTGTTGGGGGGAGGAGGGGATCAGGCGGCGGGCGACTCGCCTCGAACCCCAGACCGCCCGGGGGGGGGGGTGGTCCGGGCCGGACAGAAGGGCGTGTGTAGCGGCATCCGGCCGGAGAGCATCGTTTTGGGGATTGTTTCTTTTCTCCGTGTGTGTGTGTGTGTGTGTGTGTGTGTATGTGTGTGTGTGTCTGTGTGTCTCTGTGTGTCTGTGTCTGTGTGTGTCTGTGTGTGTATGTGTGTGTGTGTCTGTGTGTCTCTGTGTGTGAGTGTACGTGTGTGTGTGTTTCTGTGTGTGTGTGAGTGAGTGTGTCTCTGTGTGTCTCTGTGTGAGTGTATGTATGTGTGTGTGTGTCTGTGTGTGCGTGTGTGTCTGTGTGTCTGTGTGTCTCTGTGTGTGAGTGTACGTGTGTGTGTGTGTCTCTGTGTGTGTCTCTGTGTGTGTGTGAGTGTGTGAGTGTCTGTGTTTCTGTGTGTGTGTGTCTGTATGTGTGTCTGTGTGTGTCTGTGTGTGTGTCTGTGTGTGTGTGTGTGTGTGTGTGTGTGAAAGCCCTTTATGAAGTAGCAGCCGTACACAGATTCCCCCATGCAGGGGTCTATGGACAGATTGT
>CM050509.1:142897286-142904786 GCA_027563665.1 Antrozous pallidus
AACTATCCATCCCATCTATCTGTCCATCTATCATCTATTCTATCTATCTATCTATCTATCTATCTATCTATCTATCTATCTATCTATCATCTATCCATCCCATCTATCTGTCTATCCATCCCATCTATCTGTCCATCTATCATCTATCTAATCTATCTATCTATCTATCTATCTATCTATCTATCATCTATCCATCCCATCTATCTGTCCATCCATCATCTATCTATCTATCTATCTATCTATCATCTATCTATTCTATCTATCTATCTATCTATCTATCTATCTATCTATCTATCATCTATCTATCTATCTGTCATCTATCTATCATCTATCCATCCCATCTATCTGTCCATCCATCATCTATCTATCTATCTATCTATCATCTATCTATTCTATCTATCTATCTATCTATCTATCTATCTATCTATCTATCTATCTGTCATCTATCATCTATCAACTATCCATCCCATCTATCTGTCCATCTATCATCTATTCTATCTATCTATCTATCTATCTATCTATCTATCTATTCTATCTATCCATCCCATCTATCTGTCCATCTATCATCTATCATCTACGTCTCTATCTATCATCTATCCACCCATCATCCATCCACCCATCCAAGCACTCTGGAGCTCACGCAGAGCCTTTCCCTTTCCCTCCTCCCCAAGGACACCACCATCCCAGGCCCCGAGCACCTTCAGAGACGCCCGTCTATGTGTGCAGACAGGTTTGCTTGCCTGACGCCGTCTCTCAAGCTCTGATTCGACCCGGCTCCTCCCGGCAGGCCGTCCCTGTCAGGCTGCCTTGCCCCCGAATTCACGTCTCAGCGACTACAGAGCTGGACACCCTCCAGGGGAGATAAATTCCGATACAGATGGACCCATCCCTCCGATCGAGTAAAAGAGCAATATGCAAATTGACCGTCCTGTCGCCACACCACCAGCCAATCAGAAGCATGGGGCGTGGCCGAGACAGCCCAGGCCTTGTGGGGGCCTGGGGGGGGGGTGTGTGCAAGGCAGGCCGCAACTGGGGGACGGGGCATGGCTGAGGGGGTCTGGGGGGTCCTGGAGGGTGTGTCTGAGGTGGCCTCGGCCTGGGGAAGCGTGTCTGAGGCGTGTGGGGCCACGGGGTGATGTTTCCAAGGAGGCCCTTGGCCTTGGGGGACCTGGGGGGACCCTAGAGGGGCGTGTCCAAGGTGTCCAGGGCCACAGAGGGAGCATAGGTGAGGCGGCTCAGGCTTGGGGGGGGCCTGGGGGGGTGTCCAAGGCGGTCCAGGCCTGGGTGGGCGGGGTCGAGGCTCGTGCTAGCCGGGGGCAAGCTGGCTGGGGCTAAGGCCCTGGACAGAAAGGTGAGGGGCTGGGCTGGGACAAAGTCGGCCATCCGCCCCTTTGCAGGGAGATGGCTGGGTGCCCAAGGCCTAAACCCTCAGCCAGAGGGCCCCCGCTATGGGTGAGGGGGCAGACTGAGCTGAGGGATCACCCACTCCCCCCGCCCCCACCCCCGGGCACGAATTTTGTGCACCGGACCCCTAGTCACCCTATATAACGAAATCCTAATATGCTAAGCGTCTACTTGCCCAGTCAGCCGTTCAACCAATCAAAGCGTAATATGCTGGCCCTGCCCGGTGTGGCCCAGTGGCTAGAGCGTCGGCCTGCGGACGGAAGGGTCCCGGGTTCGATTCCCGGTCAAGGGCGTGTGCCTTGGCTGCGGGCACATCCCCAGTGGGGGGCGTGCAGGAGGCGGCTGATGGATGTTTCTCTCTCTCATCGATGTTTCTAGCTCTCTCTCCCTCTCCCTTCCTCTCTGTAAAAAAATCAATAAAAGATATATATATATTAAAGAAAGAGAAACATTTGTCATCTCCCAAAGATGTGTTATGGTGGGGAAAAAAATGACTCTAGGCAGTTCATAAATCCTCCTAAATAGGTATATTTGATAAAAAAATAAAAATGAACACTCATGCAAAGGAATTTAAATTTGGGAGCGAGGTGGTTAGAATTCTCAGTCTGACACATAACTCGCCCACTTTTATTAACTGTATTTTGACAGTGTGTTAAGCACGCTCACCCATATATTTGCTACCCCCGATATAAATCCTGTGCACATTTTTGTTGTTGTTGTTGTGTTTTGTTTTAGGAGCAATTCATCACGATCAGCACAATTTAATTGCTTTTTTTGCACGCGGCGAGTTCTGTTCCCCCCCCCCCTATTATTTATTTCGGAAAAAAAAAAAAAAAAAAACGTTCAGAGGCGTGCGGGGAAATAAAAACAAATGACTGGGATAAATCCAGCATTTATGGGACCGGGTTTGGGTGGCTATTGAGATGCGGATGTGGAAATGTAAATAATATGAATGACGCCATCATTTTATAATTTTCTCAAAATAAACAACAATAAGGCACACCGGCCGGAGCCAGATTCCCACGCGGTGAAGTCTGTTATGTGGGAAAATGGAGCCGGAGGGATTGTGGGGTCCCGCGGGGAAATCGGCCTCCGTCCTCTCTGGTTCTGGGTGCATCTCCCCAGATCCACAGCTGCCAAGTCACCGCTGCTGGGCAGCTCCTACATGGAGCGTCTGCCCCCTGGTGGCCAGTGCGTGTCATAGCGACTGGTTAGAGCGTCTGCCCCCTGGTGGTCAGTGAGTGTCATAGCTACCGGTCGGAGCATCTGCCCCCTGGTGGTCAGTGCGTGTCATAGCTACCGGTTGGAGCGTCGGAGCGTCTGCCCCCTGGTGGTCAGTGAGTGTCACAGCTACCGGTCGGAGCGTCCGCCCCCTGGTGGTCAGTGTGAGTCACAGCTACCGGTCGGAGCGTCCGCCCCCTGGTGGCCAGTGCACGTCACAGCTACCAGTCGGAGCGTCCGCCCCCTGGTGGCCAGTGCGCGTCACAGCTACCAGTCGGAGCGTCCGCTCCCTGGTGGCCAGTGCGCGTCACAGCTACCGGTCGGAGCACCCGCCCCCTGGTGGCCAGTGCGTGTCACAGCTACCGGTCGGAGCGTCCGCCCCCTGGTGGCCAGTGAGCGTCACAGCTACCGGTCGGAGCGTCCGCCCCCTGGTGGCCAGTGCACATCATAGCTACCGGTCAGAGCGTCTGCCCCCTGGTGGTCAGTGTGTGTCACAGCTACCGGTCAGAGCGTCCGCCCCCTGGTGGTCAGTGTGTGTCACAGCTACCGGTCGGAGCGTCTGCCCCCTGGTGGTCAGTGTGTGTCATAGCTACCGGTCGGAGCGTCCGCCCCCTGGTGGTCAGTGAGTGTCACAGCTACCGGTCAGAGCGTCCGCCCCTGGTGGTCAGTGAGTGTCACAGCTACCGGTCAGAGCGTCCGCCCCCTGGTGGTCAGTGCGTGTCATAGCTACCGGCTGGAGCATGCACCCCCTGGTGGCCAGTGAGCGTCACAGCTACCGGTCGGAGCGTCCGCCCCCTGGTGGCCAGTGCACATCATAGCTACCGGTCAGAGCGTCTGCCCCCTGGTGGTCAGTGTGTGTCACAGCTACCGGTCAGAGCGTCCGCCCCCTGGTGGTCAGTGCGTGTCATAGCTACCGGTCGGAGCGTCCCCCCCTGGTGGCCAGTGCGTGTCATAGCTACCGGTCGGAGCGTCCGCCCCCTGGTGGCCAGTGCGTGTCATAGCTACCGGTCGGAGCGTCCGCCCCCTGGTGGTCAGTGCATGTCACAGCTACCTGTCGGAGCGTCCCCCCCTGGTGGCCAGTGCGTGTCATAGCTACCGTTCGGAGCGTCCCCCCCTGGTGGCCAGTGCGTGTCATAGCTACTGGTCGGAGCGTCTGCCCCCTGGTGGTCAGTGAGTGTCACAGCAACTGGTCGGAGCGTCCGCCCCCTGGTGGTCAGTGAGTGTCACAGCTACCGGTCAGAGCGTCCGCCCCCTGGTGGTCAGTGTGTGTCACAGCTACCGGTCGGAGCATCCGCCCACTGGTGGTCAGTGCGTGTCACAGCTACCGGTCGGAGCGTCTGCCCCCTGGTGGTCAGTGAGTGTCACAGCAACTGGTCGGAGCGTCCGCCCCCTGGTGGTCAGTGAGTGTCACAGCTACCGGTCGGAGCGTCCGCCCCCTGGTGGTCAGTGTGTGTCACAGCTACCGGTCGGAGCATCCGCCCCCTGGTGGCCAGTGCGTGTCATAGCTACTGGTTAGAGCGTCCGCCCCCTGGTGGTCAGTGCGTGTCATAGCTACCAGTCAGAGCGTCCGCCCCCTGGTGGTCAGTGAGTATCACAGCTACCGGTCGGAGCGTCTGCCCCCTGGTGGCCAGTGGGGGGCGTTTGATTGGTTCCCTCGGCCTCCGGCCCTTCCTGGCGGACAATCCTCGCATTTAACTTCCTTTTTCTGTGAAGGAGAATCTCGTCTCAGGTCCACACAGTCGTTTGCTCTCAAACCCCCAGGGAACAGCACTGCACGTCTCGAATTTTCATTTATTTATTTTTTCTGCTTTATCATCTGTGGGCACAAAATGATTCTTTTTTTTTCCCCCGCTCTGGGGTAACTCAATCTTTAAAATGTATTTCTGGGGGCGGAAATGTGGGAATTTTTTTTAAATTTTCTTAAGCACACCCAGGTTCTAAAGGCGTGTCTATTTCTGGGGAAGCACACAGCCTGGAGTGAGAATTAGGCCTTCGGCTCTATCAAGTGATAAGGTTAACCTTGCACGTGAGGACGGAAAGGTTACAAATATCTTATTTATTCCAAGGGCACAGGCCCGGGTTCCGGGTTCGATCCCCTGTGGGGGGCGTGCGGGAGGCAGCCGGTCCATGATTCTCTCTCCTCATGGATGTTTCTCTCTCTCTCTCTCTCTCTCTCTCCCTTCCTCTCTGAAATCAATAAAATATATTTTTAAAAATAAAATATATTTATAAAAACATTTCTACCTCCCTCTCCCTTCTTCTCTGAAATCGATAAAAAATATATTAAAATAATAAAAAATATTTTTAGAAACGTTGTTTCCGCCTCCCTCTCCCTTCCTCGCTGAAATCCATAAAAATATATTTAAAAAATAAAAAATGTATTTTTAAAAACGTTTCCACCTCCCTCACCCTTCCTCTCTGAAATCAATAAACGTATATTAAAAAAAATAAAATATAGTTTAGAAACGTCGTTTCTCTCTCCCTCTCCCTTCCTCTGTGACATCAATCTATGTATATAAAAACCCCAATATGCAAATCAATTAAGTAGTGAAACTACTGGCAGAATGACCAGTCGCTGTGACACGCACTGACCACCAGGGGGCCGGCGTTCAATGCAGGAGCTGCCCCCAGCCTGCAGGCCCCGATCTGCGGCCCCATCTGTTAAGGGCCATTCACGAGTTTTCTCGGATTTTTTGCACGCTATCCGTTAAGGACCGTTAACGAGTTTTCTCGTGTTTCACTTCTCTATCTCTTAAGGGCCGCTCACGAGTTTTCTCGTGTTTTCTCGCGCCACCTGTTAAGGACCGTTCACGAGTTTTCCCGTGTTCCCCATGCCATCGTGAGGGACCATTCACGAGTTTTCTCATGTTTCTCATGCCATCCGTTAAGGACCGTTCACGAGTTTACTCGTGCTTCTCATGCAATCCGTTAAGGACCGTTCACGAGTTTACTCGTGTTTCTCATGCCATCCGTTAAGGACCGTTCACGAGTTTACTCGTGCTGCTCATGCCATCCGTTAAGGACCGTTCACGAGTTTACTCGTGCTGCTCATGCCATCCGTTAAGGACCGTTCACGAGTTTACTCGTATTTCCGTGCGCCCTCTGTGAGGGGCCGTCCACGAGTTTTCTCGTGTTTCACTCCCCTCCGTTGAGGCCCGCTCACAAGTTTTCTCGTGTTTGGCCCCCCCTCCGCTGTGGACCTTAGACGTCAAACCCACTGTCTCGCCCGCCTCCAATGACGCGACCTCACCGAAACACAGCCCCCAACGTGCCCTGTGACCGGTCGTCACGGCGATTTAAATAAACAACGCGCCGTTTGCCCCCAAAATGGGCGGTCCCCGGTGCGGGTCTTAGAGAGATGTCTCCGCACCACGTAACGTGTTCAAATCACGTCTGTGCGCGCGCACACCCGTCACGCACACACACACACACGTGTGTACACACACACGCATGCCTGTGTATGTGCATTTACCCCCCCCCCGCGTCTCCATCCACACTGCGTGCGGGCAGAGGGTGTCCCCCAAACCTATAACGTGGCCACATTTTAATTCCCCTCCCCCCCAAAAATAAGAGAGGCAAGAACGGGGTAGGCTGTCAAAGTGTCGTATTTTGCTCTTTCCTCGCCATCGATGGGTCTGGATGCTCGGAGCTTCGCTCCCCAGTGATGTTATCTGGGATACATTCACCTTCTATCATTGAAACTTTGTAGCCTTGAGTGGAGGCCGGCTGGCAGCTGGTATCTGGGATACATTCACCTTCTCTCATTGAAACTTTGTAGCCTTGAGTGCAGGCCAGGGCAGGCTGGCAGCTGGTATCTGGGATACATTCACCTTCTCTCATTGAAACTTTGTAGCCTTGAGCAGAGGCCAGGCCCGGCTGGCAGCTGGTATCTGGGATACATTCACCTTCTATCATTGAAACTTTGTAGCCTTGAGTGCAGGCCAGGGCAGGCTGGCAGCTGGTATCTGGGATACATTCACCTTCTCTCATTGAAACTTTGTAGCCATAAGCGGGGGCTGGGGCTGGCTGGCAGCGGGTATCGGGGATACATTCACCTTCTATCATTGAAACTTTGTAGCCATAAGCGGGGGCTGGGGCCGCTGGCAGCTGGTATCTGGGATACATTCACCTTCTCTCATTGAAACTTTGTAGCCATAAGCGGGGGCCGGGGCCGGCTGGCAGCTGGTATCTGGGATACATTCACCTTCTATCATTGAAACTTTGTATCCTTGAGCGAAGACCAGGCCCGGCTGGCAGCTGGTATCTGGGATACATTTACCTTCTCTCATTGAAACTTTGTATCCTTGAGCGAAGACCAGGCCCGGCTGGCAGCTGGTATCTGGGATACATTCACCTTCTCTCATTGAAACTTTGTATCCTTGAGCGAAGACCAGGCCCGGCTGGCAGCTGGTATCTGGGATACATTCACCTTCTATCATTGAAACTTTGTATCCATAAGCGGGGGCCAGGCCCGGCTGGCAGCTGGTATCTGGGATACATTCACCTTCTCTCATTGAAACTTTGTAGCCATAAGCGGGGGCCGGGGCCGGCTGGCAGCTGGTATCTGGGATACATTCACCTTCTATCATTGAAACTTTGTAGCCATAAGCGGAGGCTGGGGCCGGCTGGCAGCTGGTATCTGGGATACATTCACCTTCTATCATTGAAACTTTGTAGCCCTGAGCGGAGGCTGGGGCCGGCTGGCAGCTGGTATCTGGGATACATTTACCTTCTATCATTGAAACTTTGTATCCATAAGCGGGGGCCAGGCCCGGCTGGCAGCTGGTATCTGGGATACATTCACCTTCTATCATTGAAACTTTGTATCCTTCAGCGGAGGCTGGGGCCGGCTGGCAGCTGGTATCTGGGATACAT
>CM050509.1:142917286-142929786 GCA_027563665.1 Antrozous pallidus
CTGTCTATCTGTCTATCATCTATCTATCTGTCTGTCTGTCTGTCTATTATCTATCTATCTATCTATCTGTCTGTCTGTCTATCTGTCTGTCTGTCTATCATCTATCTATCTATCTGTCTGTCTGTCTATCTGTCTGTCTGTCTATCATCTATCTATCTATCTGTCTGTCTGTCTGTCTGTCTATCTATCTGTTTATCATCTATCTGTCTGTCTGTCTATCTGTCTATCATGTATCTATCTACCTATCTGTCTATCTATCTATCTATCTATCTATCTATCTGTCTATCTGTCTATCTATCTGTCTATCATCTATCTATCTGTCTGTCTGTCTATCTGTCTATCATCTATCTATCTGTCTGTCTGTCTGTCTATTATCTATCTATCTATCTATCTGTCTGTCTGTCTATCTGTCTATCATCTATCTATCTGTCTATCTATCTGTCTATCTATCTATCTATCATCTATCTATCTGTCCACCTATTATCTATATATCCATCTACTATCTATCAATCAATCTATCATCTATCTATCCACCTATCATCTATCTATCTATCTATCTATCTATCTATCTATCTATCTATCTATCATATATATATATGTAATTGGCCTCTCCTGCAGGCCTGGTCCCCCCCAACTGCCCCCCCTGCTGGCCTAACCACCCCTTGCAGTCTGCCGCTCACTCCATTGCTCGTCCCTCACTAACCTCCCCGCCAGCCTACAGTCACCCCACACAGCCCCCCTCCGGCCGGCCGTGTCTGTGGGGACGGTCCCTCAGGTTTTTATCGATAACGGGCAGCACCCCTGTCCCCCCGTCATCTCCCCACGGAGCCTCCCTTACTCTGTGATCGCAACACAGCGTCTCTCTCCGCCTCCGGCCAACGGCTCCCTTTTCTGACGACTCCCCCGGCTGCCTCTTCGGGGGGAAGGAACCACCGCACAGGTGTGCAGCCGAAAAGACCGGCGACTTCCAGTCCATAAACAGCAGCTGGAAATCACTGCCACCACAGACTGGTTTCTGGAGCAAATAAGGCAAGAAATACACACCGTACATATATATATAAATATACATATATATATATTTATACAAATAAAGCAAGAAATACACACAGTACATATATATAAATATATATATTAATACAAATAAAGCAAGAAATACACACAGTATATATATATAAATATATATATATTTATACAAATAAAGCAAGAAATACACACAGTACATATATATAAATATATATATATTTATACAAATAAAGCAAGAAATACACACAGTACATATATATATATTTATACAAATAAAGCAAGAAACACACACAGTACATATATATAAATATAAAATACATATATTTATACAAATAAAGCAAGAAACACACACAGTCCATATATATAAATATAAATATATATATATTTATACAAATAAAGCAAGAAATACACACAGCATATATATATATATTAATACAAATAAAGCAAGAAATACACACAGTCCATATATATAAATATATATATATATTTATACAAATAAAGCAAGAAATACACACAGTACATATATATAAATATAAATATATATATATTTATACAAATAAGGCAAGAAATACACACAGTACACATATATAAATATAAATATATATATATTTATACAAATAAAGCAAGAAATACACACAATACACATATATAAATATAAATATATTTATACAAATAAAGCAAGAAATACACACAGTCCATATATATAAATATAAATATATATATATTTATACAAATAAAGCAAGAAACACACACAATACATATATATAAATATAAATATATATATACATATATTTATACAAATAAAGCAAGAAATACACATAGTACATATATATAAATATAAATATATATATATTTATACAAATAAAGCAAGAAATACACACAGTCCATATATATAAATATAAATATATATTTATACAAATAAAGCAAGAAATACACACAGTCCATATATATAAATATAAATATATATATATTTATACAAATAAAGCAAGAAACACACACAATACATATATATAAATATAAATATATATATACATATATTTATACAAATAAAGCAAGAAATACACATAGTACATATATATAAATATAAATATATATATATTTATACAAATAAAGCAAGAAATACACACAGTCCATATATATAAATATAAATATATATATTTATACAAATAAAGCAAGAAATACATACAGTCCATATATATAAATATATATATTTATACAAATAAAGCAAGAAATACACACAGTCCATATATATAAATATAAATATATATATATTTATACAAATAAAGCAAGAAACACACACAATACATATATATAAATATAAATATATATATACATATATTTATACAAATAAAGCAAGAAATACACATAGTACATATATATAAATATAAATATATATATATTTATACAAATAAAGCAAGAAATACACACAGTCCATATATATAAATATAAATATATATTTATACAAATAAAGCAAGAAATACACACAGTACATATATATAAATATAAATATATATATATTTATACAAATAAAGCAAGAAATACACACAGTACACATATATAAATATAAATATATATATTTATACAAATAAAGCAAGAAATACACACAGTACATATATATAAATATATATATTTATATAAATAAAGCAAGAAATACACACAGCATATATATATATTTATACAAATAAAGCAAGAAATACACACAGTACATATATATAAATATATATATATTTATACAAATAAAGCAAGAAATACACACCGTACACATATATATAAATATAAATATATATATATATTTATACAAATAAAGCAAGAAATACACACAGTATATATATATAAATATATATATTTATACAAATAAAGCAAGAAATACACACAGCATATATATATACACAAATAAAGCAAGAAATGCACACAGTACATATATATATAAATATATATATATATTTATACAAATAAAGCAAGAAATACACACAGTACATATATATAAATATAAATATATATATTTATACAAATAAAGCAAGAAATACACACAGTACATATATATAAATATATATATTTATACAAATAAAGCAAGAAATACACACAGTACACATATATAAATATAAATATATATATATTTATACAAATAAAGCAAGAAATACACACAGTACACATATATAAATATAAATATATATATATTTATACAAATAAAGCAAGAAATACACACAGTATATATATATATATATATATATTTATACAAATAAAGCAAGAAATACACACAGTACATATATATAAATATAAATATATATATTTATACAAATAAAGCAAGAAATACACACAGTACATATATATATAAATATATATATTTATACAAATAAAGCAAGAAATACACACAGTATATATATATATATATACAAATAAAGCAAGAAATACACACAGTACATATATATAAATATAAATATATTTATACAAATAAAGCAAGAAATACACACAGTACACATATATAAATATAAATATATATATATTTATACAAATAAAGCAAGAAATACACACAGTACATATATATAAATATAAATATATTTATACAAATAAAGCAAGAAATACACACAGCATATATATAGTATGTTATATATATATCTATATATATATATATAAAACACTAAATATATATACAGTTAGTGTTACAGCATTCCTTCACCTGTAAGAATGTGCCAGAATATCATCATTTTGTTTGCTCTAAGCATAAAAGACATCCAGTTTTACAGCCACAGACGCACGCATGCCAGCCCTAAACTTAATTAATGACCGAGGAGTCTGCTACAGTTTTTTTTTTTTTCTAGGCAAGTGAGGCTTTTTAAAAAATTAATGTTTATTTTTTAAATTTTTTAAAAAATATATATTTTATTGATTTTTTTACAGAGAGGAAGGGAGAGGGACAGAGAGAGAGAAACGTCGATCAGCCGCCTCCTGCACGCCCCCTATTGGGGATGTGCCCGCAGCCAAGGTCCATGCCCTTGACCGGAATCGAACCCGGGACCTTTCAGTCCACAGGCGGATGCTCTATCCACTGAGCAATGCAAGCTGGGATATATGTGAAGGTTTTTTTTGTTTTGTTTTGTTTTTTTAACAATGGAGACCTGACACCTGCTAACCTAATGGGGAAGAAAAAAAAATTGGTTTTTCTCTGCATACATGGAAATTCACTTTTTCATCTTGAATTATTCCCAGCTGGTATCTTTGTTGCTGCCGTTGGCCTCTGCTCCTCGGTGTCTTCGGATGAACCACGGCAGAGAAGGTTAAGTCGGGGTTTCCGTAGGGCTGCGAAAAACTGAGTCTGTATCTGTGAAGGTCTACTATGAAACATTGTCCCCGCGGGAGTTCGACCAGAGGCTGGTCACGCGCTATGACGCCTGCTGATCACCAGGAGGCGGCGTGGGACGAAGGGAAGCTCCATCCACCAGCTAGACGGCCCCCCCGATCAGCCCTGATCCCCAGCCAGGCCCAGGCACCTAATATGAAAAAGTGTCCCCGCGGGAGTTCGACCGGGAGACCTATCGATCCTTATAACGCGCGCTGACCACCAGGAGGCAGCACGGAGTGTACTGAGGCCCCAGGCGGCAGCCAGAAGGCCCCCAATCAGCCCTGATCACCAGCCAGCCCCAGGCACCTAATATGAAAAATTGTCCCCGCGGGAGTTCGACCGGGGGACCGATCACTTGCTATGACATGTGCTGACCATAAGGAGGTGGCGCAGAATGAGGGGAGGCCCCAGGCCAGCAGCCAGAAGGCCCCGGATCAGCCCTGATCACCAACGAGGCCCAGGCACCTAATATGAAAAATTGTCCCCGCGGGAGTTCGACCGGAAGACCTATTGATCCTTATAAGGTGCACTGACCACCAGGAGGCGGCACAGAATAAAAGGAGGCCCCTGGCCAGCAGCCAGAAGGCCCCCTATCAGCCCTGATTGCCAGCCAGGCCCAGGCACCTAATATGAAAAATTGTCCCCGCGGGAGTTCGACCATGAGACCGATTTCTCCCTGTGACCTGCACTACCACCAGGAGGCAGCACGGAGTGTACTGAGGCCCCAGGCGGCAGCCAGAAGGCCCCCAATCAGCCCTGATCGCCAGCCAGGCCCAGGCACCAAATATGAAAAATTGTCCCCGCGGGAGTTCGACCAGGAGACCGATCACTTGCTATGACATACGCTGACCACTTGGAGGCAGCGTGAACGAAGGGAGGCCCCTGGCCAGCAGCCAGAAGGCCCCGGATCAGCCCTGATCCCCAGCCACACCTAGGCACTTAATATGAAAAATTGTCCCCGCGGGAGTTCGACCATGAGACCGATTTCTCCCTGTGACCTGCACTGACCACCAGGAGGCAGCACGGAGTGTACTGAGGCCCCAGGCGGCAGGCAGAAGGCCCCCAATAAGCCCTGATCACCAGCCAGGCCCAGGCACCTAACTTGAAAAATTGTCCCCGCGGGAGTTCGACCATGAGACCGATTTCTCCCTGTGACCTGCGCTGACCACGAGGAGGCAGCACGGAGTGTACTGAGGCCCCAGCCGGAAGCCAGAAGGCCCCCAATCAGCCCTGGTCCCCAGCCAGGCCCAGGCACCAAACATGAAAAATTGTCCCCGCGGGAGTTCGACCATGAGACCGATTTCTCCCTGTGACCTGCGCTACCACCAGGAGGCAGCACGGAGTGTACTGAGGCCCCAGCCGGCAGCCAGAAGGTCCCTGATCAGCCCTGGTCCCCAGCCAGGCCCAGGCACCAAATATGAAAAATTGTCCCCACGGGAGTTCGACCAGGAGACCGATCACTTGATATGACATACGCTGACCACTTGGAGGCAGCGCGAATGAAGGGAGGCCCCTGGCCAGCAGCCAGAAGGCCCCGAGTCAGTCCTGATCCCCAGCCACACCTAGGCACTTAATATGAAAAATTGTCCCCCCGGGAGTTCGACCATGAGACCGATTTCTCCCTGTGACCTGCGCTACCACCAGGAGGCAGCACGGAGTGTACTGAGGCCCCAGCCGGCAGCCAGAGGGTCCCTGATCAGCCCTGGTCCCCAGCCAGGCCCAGGCACCTAACTTGAAAAATTGTCCCCACGGGAGTTTGACCAGGAGACTGATCACTTGCTATAACATACGCTGACCATAAGGACTTGGTGCAGAATGAAAGGAGGCCCTTGGCCAGCAGCCAGAAGGCCCCCGAGTCAGTCCTGATCCCCAGCCACACCTAGGCACTTAATATGAAAAATTGTCCCCACGGGAGTTCGACCATGAGACCGATTTCTCCCTGTGACCTGCGCTACCACCAGGAGGCGGCACGGAGTGTACTGAGGCCCGAGCAGGCAGCCAGAAGGCCCCCGATCAGCCCTGATCCCCAGCCAGGCCCAGGCACCTAACTTGAAAAATTGTCCCCACGGGAGTTCGACCGGTCAGCCCTCATCGCAGGCCCGGCCTAGAATGTCCTACAGCGGGAGGGTCTCTAGTCATGAAAAGAGTTAAAGGGAACTTGGGGCCACTGGGACGTGCCCTTGACTGGAATCGAACCCGGGACCCTGGGGTCTGCAGGCCGACGACCTAAATCCTTAGCCACACCGGCCGGGGCTAACAACACCCCCCGGCTCTAACCACTGACCCACACCGGCCGGGACTCACACACACCCCCCCCGGCTCTAACCACTGACCCACACCGGCCGGGACTCACACACACACCCCGGCTCTAACCACTGACCCACACCGGCCGGGACTCACACACACACCCCCCCCGGCTCTAACCACTGACCCACACCGGCCGGGACTCACACACACACACACCCCGGTTCTAACCACTGACCCACACTGGCCGGGACTCACACACCCCCCCCCCGGCTCTAACCACTGACCCACACCGGCCGGGACTAACACACACACCCCCCGGCTCTAACCACTGACCCACACCGGCCGGGACTCACACACACACCCCCCGGCTCTAACCACTGACCCACACCGGCCGGGACTCACACACACACACACACCCCCGGCTCTAACCACTGACCCACACCGGCCGGGACTAACACACACACCCCCCGGCTCTAACCACTGACCCACACCGGCCGGGACTCACAACACCCCCCCGGGCTCTAACCACTGATCCACACCGGCCGGGACTCACACACACACACCCCGGCTCTAACCACTGACCCACACCGGCCGGGACTCACACACACACACACACCCCGGCTCTAACCACTGATCCACACCGGCCGGGACTCACACACACACCCCCCGGCTCTAACCACTGATCCACACCGGCCAGGACTCACACCAGCCCCCGGCTCTAACCACTGATCCACACCGGCCGGCGCTGTGATTGCTATGTTTAGCACGTCTGGTTCTCGGCTTTAAAACAATTTGCCGGGAGCGGGAAGAAATCGATGGGGAGCGGGCAATGATGGATTAAGTTAAGCCGGGGTTTGAAAATCGCTGAAGGTTGGTCCTGTGGACACCGTAATAAATTCCATAAATCTTGTCTTCTTTATTTTTTTCCCCTGTGTACATAGTGATATGTAAATTGCGTATAGCTACGTGAAATAACGTATTTATGAATGTATTTTTTATAAATATGTTATGTTTTATTATAATATTAAAAATATATTATCTTTCCTTTTATATTATAAATACAAATATATTTCTAACATATTTATAAGTATATTCTTTATATACTTAAAAGAATATATTTAAAAAGAATATATTTATAAATATATATTTAAAAAGAATATATTTATAAATATATTATAAACAATTATTTATACAGATGCCTGTTATGGATTGTATATTTTATATCATCTGTTATTTATATTTATGTTATATATTCAAGTTTTACATTTTATTTATCTTTATGTTACACGTAGAATATATTATTTGTTATTTATATTCATGTAGATGCATATATTTTATGACTTACAGCTATATTGTTTATTACACATTATCTAGGTGTATTTATTTGTTACATGTTTGACTTTCATGTTAAAACGGTATGTCAGCTTCGCACGTAATTACATATTCACACACGCTTGCGTGTGAAATTGTGCACCATCTAGACACAGTACACCCCTTCCCTAGTGTTATTTTAGAGACCCAAAACGCTATGTAACATTTGCATACAGTGTATCGCCTGTTAGGTACAATGTAACTTGTAACTGAAAACATTGTAACTCAAAAACATCCCTCATTGGAAACATTCAGAAAGGTTCATTTGTAGCAGCTTTGACACCTTATATTTATTGATTTATTTTTTTATTGACACCTTATATTTAAATGGAATAAAGCGGACCCTACGCCAGGAAAACGAATATACAGACCCATCCCCGGCCCAATGGGACCAGGGGCTGAGCATCCACCTAGAAACCAGGTGGTCAGGGGTTCGAGTCCCGGTCAAGGATATCAGTTGATTGAGACATAGGAAAGATAATTAGTTTAATGCATATGAAAATAATATATAAGTTCATTGACACATATGAAAGATAATTAGTAAAATGCACATGAAAATAATATATAAGTTGATTGACACCTAGGAAAGATAATTAGTAAAATGCATATGAAAATAATATATAAGTTGATTGACACATAGGAAAAATAATTAGTAAAATGCATATAAAAATAATATATAAGTTATTGACACATAGGAAAAATAATTAGTAAAACGCATATGAAAATAATATATCAGTTGATTGACACCTAGGAAAAATAATTAGTAAAATGCATATGAAAATAATAAATCAGTTGATTGAGACATAGGAAAGATAATTAGTTAAATGCACATGAAAATAATATATGTTGATTGACACATGGAAATCATTAGTAAAATGCATATGAAAATAATATATAAGTTGATTGACACATAGGAAAGATCATTAGTAAAATGCACATGAAAATAATATATAAGTTATTGACACATAGGAAAGATAATTAGTAAAATGCATATGAAAATAATATATCAGTTGATTGACACATAGGAAAGATAATTAGTAAAATGCATATGAAAATAATATATCAGTTGATTGACACATGAATGATAATTAGCAAAATGCATATCAAAATAATATATAAGTTGATTGACACCTATGAAAGATAATTAGTAAAATGCATATGAAAATAATATATAAGTTACTGACACATAGGAAAAATAATTAGTAAAATGCATATGAAAATAATATATAAGTTGATTGACACCTAGGAAAGATCATTAGTAAAATGCATATAAAAATAATATACAAGTTGATTGACACTTAGGAAAAATAATTAGTAAAATGCATATGAAAATAATATATCAGTTGATTGACACATAGGAAAAATAATTAGTAAAATGCATATGAAAATAATATATAAGTTATTGACACATAGGAAAAATAATTAGTAAAATGCATATGAAAATAATATATCAGTTGATTGACACATAGGAAAAATAATTAGTAAAATGCATATAAAAATAATATATCAGTTGATTGACACCTAGGAAAGATAATTAGTAAAATGCATATAAAAATAATATATAAGTTATTGACACATAGGAAAGATAATTAGTAAAATGCATATAAAAATAATATATAAGTTATTGACACATAGGAAAGATAATTAGTAAAATGCGTATAAAAATAATATATGTTTATTGACACCTAGGAAAGATAATTAGTAAAATGCATATAAAAATAATATATAAGTTATTGACACATAGGAAAGATAATTAGTAAAATGCATATGAAAATAATATATCAGTTGATTGAGACATAGTAAAAATAATTAGCAAAATGCATATGAAAATAATATATCAGTTGATTGACACCTAGGAAAAATAATTAGCAAAATGCATATGAAAATAATATATCAGTTGATTGACACATGGAAATCATTAGTAAAATGCATATAAAAATAATATATAAGTTATTGACACCTAGGAAAGATCATTAGTAAAATGCATAAAAAAATAATATACAAGTTGATTGACACTTAGGAAAGATAATTAGTAAAATGCATATGAAAATAATATATCAGTTGATTGACACCTAGGAAAAATAATTAGCAAAATGCACATGAAAATAATATATAAGTTATTGACACATAGTAAAAATAATTAGTAAAATGCACATGAAAATAATATATAAGTTATTGACACATAGGAAAGATAATTAGTAAAATGCACATGAAAATAATATATCAGTTGATTGACACAGAAACAATAGCATGATATAAACACAACAAAAAACATGATAAAAAAAACCAATAAAAACAACACTGGTATAAACAATGACCGATACGTTGATTCACCTTATCCACCGAGGTCCACGCCCTTGACCTGGACTCGAACCCGGGACCCTTCCGGGCCGCAGGCCGACGCCCTACCCACTGAGCCACACCGGTCAGGGCTGAAAACAAACATTTTGAAAACCAAGATCGGAACGGGGTCTGGTTTTCCCCGTGAGGAATGGAGCCACCGCAACTTGAACTTGACCGAGACACGCCCGTCAAACCGGAGACAAAGCCACCGGCCGCGCGCCGTGTCCGAACGCGGGTTCGGGTGGGGATAGGGGCCTAGCCGGGCCAGAGCAGCGCCCGCGAGAGCTTTGTGGGTGTCCCGCGCTTGCGCCAGTCGGCGCTTATTTATTTTTTTTAAATCCGCCAGAGCGCGCGCGCGCGGCGTAGGTACCGGCCGGTCGGCTGGTCGGATGGATGGTCGGGCGGATGCTCGGACAGTTGGACAGATGGACTGATGGTCGGACAGACATTTAAATGGACGGTCGGATGGACAGATGGACGGGCGGGCAGGCAGGCGGGCGAATGGACGGTTGGACGTATGGTCGGAGGGATGGTTGGTTGGACAGACGGCCGGACAGCCGGACGGGTGGGTGGATGGTCGGTCGGTCAGACGAACGGTCGGACAGACGGGCGGATGGTTGGACAGACGGTCGGACAGACAGACGGACGGACCCTCGGACGAATGGATGGTCGGTCGGTCGGTCGGTTGGACAGACAGTCCAACAGCCGGGCGGACGGGTGAGCGGGCAAGCGGGCGGGCAGTCGGGCGGACGGTCAAACGGGCAGGTGGATGGTTGGTCTGACTGTCAGACGGACGGTCGGACAGCCGGGCGGGTGGATGGATGCTCGGTCGATCAGATGAACGGTCGGATAGATGGGCGGATGGTTGGACAGACGGTCAGACAGACAGACGGACCCTCGGATGAATGGACGGTCGGTCGGTCGGACGGACGGTCGGACAGCCGGCCAGGCGGGCGGGCGGTCGGTCGGACGGGCAGGTGGATGGTTGGTCTGACCGTCAGACGGACGGTCGGACAGCCGGACAGATGGATAGAAGGTCGGTCGGACGGACGGTCGGACGGTCGGACGGACGGTCAGTCACTCAGCCTTTTCTCTCTCTCTCTCTCTCTCTCTCTCTCTCTCTATATATATATATATATATATATATAGCTACCTCAAAGGCATGTGAAAGGGTCACACGGCCCGGGCAGTGTGGCTCAGCGGATTGGCCTGCCGCCCCGTCCGTCAAACGGCTGCGGGTTCTAGTCCAGGTCCGCATGTCTTTCTGGGTTTCACGTTTGATCCCTGGCCAGTGGGGGGGGGGAGGGAGAGGATAGAGATGGCAATCCATCCATGTCTCTCTGTCTCTCGCTCTCTCGCTCTCTCGCTCTTTCTCTCTCTCTCTCTCTCGCTCTCTCTCTCGCTCTCTCCTTCCACTCCGTCCAGAAATCAGTGAAAACACATCCTAGGGTGAGGGTTTCATACTCAGTGGAGACTTGGCCCTGGGGAACTAAGGAAAATACAGAAACATTTTAAAACTAAGGCCGTGTGGCTCGGTGGGTAGAGCGCCGGCCTGTGGACTAAAGGGTCCCGGGTTCGAGTCCCGGCCGAGGGCACAGGCCCGGGTTGGGGGCTCCATCCCCAGCAGGGGGCGTGCAGGAGGCAGCCGGTCCGTGATTCTCTCTCATCCTGGATGTTCCCCTCGCTCTCTCCCTCTGCCTTCCTCTCTGACGTCGATGAAACTGAAAACAAAATAAACAAGCGAAGCTCTTTGAAGAAACTGTCAGATTTCATCGTGTTTACGCTGAGCCTTTAGACACCGGGGAACACGCACTGCAATTACCCGGCCCGGCCCCCCGGGAGCCGGGGGAAAACAGACAGATTCCATCATTACGTGTGGACAGCGGGCTCGGCCGGTGGGGACCTGAGTTAAAAACGTGAGAGAAACACACACACACACACACACACACACACACACACACACAGACCCAGATACACACACAGAGAGACACAGACACACACAGACACACACACAGAGAGACACAGACACACACAGACACACACACAGAGAGACACAGACACACACAGACACACAGACAGACACACAGAGACACACACACAGATACACAGACAGAGACACACACACAGACACACACACACACAGACACACACACACACACACACAGACACACACAGA
>CM050509.1:142934786-142939786 GCA_027563665.1 Antrozous pallidus
AATACAAATATAAATACAAATATAAATGTAAAAATAGATATAAATATATGTCTATATATACATATATACATATACATATAAATTAATATACATATAAATATAAAGATACATATAAATATAAATATAAGTATAAATATAAATAAATATAAATTAAATGGAAGTATAAATATAAGTATAAATATAAATATAAACATAAATATAAATATATGTCTATATATACATACATATACATATACATATACGTATGCATATAAATTAATATACATACAAATATAAACATAAACATAAACATAAATATAAATATATATAAATATAAATGTAAATGTAAATACAAATGTAAATGTAAATACAAATGTAAATGTAAATACAAATGTAAATGTAAATGTAAATTAAATGTAAATTAAATGTAAATATAACTACACACACACACACACACACACACACTCTGAGTGGCCGGATGATTATGCGTCCAGAGACAATCATCCCCCGGCCCCTTGGTGTGGTTTTCGGGAAGGATCGGCTCGGCTCCCCGGTCCCCAGCTCCTCCCCGCCGTCAGCACTGCTGTGCAGGCCTTCCCCCCACCCCCCCCCGTGTCCTCCCTCCTTCCTGCGGCCGATCCGTCCCACCCCGGGCCCTCCCCTCCTGTCCCAGCCCCTCCATCCACACCGCCCTTCTGTTCCCCAGCTGCTGGTACGGGCAGCTTCCCCCAACCCAGTCCTTCTCGCCCTCCAATATTTATGTCTTATTGATTTATGTTTGTGGCCAGGAGTTTTCCTTTGAAAACTCAACTGCTCAACTGCTCAGTGGGGACATTACAGCTCTCCGATGCAGACATCAAAGGCATAAATTGCTGCCCTGGAACATATATATATATATATATATTTTTTTTTTTTCTCTCTCTCCAAAAAGTTGGTGTTTTGCAAGAACAAATCGCAACGGGGCAAGTTTCAACATAAATATTTCACTAAAGGCAAGTCCACAAAAATTACCCCTCCTGTGCCGTGATTTTAGAATAAAGACATTTTTTTAAACTATGTAGATAGTTTTATTTTTAATACATATTTTATTGTTTTCTTTACAGAGAGAAGAAGAGAGAGGGAGAGAGAGTCAGAAACATCGATGAGAGAGAAACATCCATCAGCCGCCTCCTGCACGCCCCCCACTGGGGATGTGCCCGCAGCCAAGGTCCATGCCCTTGACCGGGAATCGAACCCGGGACCCTTCCGTCCGCAGGCCGATGCTCTATCCAGTTACGGCTGTAGATATTTTTTTTTAAATATATTTTTCAATGATTTCAGAGAGGAAGGAAGAGGGAGAGAGAATCAGGGACCGGCTGCCTCCCGCACGCCCCCCTACTGGGGATGGAGCCTCCAACCCAGGCCTGTGCCCTTGACCGGGACTCGAACCCCTGACCTCCTGGTTCCTAGCTCGACGCTCACCCCCTGAGCCACTCTGTCTAGCCTCGATGGGCAGATATTCCGTTCGGATGGCTCCCACTCCTAATAGTTCACAGTTAGTTTTTAAAATGATGAATGTGAGGAATGATTTTGGGGCGGGGGACACCCAGGATGCTGTTGCTCGCCGGAAGCGTGAACGTCGTGACTTAAACGTCTCATGTGTAAAGGCTACGGGCCCGCTGCACAAAATCGGTGCACGGTGGGGGTGTCCTTCAGCCAGGCCTGCACCCTCTCCGATCTGGGAACCATTACGGGGATGTCCAACACGCAGTATGGGACCGCTGGCTCCTAACTGCTTGCCTGCCTACTGGTCTGATCGCCCCTAAATTCTCTCCCCTGCCGGCCTGATCGTCCCCAACACCCCTCCCCTGCAGGCCTGATCGCCCCTAACCGCCCTACCCTGCTGACCTGATCGCCCCTAACTGCTCTCCCCTGCTGGCCTGATCACCCCTAACTGCCTTCCCCTGCTGGCCTGATCGCCCCTAACGGCCCTCCCCTGCTGGCCTGGTTGCCCCTAACTGCCCTCCCCTGCCAGCCCGATCGCCCCTAACTGCCCTCCCCTGCTGGCCTGGTCGCCCCTAACTGCTCGCCTCTGCAGGCCTGATCGCCCCTAACTATATCTATATCTGTATCTGTATCTGTATCTATATCTATATCTGTATCTATATCTATATCTATATCTATATCTATATCTATATCTGTATCTGTATCTGTATCTGTATCTATATCTATATCTGTATCTATATCTATATCTGTATCTGTATCTGTATCTGTATCTGTATCTGTATCTGTATCTGTATCTATATCTATATATCTATATCTATATCTAGATCTGTATCTATATCTATATCTATATATCTATATACATAGATAGATAGATGATAGATAGATAGATAGATAGATAGATGATAGATAGATAGATAGATAGATAGATGATAGATATATTTGTATTGGTTTCAGAGAGGAAGGAAGGAGAGAGAGAGAGAGAGAGAGAGAGAGAGAGAGAGAGTGAGAGAAACATCCGTGATGAGAGAGAATCACGGACCGGCTGCCTCCCGCACGCCCCCTACTGGGGATGGAGCCCACCATCCAGGCCTGTGCCCTCGACCGGGAATCGAACCCGTAACCTCCTGGTTCCTCGGTCGAAGCTCAACCCCTGAGCAACACCGGCTGGGTGACCCCTAATTTACGAATACAGACGATGAGGATGAAAAAGACTTAATTACCAGAGCTCCTTAGAGCTCAGATTTCACGGTTTGACATTCTCTGACCTTTACATTCAACCGTGCTAATTCCCTTGTTCTCCGATAAGTAGAATTTTCATTTTCCTGATTGGACTGTTGTTTTTCTTTTCTTCTTCTCCTTGGGAATATATTTATCGCAGTCCATGCCAGGGCTAGTTCAACACACTTGAAGAAAGGGGTTGTGTATTGCCAATATTTGCCTATATACCTAAGAACTCTATTTTCTACCACATGCACATTTCTATTTCCCTTTAAATATAGTTGATGGATTTTACTACAGAGAGGAAGGCAGAGGACAGATAGAGAGTCAGAAACATCGATGGTGAGAGAGAAACATCCATCAGCCGCCTCCTGCACGCCCCCCACCAGGGATGTGCCCGCAGCCAAGGTCCACGCCCTTGACCGGGAATCGAACCCGGGCCCCTTCCGTCTGTAGGATGATGCTCTATCCACTGAACAACACTGGCCAGGGCTGAATAAGACACTCTTATGTGTGTCTGCTCCATCCAACCTCGAGTTACTCATTCACGACCATTTCCTTCCACGGAGAAGCGAATGGATTGTTGAAACGAACAGGGGTGTTAGCAATTTTTTATTTCCTTCTCGGTTTTTTTTATCCTTTTTGTTATTATTATTATTATTATTATTATTTTTTATGAGGACGTTTCTCCGCTGTTTCTACATTCCCCTCATTAGGACTCGTTCGCCCGGATGGAAATTGTAATTTAAAATCTATTCCGGCCTCGTTGGAAAGGAACACAGACCGCGTTAAGTAATTTGAGGCATTCGGGGGCGGGGGAAAGAAACAATATAATTGCATCCGTCTACGGGTAAGTTAGAAGAGAGGAAAGGTCTCAGGGAAATTATCTCGGGCTCTGCTTAAACGCCGGGGAGGGAAAAAAAAAAAAGGAGGGAATTAAAGCAAAAATACACGAAAGGAAAGTAATCAATCTACACTAATAATAATAATAATAATAAAGAAATATGCAAATTGGCAGTCACATCACGACGCCCACCGGCCAATCAGGAGTGAGTATGCAAAATAGCCTCATCAAGACCGTGGAGACGGATAGCAGAGAGGAGGCAGCTCCTAGCACGGAGCACAGATCCATGGGGCCAAGAGACAGAGAGAGAGAGAGAGAGAGAGAGAGAGAGAGAGAGAGAGAGAGAGAGGTAATATACAAATTAGGCCAGGATGCTATAATGGGTCAATCAGACATGGGGAGGTTGAGCAGGCAGTTGGGGGAATGGGGTCATCATTGCTTCAAAGGCAAAAAGTGAGGCAGGGCCAGACCATCAGGCTGTGAGGTCTGGGGAGTGAGGCATTGTGGGAACAGCAGGCTGTGGGGTGTGGGGAGTGAGGCATTGTGGGACCAGCAGGCTGTGGGGTGTGGGGAGTGAGGCAGGGAGGGACCAGCAGGCTGTGGGGTCTGGGGAGCGAGGTATTGTGGGACCAGCAGGCTGTGGGGTCTGGGGAGTGAGGCATTGTGGGACCAGCAGGCTGTGGGGTGTGGGGAGTTAGGCAGGGAGGGACCAGCAGGCTGTGGGGTCTCAGGAATGAGGCATTGTGGGACCAGCAGGCTGTGGGGCCTGGGGAGTGAGGCATTGTGGGACCAGCAGACTGTGGAGTCTGGGGAGCGAGGCATTGTGGGACCAGCAGGCTGAGGGGCCTGGGGAGTGAGGCATTGTGGGACCAGCAGGCTGTGGGGTCTGGGGAGCGAGGCATTGTGGGACCAGCAGGCTGTGGGGCCTGGGGAGTGAGGCATTGTGGGACCAGCAGGCTGTGGGGTCTGGGGAGCGAGGCATTGTGGGACCAGCATGCTGTGGGGCCTGGGGAGTGAGGCATTGTGGGACCAGCAGACTGTGGGGCTTGCAGAGTGATGAAGGGTGGAGCCAGCAGGTTTCGGGTTCGGGGAGGGAGGCAGGCCCACATAGGCTGCTGGTCTGTGGGCCTAGGTCAGGGGTCATGCAGGAGCCAACCAATCACTGGGTCCCTCTCACATCAACGTTGTTTTTTGTCTCTCCGTCTCCCTTCTGTGCTCTTTAAAAACCAGTAAGGCCGAAGCCGGTGTAGCTCAGTGCATACTGCGGACGGAAGGGTCCCGGGTTCGATTCCCGGTCAAGGGCATGGACCTTGGCTGCGGGCACATCCCCAGTGGGGGGCGTGCAGGAGGCGGCTGATGGATGTGTCTCTCTCCTCGATGTTTCTGGCTCTCTCTCCCTCTCCCATCCTCTTTGTAAAAAAAAAAAAAAAAATCAATAAATTATATATTTAAAAAATCAACGGGGAAATAGCTA
>CM050509.1:142954786-142959786 GCA_027563665.1 Antrozous pallidus
CCCCTCAGCCTGTCTGACCACCCCGTAACTCCTCTGCCTGCCTGATCACCCCGTAACTCCTCTGCCTGCCTGATCACCCCTAACCCCTCAGCCTGCCTGATCGCCCCGTAACTCCTCTGCCTGCCTGATCACCCCTAACCACTCTGCCAGCCTGGTCACCCCCAACGGCCCTCCCCTGCTGGCCTGGTCACCCCCAACGGCCCTCCCCTGCTGGCCTGATCACCCCCAACTGCCCTCCTCAGCCGGCCTGATAGTCCCCTATCTGCTGGCTCCCCTGATGTCCCGATCCCCGGTCCCCTCACTGCTTCTGCCTCAGCCCCCACCACCGTCTCTTTGTCCAGAAGGAACGTGGACAGCCGGAAGATTCCTGGTCGGCCCAGTCTCCTTAGCACAGTACCCTCTTCCGAGTACAGATTTGCACCCAGGGGTGGCGTGGCTCCGCGGAGAGAGCGTCGGCCTGCAGACGGAAGGGTCCCGGGTTCGATTCCCGGTCAAGGGCACGGGCCTGCGGTTGCGGGCTCCCTCCCCAGCGGGGGGAGGGGGGAGGGGGGCGTGCAGGGGGCAGTCGATCCACAGTTCTCTCTCTCATCCTGGATGTTGCTCTCTCTCCCTTCCCGTCCAAAACAGAAACAGCAACGCCCCATCTCGATAGCCTGGACCGAGGCACAACTTGTCCCCAGTTCGGGAGGAATGATGAACGGGGACCCTGGGAAATGCCAGACATTTCCCAGATGACCTTTAGGGGAAGCAAGAATAAAAAAATAAAATAAAATAAATAAAAAGGGGAAGGGGGAGGTAGAAAAAAAGGCTTAATTCCAATGTCACCCGAATACTGCCCTTGAAGCACAATGTTCAAGGGGTTCATGAGACAAGAGAGTCTGCTTGGCCACACAGAACAGCTCTTGCGGCTGTGGGCTCTGTTTTAAATATATATATATTTTTTCCATTTTTTAAATTAAGGTACTAGGGGCCCAGTGCACAAGATTTGTGCACGGGGTGTGGGGTTGGCGTGTTCCTCAGCCCGGCCCGCACCCTCTTCCATCTGGGGACCCCCTCGAGGGATGTCCGACTGCCCGTTTGGGCCCGATCCTACCGGGACGTCCCTCTCCCAATCCAGGACGGCTGGCTCTCAACGGCTCACCCGCCCGCCTTTCTGATGGCCCCCTAACCGCTTCTGCCCGCCAGCCTGGTCACCCCTGAACCACTCCCCTGCAAGCCTGATCACCCCTAACCACTCCCCTGCCAGCCTGATAACCCCCTAACCGCTCCCCTGCCAGCCTGATCACCCCCGAACCACTCCCCTGCCAGCCTGATCACCCCCTAACCGCTCCCCTGCCAGCCTGATCACCCCCGAAACACTCCCCTGCCAGCCTGATCGCCCCCTAACCACTCCCCTGCCAGCCTGATCACCCCCTAACCACTCCCCTGCCAGCCTGATCACCCCTAACCACTCCCCTGCCAGCCTGATCACCCCTAACCGCTCCCCTGCCAGCCTGATCACCCCCGAACCACTCCCCTGCCAGCCTGATCCCCCCCTAACCGCTCCCCTGCCAGCCTGATCACCCCCGAAACACTCCCCTGCCAGCCTGATCGCCCCCTAACCACTCCCCTGCCAGCCTGATCACCCCCTAACCACTCCCCTGCCAGCCTGATCACCCCTAACCACTCCCCTGCCAGCCTGATCACCCCTAACCGCTCCCCTGCCAGCCTGGTCACCCCTGAACCACTCCCCTGCCAGCCTGGTCACCCCCGAACCACTCCCCTGCCAGCCTGATCACCCCCTAACCGCTCCCCTGCCAGCCTGATCACCCCCGAAACACTCCCCTGCCAGCCTGATCGCCCCCTAACCACCCCCCTGCCAGCCTGATCACCCCCTAACCACTCCCCTGCCAGCCTGATCACCCCTAACCACTCCCCTGCCAGCCTGATCACCCCTAACCGCTCCCCTGCCAGCCTGATCACCCCCTAACCGCTCCCCTGCCAGCCTGATCACCCCCTAACCACTCCCCTGCCAGCCTGATCACCCCCTAACCACTCCCCTGCCAGCCTGATGGATGCCTAATTGCTCCCCTGCCTGCCAGTTTGCCCCCTAACTATTCTCCCCTGAAGGCCTGGATTCCCCCAACTGCCCTTCCCTGCAAGCCCGGTCACCCCCAACTTCATTCTTCTGCCAGCCTGGTCAACCCTAACTGCCCTCCCCTGCAGGCCTGGTCAACCCGAACTGCCCTCCCCTGCAGGCCTGGTCACCCCTAACTGCCCTCCCTGCAAGCCTGGTCATCCCTAACTGCCCTCCCCTGCAGGCCTGGTCACCCCTAACTGCCCTCCCCTGCAGGCCTGATCACCCCTAAATGCCCTCCCCTGCAGGCCTGTTCACCCCTAACTGCCCTCCCTGCAGGCCTGGTCCCCCCAACTGCCCTCCCCTGCAGGCCTGGTCACCCCCAACTGCCCTCCCCTGCAGGCTTGATCGCCCCCAACTGCCCTCCCTTGCAGGCCTAGAACCTCCCAATGGCCCTCCCCTGCTGGCCATCGTGTGTCCACACGGGGGCAGGATCTCTGACCACATGGGGGCAGCCCTCTTGTGTGTTGGCGTGATGGTCCATCTGCGTGTCACTCTTTTATTGGAGAGGATTACATGTGTACATATCTCCCCATTGCTCCCCAACCCCACTCTCATACGTGCCCACACGCCCCGCCCCCCAGTGTCTTCCGTCCGTCGGTGGTGCTGATACGCATGCACACAAGTCCGTCAGTGGACCTCTTACCTCCCCCCGCTCCTCCCGAACCTCCCCACTGAAACCTGACAGTCAGTTCGACGCTTCCCCGCCGCTGTATCTATCGTTTGGGGCATCAGGTTATCATGTTCTTTATTGTCCACAAGTGAGTGACATCTTGGGGGTGTTCTTCTTTCACTGATTGATTTCAGAGGGGAAGAAAGATGGAGAGAGAGCTAGCAGCTTCTGTGAGGAGAGAGAATCCTGGACCGGCTGCCTCCTGCACGCCCCCTGCTGGGGACGGAGCCCGCAACCCGGGCCTGTGCCCTTGACTGAGACTCGAACCCTGACCTCCTGGTTCCTAGGTCGATGCTCAACCACTGAGCCATGCTGATCAGGCAATGTAGAACTCTATCATCTATCTGTCTGTCTGTCTGTCTATCTATCTATCCATCCATCCTATCTATCTATCTATCTATCATCTATCTGTCTGTCTGTCTGTCTGTCTATCTATCAATATCTATCTATCTATATCTATCTATATCTATCTATCTATCATCTATCTATCTATCATCTATCCATCCTATCTATCTATCTCTATCTATTATCTATCTATCTATCTATTTATCTATCTATCTATCTATCCATCCATCTTATCTATCTATCATCTATCTATCTATCTATCTATCTATCATCTATCCATCCTATCTATCTATCTATCCATCCATCCTATCTATCCATCCATCTTATCTATCATCTATCCATTCTATCTATCTATCTATCTATCTATCTATCATCTATCTATCTATCTATCTATCTATCTATCCATCCATCCTATCTATCTATCTATCTATCTATCTATCCATCTATCTATCATCTATCCATCCTATCTATCTATCTATCTATCTATCTATCTATCTATCTATCTATCCAACCATCCTATCTATCTATCCATCCTATCTATCATCTATCTATCTATCTATCTATCTATCTATCTATCTATCTATCTATCATCTATCCATCCTATCTATCATCTATCCATCCTATCTATCTATCCATCCATCCATCTTATCTATCCATCCATCCTATCTATTTATCATCTATCTATCAATCAATCTATCTATCTATCATCTATCCATCCATCCTATCATCTATCTATCTATCCATCCTATCTATCTATCATCTATCTATCTATCTATCTATCTATCATCTATCTATCCATCCTATCTATCATCTATCTATCTATCTATCTATCTATCATCTATCTATCTATCTATCATCTATCTATCTATCTATCTATCTATCATCTATCCATCCTATCTATCTATCTATCTATCTATCTATCTATCATCTATCCTATCTATCATCTATCTATCTATCTATCATCTATCTATCTATCTATCTATCTATCTCATTTATTTTAATTTATTTCAGAGAGGATCAAGCCCGAAATCCCAGGCCTGTGCCCTTGACCGAAAACCCAACCCCGACCTCCTGGTTCCTAGGTCCACGCTCGACCCACGGAACCACCCCAGCGAAGCCCCCAGCCCACTCTTTCGAACGAACGAACAAACGAACGAACGCCAGAGACGCTCTTTGGAGACAGCTCCCTCACGCTCTCTCTCCCAGGCCCTCTCAGCCTGAAAGGTCTCGATTTGCATTTGCAAACACTTGTCTGCCATTCGGGCCCGCAAGAGGAGAATTTAATCAAGAGTCTGCGATCTCTCTCGAATGCAATCAGGGATGCCTCTGTGCCCTGAAATTGATTTTTTGGCAGCTCCCCCTGACCTTCCCCCCCCTCCACACACACACACACACACGCACCCGCTGCCTCTCTCAGGGACCACGGTCGATGAATTGTATTATCACTGAGCTTTGTTTGGGGGCCGCTGCCTGCTAAACACAATGAAAACCCCATTGCATCCCAAGCCCAGAGCCACTGCCAGAAACAGACGCAAACCTTTCAATTCCTCCTGAGAGCTGATCAGCATAAAATACCCATAATCCCCAAGCACCCCTTCTTTTGTTGGAGAAGGGAATATCGGCTGATGCACCACAGAAGACCAGACAGGGACAGGTCTGGTCATTTAAATGAAAACTGTTCCCCATGATCGATTCCAGTCTCGTCTTCCAGGGCTGGGCTAATCTATTTTCAGGCCTAAGAAAAAATTTTCTTTCTGTTTTTAATGTTTTTTTTTTTTTTTTTTGCTAGAGGCCCCGGTGCACGAATTTGTGTGCACCGGTGGGGTCTAACCCTCGGCCTGGCCTGGGGGATCGGGGAGAAACCGG
>CM050509.1:142964786-142969786 GCA_027563665.1 Antrozous pallidus
TCTCGTCCACATCATCTCACCCACATCATCTCACCCACATCATCTCGTCCACATCATCTCGTCCACATCATCTCGTCCACATCATCTCACCCACATCATCTCGTCCACATCATCTCGTCCACATCATCTCGTCCACATCATCTCGTCCACATCATCTCGTCCACATCATCTCACACACATCATCTCGTCCACATCATCTCGTCCACATCATCTCACCCACATCATCTCGTCCACATCATCTCGTCCACATCATCTGGTCCACATCATCTCACCCACATCATCTCGTCCACATCATCTCGTCCACATCAACTCATCCACATCATCTCATCCACATCATCTCGTCCACATCAACTCATCCACATCATCTCACCCACATCATCTCACCCACATCATCTCACCCACATCATCTCGTCCACATCATCTCGTCCACATCATCTCACCCACATCATCTCGTCCACATCATCTCGTCCACATCATCTCACCCACATCATCTCGTCCACATCATCTCGTCCACATCATCTCACCCACATCATCTCGTCCACATCATCTCACCCACATCATCTCACCCACATCATCTCGTCCACATCAACTCGTCCACATCATCTCGTCCACACCATCTCGTCCACACCATCTCGTCCACATCATCTCACCCACATCATCTCGTCCACATCATCTCACCCACATCATCTCGTCCACATCATCTCACCCACACCATCTCGTCCACATCAACTCGTCCACATCATCTCATCCACATCATCTCGTCCCCATCATCTCGTCCACATCAACTCGTCCACATCATCTCGTCCACATCATCTCGTCCACATCATCTCGTCCACATCATCTCACCCACATCATCTCGTCCACATCATCTCACCCACATCATCTCACCCACATCATCTCACCCACACCATCTCGTCCACATCATCTCACCCACATCATCTCGTCCACATCATCTCACCCACATCATCTCACCCACATCATCTCGTCCACATCATCTCACCCACATCATCTCATCACCTGAGGACTATGGGCAATAGCTAGGGTCTGTGGACCCTGAGGGCTGCATGTAGCATGCCAGTTTCTCCCCCTCTCTAGCCCCGGGATACAGAATTTGATGCTTGTAATCACCCTTTCTTCTCAACAAACGCCTAATCGGATGCAACCCTGACTTCGTGAGTGGAAACGTCGATGAGAGAGAAACATCCATCCGCTGCCTCCTGCACGCCCCCCACCAGGGATGTGTCCACAACCAAAGGACATGCCCTTTGACCAGAATCAAACCCGGGACCCTTCCGTCCGCAGGCCGACGCTCTATCCACTGAGACACACAGGCCGGGCTGGAAAACGCCTTTTGAAAATACACATTAATATTCCTTTTAAGTAGCAGGACGGGTCTTTAAACACCGAGCATTAGAAACGCTTGGCATCCTTGTCAAGAAAGCCTCCTTGTCTCCGCTCTCCGACGTACGAAGCTTTATGAAGCAGCGTGCCTGAAGAGAGACTTGGACAGATTTATGGACAAACGCCGCTTCATTAAGGAGCCATAATGGATGAAGTCATTAATTGCAACTCCAACGCTTATTTCGTTGAAGAAGAAGAAGAAGAAAAAAAAAAACCCTCAATTTTGAGCCCTGCTCCTTGGCAACCCATAATGAGGTGCGTATGTCATTTCGAGGGAGTCTGCCGCGTGACAAATGTTTTAATTAAAATCGCTGGAATGCGGATGCCTGGCTCAATCACCCTCTTATTTTTTTCTTTTTCTTTTTTTTTTAAAGTCTTTTCGCTTTATTGGTGTCAGAGCTACAGTACTGGAGACACCCTGTCCCTCCCCCACGGCGGGGTTCCTGGGGGGAAAAATGCAAATTGGGGAGAGACAGAGAGAGAGAGAGAGAGAGACGCAAAACCCTCTTCTTTCAAATAGGTCACAAAACGTTATTTTTTTAAGTGGGTTTTTATGGTGGGAAATAGGACAGATGTACCCCGTTTCCCCCCCTCCCCCTCACCCCCATCACAAACCATGCACCCACCCGGTCTAGGGTACACTTGTCGGCCTCCGTGGGTGAGTCCTATCCCGTCTGATAAAAGGCTAATAGGCAGATGGACCGTCACGCCGACACACGAGAGGGCTGCCCCCGTGGGGTCAGAGATCCTGCCCCCACGTGGACACAAGATGGCCAGCAGGGGAGGGCAGTTGGGAGGGAGCAAGCCTGCAAGGGAGGGCAGTTAGGGGCGATCAGGCCGGCAGGGGGAGGTAAGTTGGGGGTGACCGGGCCTGCAGGGGAGGGCAGTTAGGGGTGACCAGGCCTGCAGGGGAGGTAAGTTGGGGGTGACCGGGCCTGTAGGGGAGGGCAGTTAGGGGTGACCAGGCCTGCAGGGGAGGGCAGTTAGGGGTGACCAGGCCTGCAGGGGAGGTAAGTTGGAGGTGACCGGGCCTGCAGGGGAGGGCAGTTAGGGGTGACCAGGCCTGCAGGGGAGGGCAGTTAGGGGTGACCAGGCCTGCAGGGGAGGGAAGTTGGGGGTGACCGGGCCTGCAGGGGAGGGCAGTTAGGGGTGACCAGGCCTGCAGGGGAAGTTAGTTAGGGGCAAACAGGCTGGCAGGGGAGCAGTTAGGCATCAATCAGGCTGGCAGAGGAGTGGTTAGGGGGCAAACAGGCTGGCAGGGGAGGGCAGTTAGGGGCAAACAGGCTGGCAGGGGAGCAGTTAGGCATCAATCAGGCTGGCAAGGTAGTGGTTAGGGGGTGGTCAGGCTGGCAGGGGAGTGGTTAGGGGGCAAACAGGCTGGCAGGGGAGCAGTTAGACATCAATTAGGCTGACAGGGTAGTGGTTAAGGGGTGATCAGGCTGGCAGGGGAGTGGTTAGGGGGCAAACAGGCTGGCAGGGGAGGGCAGTTGGGGGCAAACAGGCTGGCAGGGGAGGGCAGTTAGACATCAATTAGGCTGGCAGGGGAGTGGTTAGGGGGTGATCAGGCCGGCAGGGGAGTGGTTAGGGGGTGATCAGGCTGGCAGGGGAGCGGTTAGGGGGTGATCAGGCTGGCAGGGGAGCGGTTAGGGGGTGGTCAGGCTGGCAGGGGAGCGGTTAGGGGGTGATCAGGCTGGCAGGGGAGTGGTTAGGGGGTGATCAGGGAGGCAGGGGAGTGGTTTGGGGGTGATCAGGCTGGCAGGGGAGTGGTTAGGGGGTGATCAGGGAGGCAGGGGAGCGGTTAGGGGGTGATCAGGCTGGCAGGGGAGTGGTTAGGGGGTGATCGGGCTGGCAGGGGAGTGGTTAGGGGGTGATCAGGCTGGCAGGGGAGTGGTTAGGGGGTGATCAGGCTGGCAGGGGAGTGGTTAGGGGGTGACCAGGCCTGCAGGGGAGTGGTTAGGGGGTGATCAGGCTGGCAGGGGAGTGGTTAGGGGGTGATCAGGCTGGCAGGGGAGCGGTTAGGGGGTGATCAGGCTGGCAGGGGAGTGGTTAAGGGGTGATCAGGCTGGCGGGGGAGTGGTTAGGGGGTGATCAGGCTGGCAGGGGAGTGGTTAGGGGGTGACCAGGCCTGCAGGGGACTGGTTAGGGGGTGATCAGGCTGGCGGGCAGAAGCGGTCAGGGGACAATCAGGGAGGCAGGCAGGCGGGCCGTCGGGAGCCAGCAGCCCTGGGATCGGGCCTACACAGGCAGTCGGGCATCCCTCACTGGGTCCCAGATTGGAGAGGGTGCGGGCTGGGCTGAGGAATAGCCCCCCCCCTCCCCACCCCCAGCATGCACGCATTCGTGCACCGGGCCTCTATCTAATCCTATATAAATTATACCATTGATATAATCCTATAGAACAAAGGGCTCATATGCAAATGGAGCCAATGGCGGAATGACCGGTCACTATAATACACACCGAGCACCTGGGCGGGGGGGGGGGAGAGCCCCTCAGGCAGAAGCCGGGTCACAGCTGGTGAGCTCAGTGGTGGTGGCAGGAGCGTGTCCCCCGGTCTGGGGCAGTCGGACATCCCCCAAGGGTTCCTGGACTGTGGGAGGCTGAGGAATGCCCCCGGCCAAGTGCACACATTTCGTGCATCGGGCCTTCCGTCAGCATATAAATCCCCCCAGTTGCCCTACCTGGTTCTACTCAGCGGGCAGCCCTGTGGGTCAGCAAACCGCGGCTCGAGAGCCACAGGCGGCTCTTTGGCCCCTGGAGGGCGGCTCTTCCACAAAACACCACGGCCTGGGCGAGTGTGTTTTGAAGAAGGGGCGTCCGAAGACGTTGACGTTTAAAAACAAATGTGCATCGTCGTCCCTGTGGCTATTTGGCTCTGTGGACGCATGAGTTTGCCCACCACTGGGATAGAGCGAGAGAGAGAGCGTCGGCCTGCAGGCTGAGGGGGGTCCTGGGTTCGAGCCCCAGGAGGGGGCGTGCAGGAGGCAGCAGATCCAGGATTCGCTCTCCTCACGGAAATTTCTGTCTCTGTCTCCCTCTCCCTTCCTCTCTGACATCAATAAAGAAATATATATATATATATTTTTTAAACAATTAACTATGGAATTGCCGTTGGACCAAGGGATCCTGCTTCTTAGGAATCTGTCCTGAGAAACCCCAACACACTCATCAGAACGAATGCAGGCACCCCAAACTTCATACCGGCGTTGTTCTCCATCGCTGAGATCTGGAAACTTCCTCAGTAGATGAATAGATTAGAAAATCGTGGTGCGGCCCAAACCGCTGTGTCTCAGCGGACAGAGCCTCGGCCTGCGGATGGAAGGGTCCCGGGTTCGATTCCCTGTCAAGGGCATGGACCTTGGCTGCGGGCACATCCCCAGCGGGGGGTGTGCAGGAGGCGGCTGATCGATGTTTCTCTCCCGTCGATGTTTCTGGCTTTCTATCCCTCTCCCTTCCTCTCTGTAAAAAAAAAAATCAATAAGGTATATATTTTTTATAAAATTGGAGTTATAAACACAAAGCACAAAACGTAACTTGGGGAGAGAGATGAAGTCGCCTCGGCCAGGAGTCGGGAAACGTGAGGTCTGAAAGGAAGGGAAGT
>CM050509.1:142972286-142982286 GCA_027563665.1 Antrozous pallidus
GAGAGAGAGAGAGAGAGAGAGAGAGAGAGAGAGAGAGAGAGGGAGGAAGGGAGAGAGAGAGAGAGACATCCATGAGGAGAGAGAGAATCATGGACCGGCTGCCTCCTGCACGCCCCCCACTGGGGACGGAGCCCACAACCCGGGCCTGTGCCCTCGACCGGGAATCGAACCCGGGACCCTTCAGGCCACAAGCCGACCCTCTATCCCCTGAGCCACAAGAGCCAGGGAAATAATAATAATTTTTTTTTAAAAGAAAAATATATACCCCTCTTGATCTAGCTGGTGTTGCTCAGTGGATAGAGAATCAGCCTACAGACTGAAGGGTCCAGGGTTCGAGTCCCGGTCGAGGGCACAGGCCTGGGTTGGGGGCTCCATCCCCAGTGGGGGGCGTGCAGGAGGCAGCCGGTCCCTGATTCTCTCTCATCCTGGATGTTTCTCTCTCTCTCCCTTCCTCTCTGAAATAAATTAAAAAAAAATACATTTTAAAAACAGGAACTCTGCCCATCCATCATTCTCTCTCATCCTTAATGTTCCCCTCTCTCCCTCCCCTTTCCTCTCTGACATCAATAAAAATAAAAAAAAAAAAACCAAAGTTTTAGAAAACATTTTTTTTTTTTTTGAAAAGAATAGGGGCACTCTATTAAACCGTCCTTTTTTACATAAATGCTGTGTTTCCTAAAGGGAGAGAGGGAGCATTTTTTTTTTTTTTGGAGGCAGCCAACAAGGACACAAAATCTCCCTAACAATCAAGTTCGAATCCTCCAACAGCTCCCCCCACCAGCACCACCTCTGTCTTTCAAAACTCTGACCACAGCGACTTCTTTTTTAAAAACTTCCCCGGCCCACACCCCTGCGGACAGAGCTGAGGGCTCCTTTCCTTTCCTTTTTTTTTTTTTTCCCCTCCCAAAGGCAGTTAACCTTTTTAAAACCATTTCTGGGGAGAAATGTCTCAACAAAAACACACACACACACGCAAAACACCACATGAGTGCCTTCAAAAAAAATAAAAATAATAAATTCCAAATCCGCATGTCACCGCATTGAGAAAAGCGCAGGTATTTTCCGTAAAATCACCCGTCTTTGTTTTGATGTCCATAAATTCAGGCTGTCTTGTTCTCTACCCTGAAAAAAGGTGGAAGAGGAAAGAAAAATGCTTTTGATATGGAATTGTCTCCCTTTGAGCAAATGGGGCTTCCACTGCCTTTTGTTTGTTTGTTTGTTTGTTTTGTTTTATTTTCTGCTGTTTAGAGACTATTTTTTCTTTTAAAAAATATTGATTTTTAAATATATAAATATATATGTGTGTGTGTGTGTGTGTGTGTGTGTGTGTGTATGGATTTTTTTTTACAGAGAGGAAGAAATAGGGAGAGAGTCAGAAACATCGACGAGAGAGAAACATCGATCAGCCGCCTCCTGCACGCCCCCCACTGGGGATGTGCCCGCAGCCAAGGTCCATGCCCTTGACCGGAATCGAACCCGGGACCCTTCTGTCCGCAGCCCGATGCTCTGTCTCCGCTGAGCCACGCCGGTTTCGGCTCTGCTCCGTTTTTTTTAAATGAAATGTGTTTTCACAACCGCTTGCTTTATAATGATTCAAAATGTGCGTCGATTTGGGGGGGGGACGCTGTGTAATTAAAGAACGTTTAGCACGCCTTATACTCAGCATCCACCATGCAGCACAGCATCACAACGTTCTGATAAGTTTCGGAAGTGACGTTAGAAGCACGTGATATGTATAACGATCGAAGAGTAACGAAATGCAATAGGGAAGCATAGGATGGCGTTGTGCAAACACGCTGGAGGTCCGGAGCATGAAATTCGTGCACAGGGAGTGGGGGGGGGGTGTCCCTCAGCCCAGCCTGCACCCTCTCCAATCGGGGGCCCCTCGAGGGGTGTCCGACTGCCCGTTTAGGCCCCATCCCGGTAGGATCGGGCCTAAACAGACAGTCAGACATCTCTCTCACAATCCAGGATGGCTGGCTCCCAACGGCTCACCTGCCTGCCTCCCTGATGGCCCCCTAACCACTCCCCTGCCAGCCTGATCACCCCCTAACCACTCCCCTGCCAGCCCGGTCACCCGCTAACCACTCCCCTGCCAGCCTGATCGCCCCCTAACCACTCCCCTGCCAGCCTGATCGCCCCCTAACCACTCCCCTGCCAGCCTGATCGCCCCCTAACCACTCCCCTGCCAGCCTGATCGCCCCCTAACCACTCCCCTGCCAGCCTGATCACCCCTAACCGCTCCCCTGCCGGCCTGATCACCCCCTAACCGCTCCCCTGCCAGCCTGATCACCCCCTAACCACTCCTCTGCCAGCCTGATCGCCCCCTAACCGCTCCCCTGCCAGCCTGATCACCCCCTAACCACTCCCCTGCCAGCCTGATCGCCCCCTAACCACTCCCCTGCCAGCCTGATCGCCCCCTAACCACTCCCCTGCCAGCCCGATCACCCCCTAACCACTCCCCTGCCAGCCCGATCACCCGCTAACCACTCCCCTGCCAGCCTGATGGATGGCTAGGTGCCCTCCCCTGCTAGCCTGGTCACCCCCAACTTCCCTCCCCTGCAGGTCTGATCACCCCTAACTGCCCTCCCCTGCAGGCCTGGTCCCTCCCAACGGCCCTCCCCTGCTGGCCATCTTGTGATGGCCATCTTGTGTCCACACGGGGGCAGGATCTTTGACCCCCTGTGGGCAGCAGCCCTCCTGTGTGTTGGCGTGACGGTCCGTCTGCATATGACTCTTTCAGTAGAGAGGATGATGGGATATGCAGACATACAGCAGTAGAGGCCCGGTGGAGGAATTCACACACGGGTGGGGTCCCTCAGCCTGGCTGGTAGACTGAGGCCTCTCAGGGGGCCGGCCAGCCAGGGGGAGAGGCCATGGAAGGGTGGCTGGGGAAGTGCACTCACCACCGGGGGGCAGCTCCTACATTAATCACCTGCCCCCAGGGGTTCAGTGAGCATCGTATCCGGTCCTGCGTTCATCATTGTTTCCGTAGGCTTTTATATATATAGGTCGTTCATTACTATCATCTATAACGGTGCCGCACGCAGTAGGCTCGCTTCGTTCTCAGCAATTCTGTAAACAAAAGACACAGGGGGCTCTGCGTCGTCCTATAGAATCGCAGCCAAGGTGACGTCGGCCGATGCCCTTGCATGAGGACGCCCTTACGTCATCACAAGATGGCCGCCACAAGATGGCCGGCCGGGGAGGGCCATGGCGGGGGGGGGTGATCAGGCCTGCGGAGGAGGGCAGTTGGGGGCAAGAGCAGGCCAGCAGGGGAGGGAGGGGAGGGGAGTTGGGAGGGATCAGGCAGGCAGGCAGGTGAGTGGTTGGGAGCCAGCAGTCCTGGATTGTGAGAGGTATGTCCGACCGCAGGTTTAGGTCCAATCGACCATTTAGGTAGGTAGCTAGGTAGGTAGATGGATAGATAGATAGATAGATAGATAGATATAGATATTAATAGATAGATATAGTTGATAGATATAGATAGATAGAGATAGATAGACAGACTATAGATATAGATATAGATATAGATATAAATAGATAGATATAGGTGATAGATAGATATAGATATAAATAGATAGATATAGATGATAGAGATAGATAGAGATAGATAGATAGATATAGATATAAATAGATAGATATAGATGATAGATAGATAGATATAGGTATAAATAGAAAGATATAGATGATCGATAGAGATAGATAGATAGAGATAGATAGATAGATAGATAGACAGATATAGATATAGATATAAATAGATATAGATGATTGATAGATAGATAAATAGATGATAGATAGATGATAGATATAGATGATAGATAGATGAATAGATAGAAAAATATAGATAGATTATAGATAGATATAGATATATGAATAGATGAATTGATAGAAAGATATACATAGATGATGGATACATATAGATAGATAGATGAATAGATAGAAGATATAGTTAGATATGATAGATAGATGATTGATCGAAAGATAGATGATAGGTAGGTAGATAGACACACGCACATAGATAGATAGATAGATAGATAGCTAGATCGATAGATATAAATAGATGATTGGTAGATAGATGATAGATGAATGGATAGAAAGATATAGATGATAGATAGATAGATAGATAGATAGATAGATAGATAGATAGACATAGATATATGAATAGATGAATTGGTAGAAAGCTATAGATAGATGACAGATACAAATAGATAGATGAATAGATAGAAGATATAGTTAGATATGATAGGTAGATAGATGATTGGTAGAAAAATAGATGATAGGTAGGTAGACAGACAGACAGATACATGGATAGATGATAGATAGATAGATAGATAGATAGATAGATAGATAGATAAAGGAGATAGATGATAGATGATAGATAGATGATAGGTAAGTAGATAGACAGACAGATACATGGATAGATGATAGATAGGTAGACAGATAGATAGATAGATAGGTAGATAGATAGATAGATAAAGGAGATAGATGATAGATGATAGGTAGATGATAGGTAAGTAGATAGACAGACAGATACATGGATAGATGATAGATAGATAGATAGATAGATAGATAGATAGATAGATAAAGGAGATAGATGATAGATGATAGGTAGATGATAGGTAAGTAGATAGACAGACAGATACATGGATAGATGATAGATAGGTAGACAGATAGATAGATAGATAGATAGATAAAGGAGATAGATGATAGATGATAGGTAGATGATAGGTAAATAGATAGGTGACAGATAGATAAAAACACCCGGCTGAGCAGGGCACGAATTGCACGATCCCGTATCTTGGCCGGCGTCTCTCCCGATAACAGAAATTTCCACTTGACAGACTCCCACGAGGCCGACACCAGGCGAGCGAGAGCAGGTGCGATGCCTGCGGGCCCGGGAGGCTGGTCCCCCCGGACCTCGGGACCCATCTCTCCGGCCCCTTCCAAAGGATCAGAGACACAGTCCCCCTCCCTGCCTCCGTGAGCGGCTCCCTCCCTCTCGCGGCTCCCGCCCTCGTCCCCAGACGGCCCCACTCTCTCTGGGCCATGAGGATGCCGGAGCAGGGCGAGCTGTCATTTCACGCGTCATTGCCCATGCAAACGGTCTTCCGCCCGCAGCTGTCTGCGCTGACCTTTCCCGGGGAGCCAGGCCGCACCGTGTTCCACATGGGAAGGTATCAGGGGCATTGCCCTGGGATATCGTTCAACGTTGGATTTATATTTATTTATGTTTTTAAACGGGAGCCCCCGTGCACAAAATTCGTGCACTCGGGGCAAGAGCCGGGGTGTCTCGGTCCTGATGGTGAGAGGGCGCAGGCCGGGCCGGGAGACCCCACCGGGGCATGATCGGGGCCCAGAGGGATGAGGGAGGGATAGATAGGTAGGCGATAGATGGATAGGTAGATAGATAGATAGATAGATAGATAGATAGATAGATAGATAGATAGATAGACAGACAGACAGACAGATAGGGAGATAGATTGGGAGATAGATAGATAGATTGATAGATAGATATAGATAGCAGATAGATAGATAGACAGATAGATAGATAGGGAGATAGATAGACAGATTGATAGATAGATATAGATAGCTGATAGAGAGATAGATAGATAGATAGATAGATAGATAGATAGATAGATAGGGAGATATATAGATAGATTGATAGATAGATATAGATAGCTGATAGATAGATAGATAGATAGATAGATAGATAGATAGATAGGGAGATAGATTGGGAGATAGATAGATAGATTGATAGATAGATATAGATAGCTGATAGATAGATAGATAGATAGATAGAGAGAGAGAGAGAGAGATAGATAGATAGATAGATAGATAGACAGATAGGGAGATAGATAGATTGATTGATAGATATAGATAGTGGATAGATAGATAGATAGATAGATAGATAGATAGATAGATAGATAGGGAGATAGATTGGGAGATAGATAGATAGATTGATAGATAGATATAGATAGCAGATAGAGAGATAGAGAGATAGATAGATAGATAGATAGATAGATAGATAGATAGGGAGATAGATAGATAGATTGATAGATAGATATAGATAGCTGATAGATAGATAGAGAGATTGATAGATAGATAGCTAATAGATATGATAGATAGATAGATAGATGAATAGATAGAAAGACATAGATAGATGATAGATAGATATAAATAGTTGATAGATAGATAGATGGATAGATAGATATAAATGATAGATAGATAGATAGATAGATAGATAGATAGATAGATAGATGAATAGATAGAAAGATATGGATAGATGATAGGTAGATAGGTAGATAGATATAGATAGTTGCTATATAAATAGATAGATAGATGATAGATAAAAGATATAGATAGATGATAGATATAGATCGATAGATATAGTTGATAGATAGATATAGATAATAGACAGATAGATGAATAGATAGAAAATTACAGATAGATGATAGGTAGGTAGATAAGTAGGTAGGTAGATAGATAGATAGATATAGATAGATAGTTGATTGATAGGTAGATAGATAGATAGATAGATAGATAGATAGATCAGGGGCTCCAGGGTGTGTCCAGCCCATCTCGGTCAGTCCCAATCAGCCAGACCCCAGCAGCAAGCTAACCGAACAGTCCGAGCGTCTGCCCCCTGGTGGTCAGTGCGTGTCATAGCTACCAGTCAGAGCACCTGCCCCCTGGTGGTCAGTGAGTGTCATAGCTACCGGTCAGAGCGTCCGCCCCCTGGTGGCCAGTGAGTGTCACAGCTACCGGTCAGAGCATGTGCCCCCTGGTGGTCAGTGCGTGTCACAGCTACCAGTCAGAGGCCTGGTGGGGTGTGATGGCTTGGCGGGCCGGGGCAATCGGCAGCCACCCCCACTCACCAACCGCAGCGGCTCCTGGCTGGGTGGCAGGACCTCCCTCTGCTGAGACATCGATCACAGAGCCCCCTCCCTCCCCGATCGGTCGCCCCACCCAATGGTGGCTGGAATCTCCCTCTTTGGGGCGATCGATGGTGGAGAGCCCCTCATCCCTCACCCACAGAGGGTGGCATGGGCGATTGAGGGAAAATGGGGAGACCCCCAAACCAATAGCATCGCAACCGCCTCGGCTGACGCGGTGCCAGTGCGCGTCATAGCGCAGTCGTCCGGAAGGTTGTCCGGACAGATGGCTGTTCGGCTGTTCGGTCGTCCGGTCAATTTGCATATCACGCTTCCACGGTCTACAGCCGCAGTCGGCAAACTCATTAGCCTACAGAGCCGAATATCAACAGCAGCACAATTGAGATTTCTTTTGAGAGCCACATTTTTTATTTTTTAATTTTTTGGAAAATATGAATTTTATTGATTTTTCACGAGAGGGAGAGGGAGAGTTAAAAACACGGATGAGAGAGAAACATCCATCCGCCGCCTCCTGCACGCCCCCTACTGGGGATGTGCCCGCAGCCAAGGTCCATGCCCTTGACCGGAATCGAACCCGAGACCCTTCTGTCCACAGGCCTACGCTCTATCCACTGAGCCAAACCGGTTTCGGCGAGAGCCACATTTTTATAAAAAACTTAAACATCTTCTAACTCCACGTCTTCAACACAGACTCGCCCAGGCCGTGCTATTTTGTGCAAGAGCCACACTCCAGGGGCCAGAGAGCCTTAGATGGCCCCGCGAGCCACGGTTTGCCTACCGCGGATCTGCACGAATAAAAGAGAAATATGCAAATCAACCGCACCGCCACGACACCCACCAGCCAACCAGGAGTGAGTATGCAAATGAACTCAACAAAGATGGCGGGTTAATTTGCATACGCAGGAGGAACCTGCTTAGAGGGAGAGGGTTGGGGAGGGGAGGAGGGAGTGAGGACTTGCTGGCTGTCAGGCCGGCCAGGAGGGAAGCCGGGGGAAAGAAGGCCTCTTCTTGCACAAATCTTCGTGCAAGGGGGCCTCTAGTTGTTGATACAAACAAATCTCAATAAATAAATATAAATGATGAAGGAATGCATCCGCACGATATAAATACAAAAAGCAAATAAGCAAGGAAGTCAATGAACGGAAAAGAGTGTGTGTCCAGCAGTTAAGGAAGGACCTGGGAGGCAAGAGGTTAATTTGGCCACTGGTGTGGGCAGCTCAGCCCCTGAGCTTGGCGGCAGGGGGTGACCTGTGACTCCCAGATGCTGCCGGACCCGCTGAGACCCATGGGCCAGGCCCAGCGTCCGCGGCTGAGTGTCCTCCTCTCTTTGCATTTTCTGTGGATTTTCCCAGCTCTGCACGCGTGGGGGTTGATATTCCGCAGCGCCACAGCGCCCCCTAGTGGCTAAATGGTTATTTCTTATTTTATTTTTTTATTTTATTTTTTGCGCTTTAGGAATCGTCCTTCTTGAATGTGGTGAGGGCTTGGGGGCCTGGGGAAGGGGTTCATGGGGAACAGGGAGGCATTGGTTATACTTTGAACGCTACAAAACTATTTTTTAAATATGTGTTTATTGATTTCTAGAGGATGGTAGAGGGGGAGAGAGAGACACACACACACATCCAGGAGGAGAGAGAATCATGGACCAGCTGCCTCCTGCACGCCCCCCACTGGGGATGTGCCCGCAGCCAAGGCACATGCCCTTGATCAGGAATCGAACCCGGGACCCTTCCGTCCGCAGGCCGACGCTCCATCCCCTGAGCCACACCGGTCTCGGCGATTTATGTTTTGTTTTTTTTTTCAGGGAGAATGGCCCACGTCCTAAACCGTTTTTTTTTTTTCCTGGCGTCGAGAATTCCTTGAAATCGGTGGGAAATTCCACGCAGACTGTTAACTCCCGTAAGACTTGGCAGCCTAACTCAGGGGTGGAATGTCAGCCTGGGGAACCATCCGAAATCGCTGCGTCTTTGGCGCCATCTAGCGGCCGAGGTGTGCCATTGCATGACAGAATGGATCACAGGAAGCAAAACAGGAATCCCTTTTTTTAAAAAAAAATCTATAATAAATAAAACAGAGACACAACCTATTTTTTTACTTTTTTTATTTCTGTTTTATCACCGGGGAATCTTTCCGCACTGATTTTTGTTTTTATTTATTTTTTATTTAATATTTTATTGGTTTTTCACAGAGAGGAAGGGAGAGCGATAGAGTTAGAAACATCGATGAGAGAGAAACATCCATCAGCTGCCTCCTGCACGCCCCCTGCTGGGGATCGAGCCCACAACCCGGGCCTGTGCCCTTGACCGGGAATCGAACCCAGGGCCCTTCTGTCCTCAGGCCGACGCTCTATCAATGCAGCCACATCAGCTAGAGCTACAGTACATTTCAAAAGATTAAAAAAAAAAGACATCGACGCTAATGAAAGAGCAAGATGCAAATCGACCGTGCCTTCGCAACGCTCACCGGCCAATCGGCAGTGTGCATGCAAATGAACCCAACAAAGATGGCGGCTTCATTTGCATACACAGGTGCCCAGGGGCCAGAGGCAGGGCAGGGCGTGAAACAGGCATCCTGTGCCCCAGGCCTCTATCCCATCTAATAAAAGAGTCATACGCAGGTAGACCGTCACTCCAACACGCAAGAGGGCTGCCCCCCATGGGGTCAAAGATTCTGCCCCCGTGTGGACACAAGATGGCCGCCACAAGATGGCCTGCAGGGGAGGGCCATTGGGAGGGACCAGGCCTGCAGGGGAGGGCTATTGGGAGGTTCCAGGCCCTGCAAGGGAGGGCAGTTGTGGGTGATCAGGCCGGCAGGGGAGGACAGTTAGGGGTGACCAGGCCAGCAGGGGAGGGCATTTGAGGGGGGGACCCAGGCCTGCAAGGGAGGGTCAGTTTGGAGCAAACAGGCTGGCAGGGGACGGCAGTTGGGGGCGATCAGGCCAGCAGCGGAGGGCAGTTAGGGGCGACCAGGCCGGCAGGGGAGGGCAGTTGGGGGTGATCAAGCTTGCAGGGGAGAGCAGTTAGGGGAGACCAGGCCTGTAGGGGAGGGCAGTTAGGGGAGACCAGGCCTGCAGGGGAGGGCAGTTAAGGGTGACCAGGCCGGCA
>CM050509.1:142992286-143002286 GCA_027563665.1 Antrozous pallidus
AAGAGAGGGCAGTTGGGGGCAACCAGGCCTGCAAGGGAGGGCAGTTGGGGGCGACCAGGCCTGCAGGGGAGGGCAGTTGGGGGTGACCAGGCCTGCAGGGGAGGGCAGTTGGGGGAATCAGGCCTGCAGGGGAGGGCAGTTGGGGGCAATCAGACCTGCAGGGGAGGGCAGGTGGGAGGGATCCGGCCTGCAGGGGAGGGCAGTTGGGGGGGACCAGGTCTGCAAGGGAGGGCAGTTGGGGGCAACCAGGCCTGCAGGGGAGGGCAGTTGGGGGGATCAGGCCTGCAAGGGAGGGCAGTTGGGGGGGACCAGGTCTGCAAGGGAGGGCAGTTGGGGGCGACCAGGCCTGCAAGGGAGGGCAGTTGGGGGGGACCAGGTCTGCAAGGGAGGGCAGTTAGGGGTGACCAGGCCTGCAGGGGAGGGCAGTTAGGGGCAAATGGGCTCTCAGGGGAGCAGTTAGATGTCAATCAGGCTGGCAGAGTACTGGTTAGGGGGTGATCAGGCTGGCAGGGGAGTGGTTAGGGGGTGACCAGGCTGGCAGGGGAGTGGTTAGGGGGTGACCAGGCTGGCAGGGGAGTGGTTAGGGGGTGATCAGGCTGGCAGGGGAGTGGTTAGGGGCGATCAGGCTGGCAGGGGAGCGGTTAGGGGTGATCAGGCTGGCAGGGGAGCGGTTAGGGGGTGATCAGGCTGGCAGGGGAGCGGTTAGGGGCGATCAGGCTGGCAGGGGAGCGGTTAGGGGTGATCAGGCTGGCAGGGGAGCGGTTAGGGGGTGATCAGGCTGGCAGTGGAGCGGTTAGGGGGTGATCAGGCTGGCAGGGGAGCGGTTAGGGGTGATCAGGCTGGCAGGGGAGCGGTTAGGGGGTGATCGGGCTGGCAGGGGAGTGGTTAGGGGGTGATCAGGCTGGCAGGAGAGTGGTTCGGGGGCGATCAGGCTGGCAGGCAGAAGCGGTTAGGGGCCATCAGGGAGGCAGGCAGGCGAGCCGTTGGGAGCCAGCAGCCCTGGACTGTGAGCGGGATGTCCACCTGCCCCTTTAGGCCTAATCGCAGTGGGATCAGGCCAAAACCGGGCAGCCGGACATCCCTCCAGGGGTCCCAGATTGGACGGGGTGCAGGCTGGGCTGAGGGACACCCTATCCCCGTGCACGAATTCTGTGCCCCGGGCCTCTAGTTGTCTCAATAAAAGGGGGCAGCAAGGCCAGAGCTGTGAGGGTCCTCCCCTTAGACGTTGGCTCCCGCCCGGCCCCCAACATTCCCCAATCACCGTGTTTTCCGGCGTCTAAGACGACCGGAACGGGTGAGGACGGGAGGAGGAAGATAACAAACAGCAGAGAGAGAGCAAGTGCCGGGCACGTCCCTGGCGAGTGACCAGACGCCCGTCCTCACGGCAAACTGCGGTATTTTCACACCCGGCGTGAAAATAAGCCGGCCCCCGACTTCTGAGTCGATGTTCCTGGGTTCACACGCCATCTTAGACGCCAGAAACAGAAAAAGAAAAAAAAAACAGTCATGCTTTTCTAGTCTCTTTCATTTGTGTGCGGCCTTCTGCAGAACTCGAACCCCGAACCGGAATACCCTGGGCCACAGGGGGAAAAGGGGTGTCTGCTTCCCCGTGTGCTCAGGCCCCTGGGAAGAGGCTCTGGTGCAAATAAAAGCCTTGCTGATTATGGACCAGTTTTTTTTTTGAGGGGGGGCAGCCCCTCCAGGCAAGACACCTAAAGCATTCTCTAAATCTCTGTGAAAAAAAACAGGTCTTGGAAAAACATATTCACCATCGAGGCTGGTGTCAGAGAGGAAGGGGGAGAGAGAGAGAGAGAGAGAGAGAGAGAGAGAGAGAGAGAGAGAGAGAGAGAGAGAGAGAGAGAGACCATCGAGGCTGGTGTCAAAGTGGAAGGGAGAGAGAGGGAGAGGGAGAGAGAGAGAGAGAGAGAGAGAGAGAGAGAGAGAGAGACCATCAAGGCTGGTGTCAGAGAGGAAGGGAGAGAGAGAGAGAGAGAGAGAGAGAGAGAGAGAGAGAGAGAGAGACCATCGAGGCTGGTGTCAGAGAGGAAGAGAGAGAGAGAGAGAGAGAGAGAGAGAGAGAGAGGAGAGAGAGAGAGAGAGAGAGAGAGACCATCGAGGCTGGTGTCAGAGAGGAAGGGGGAGAGAGAGAGAGAGAGAGAGAGAGAGAGAGAGAGAGAGAGAGAGACCATCAAGGCTGGTGTCAGAGAGGAAGGGAGAGAGAGAGAGAGAGAGAGAGAGAGAGAGAGAGAGAGAGAGAGAGAGAGACCATCGAGGCTGGTGTCAGAGAGGAAGGGAGGGAGGGAGAGAGAGAAAGAGAGAGAGAGAGACAGACAGAGAGAGAGAGAGAGACAGAGAGAGACAGAGAGAGAGAGAGAGAGATTGAGAGAGAGAGAGAGGGAGAGAGAAGAAACATCAATGATGAGCCCTGGCCGGTGTGGCTCAGCGGATAGAGCGTCGGCCTGCGGACGGAAGGGTCCCGGGTTCGATTCCGGTCAAGGGCATGGACCTTGGCTGCGGGCACATCCCCAGTGGGGGGCGTGCAGGAGGCAGCTGGTCGATGTTTCTCTCTCATCCATGTTTCTAACTCTCTCTCCCTCTCCCTTCCTCTCTGTAAAAAAGAAAAAAAAACCACAATAAAAATATTTTAAAAAATAAATCATAATAATAATAAAAACCCAGGACTTAACCCCAGACCCTCACCATCCATCAGCACCCCAGTCACCAGGTGGGACCTACGGGGAGTGTGGGCACCCACAGGAGATGCGCCCTTGGTCCTGGCTAAGACGGCCTGGGTTCGTCTGGAGCCTCTTGGGGTGACAGGGCTTGTTGGGGGGCAGAGGCAGGGGCGAGGGGAGGTGGGGAGGGGGTCAGGGCTGGGTGTCCAGGACGCAGGGACCCCCCCACCCCCCGGGGCCGATTCCTGGCCAGCCTGGTCCTCATTCCAGCTCCAAAGGTTGCAAAAGCAGCAGCAGGTGCAGTGCAGGGCGGAGAACAGACCAGCCACCCACAAAGCACAGGGGAGGGGAGGGGAGGGGAGAGGAGGGGAAGGGTGGGGCGAGGCAGGCGGTCGGGGCTTGAAAACCACACCCAGAAACGGGTTCTCCGCTTCCTGCTTCCCCCCAGTCTCTGCAAAAATGAAAAAAAAAAAATCACACAAAACCACCCTTTCCTGCCCCCCGCCCAGCCCGTGCACCCTTGGGTGAGCCCCCGAACCCCACCCCAAAGTGCACAACAGCCGAGTCCCCTCCCAACCAGGCCATCCTCCAGAGACAGCCTTCGCGAGAGCCTTCGCGAGCACTTGAGCTTCCAGGCCTGGCCATCTGCGCTGAGGGTCTCTGTTTATTTCATTTTATTTTATTTTTAAAATAGATTTTATTGATTTTTTTTTTCACAGAGAGGAAGGGAGAGGGAGGGAGAGTCAGAAACATCGATGAGAGAGAAACATCCATCAGCCGCCTCCTGCACGCCCCCCACTGGGGATGTGCCCGCAGCCAAGGTCCATGCCCTTGACCGGAATCGAACCCGGGACCCTTCGGTCCGAAGGTCGACGCTCTATCCACACCGGTTAGGACTTCTGTATATTCTAACCAGGTGCCCCGCCCCCACTCTGCCTCGCACCCTCTCTCAATGGCTTTTGAACACACACACACACACACACACACACAGACACACACACACAGACACAGTCACACACACACTCACACACACACTCACTCACACACACACAGACACACACAGACACACACACAGACACACACACACACTCACACACTCACACACATACACACACACAGACACAGACACACACACACACACACACTCACACACACACAGACACACACACAGACACAGACACACACACACACTCACACATTCACACACATACACACACACTAACACACACACTCACACAGACACACACACACACATACACACACAGACACAGACACAGACACACACACTCACACACTCACACACACACTCACACACACAACACAGACACACACACAGACACAGACACACACACACACTCACACACATACACACACACTAACACACACACTCACACAGACACACACACAGACACACACACACACAGACACACACACAGACACACACACACACTCACACAGACACACACACACACTCACACAGACACACACACAGACACAGACGCACACACACACTCACACACTCACACACATACACACACACTAACACACACACTCACACAGACACACACACACACATACACACACAGACACAGACACAGACACACACACTCACACACTCACACACACACTCACACACACACACAGACACACACACAGACACAGACACACACACACACTCACACACATACACACACACTAACACACACACTCACACAGACACACACACACCCAGACACACACACACAGTCACACACACACTCACTTACACACACACAGACACACACAGACACACACACAGACACAGACACACACACACACACACTCACACACTCACACACACACTCACACACACACAGACACACACACAGACACAGACACACACACACACACTCACACATTCACACACATACACACACACTAACACACACACTCACACAAACACACACACACACATACACACACATTCACACACATACACACACACTCACACACACACAAACATGTATTTTATTTTCATTGAAAATAATGGGCAAAAGTCCTAGCTAGCTTGGCTCAGTGGACAGAGCATCGGCCTGCGGACGGAAGGGTCCCGGGTTCGATTCCGGTCAAGGGCATGGGCCTTGGTTGCGGGCACATATCCAGTGGGGGGTGTGCAGGAGGCAGCTGATTGATGTCTCTCTCATCGATGTTTCTGACTTTCTGTCCCTCTCCCTTCTGCTCTGTAAAAAATCAACAACAAAAAAATATATTTTTTAAAAAATGCATTTTAGAGGAAGCTGCCAGCAAACCGGCCTGAAGCTCCCGGCGGCACCCCCACAGCCTCTCTCTCCTGCGCGCCCCCTTCCCAAGGCGAGACCCATCGCCCAGCTGCCCCGGCGTCCGTCCGTCCGTCCGTCCGCCCGCCTCGAACCCAGTCCACGTTCCGTGTTATTTTTTTCAACTTTTACTTTCTGTTGGAACCCCGCCTTCTGCGTCTCCACCCCTGTCCCCGCCGGCAACTTTCCGGGGGGGGGGGGGGGGTGCGCTGCGGGGAGGTCACGAGTGGCCAATGCGTGCGCCCTCGGGATGGGGAACTAACTGGGCTCGGACCCGAATCCGGGGCGCCCCTGGGGTGATCAGTGGGCGTGGACACCTCTCCAAACCCCCTGCCTACCCCCGCGCACGCCTTCCGGCTGGGAAACTGGGCTCGGACCCGGACCCGGGGCGCCCCGGGGGTGATCAGGGGACGCGGACACCTCCCCAAACCCTCTGCCTACCCCCGCGCACGCCTTCCGGCTGGGAAACTGGGCTCGGACCCGGACCCGGGGCGCCCCGGGGGTGATCAGGGGACGCGGACACCTCTCTAACCCCCCTGCCCACCCCCCCGGATCCCTAGGACCCGCCGCCACGCCCAGACCCCGCCTCGCGGTTCCAGGACGGGGCCTTGGCGAGGGAGGCCCCGCGCGCGCAGGGCGGGGTTGATCCGTGGCCCCGCGTGCGCCCTCCAGATGGGGAACTGGCCTCAGACCCGAATCCAGGGCGCCCGGGTGGTGATCGGGGGGCGTGAGCACCTCCCCAAAGCCGCCTGCCAACCCCGCTGTCACCAGGACCCGCCTCCACGCCCTGTTGGCTACCGGGTTCCGGGGCGGGACCTTGGCTGGGCGTGGCCTTGGCGAAGGCGGCCCGGCGCGAAGGGCGGGGCCTTGGCGGGGGCGGGGCCTCGGCGACGGCGGCTCGGCGCGCGGGGCGGGGCCTTGGAGGGGCGGGGCTTGGTGTGGCGGGGCCTTGGTGAGGGCGGGGGCCTTGGAGGGGGCGCGGCCTTGGCGTGGCGGAGCATTGGTGAGGGCGGCTCGGCGCGGGGCGGGGCCTTGGATGGGCGGGGCCTTAGCGAGGGCGGGGCCTTGGCGAGTGAGATCCGGCGCTCTCGGAGGGGCCTTGGTGGGGCGGGGGCCTTAAAGGGGCGGGGCTTGTTGAAGGCGGCCCGGCGCGCGGGGCGTGGCCTTGGAGAAGGCGGCCTGGCGGGCGGGGCGGGGCCTTGGCGGGGCGGGGCCTTGGCGAGGGCGGCCCGGCCGGCTGCGTCCCGGCGCTCGGGGCGGGGAGAGCGCACGGCCCCGCCCCGGCCGCTTCCGCCCCGTTCGCCGGGTTCCTCCCGATTTCCTCCCCGCGATCGCCGAGCACTCAGCTCCCACAGCCGGTGCCGGCGGCGGACTCGATCCGCCCGGAATGAACCAGGAGCCGATCGCGCGCTGCCGGGACCCCGCCTCGCCTCCGCCCCTCTCCGCCCGGCCGTGCCCGTCCCCCGAGGCCGCCGGCTGCTCCCACCGGCTCCTCCTGCCGCTGCTGCTCCCGCTGCCCTGAACTCCACCCCGCGCCTCGCCATTGTCCCCGCCGCCGCCCCGCCGGCTGCCCCGGGCCGCGGGGGGCGCGCATGGGGGGCCCCTGCTGATGCCGCCGCCACCGCCGCGCCGCCCTTCGAGGCTGCGTCCCCCTCGCCCCCCGGTCCGGCCCGGCCTCCCGGATCGGAACGCGCCCCCATGGACGAAGCGCCCGGGCCGGCCCCGGCGAAACCGGACCCGCCTTTGGAGAGCGGCGGGGAGACCTCCGACGGGGCGCCCGGTTCCGAAGACCATCCCTCGCCAGATGCGCCCGGGTACCGGCTGCAGGACTTGGAGACGCTGGCCACCGTGGGTGAGTCCATCCGTCCGTGCGCCCAGGGCGCACAGGGATTCCCTCCCTCTCCCCCACCTCTCCCCGGAGAGGCGGTCGGCCGGTTCCCCTGGGGACGCGGGGACGCAGACAAAGGAGCCGCTGTTGGGGCGCTTGGCCCGGCCCCGCCCGCTCCGGGGTGGCCCGTGCGCCCTCGGTTCCCAGCGACGCCCCGAGAATTGGCGTGAGCGTCCCCCCTCTTGCCCACCCCCCACCCCCGCTTCTCCACGCCCCGCTGGTTTCCCCAAACCTTCCCACCTGCCTTGCGCCCCCTACGGAGCGCACCTTTTTGGAGCGCTTTTGGGGGAACTTGACGCCTGAACCCGCTTCGTTTTGTTGTTGTTGGCGTTGCCATGGTGAACGGGACCGGTGAGTTTGCGTTTTTTCTCTCTCTTTCTGGGAGTTCTTTCTTGGATGTATATATATATTTTTAAAAAAGGCGATTTTGGGGGGTCTTAGGGGGATGGAATGGGGTGTTGATCTTTGTGTCCTGCGCCCTTGCGCAAAGCAGGCTCGAAGTCTAGTCGATTTTGGGGGGGGATATTGAGGTTTTTCTGGGCACGATGGCAAAGGCACTGTTTGGACACCTGCCGGGGAGTCAGTCAGTCAGGGACCCCCACCTCGGGGTCTCCCCACGCCCCGCCCCGCCCCCTCTGACATCACAAATGTTCCTGGAGGTGACGTCACATTGGGAGACCTCGCGCTGGGTGAGCCCGTGCGCCTCCCCCCTGGTCCCCAGCGACGCCCCGAGACTTGGAAGGGAGCGGCCCCCTCTCCGCGCTCGGAAACCTCCCCACCTGCCTTGCGCCCCCCACGGCACCTTTTCGGAGCGCTTTGGGGAACTTTACGCACGAACCCCGTCTGCATTTTGTTGTTGTTGTTGTTGTTGTTGTTGTTGTTGTGGGCGTTGCCATGGTGAACGGGATGGTGAGTGTGCGTTTTTTCTCTCTTTCTTTCTTGCATAAACAAAAGGCGATTTTGGGGGGTTAAGGGGTTTGGGGGCGGTGTTGATCTTGTATCCTGCGCCCTTGCCCAATGCACGCGCGAAGTCTAGTCGGTTTTTTTGGGGGAAATATTGAGGTTTTCCTGGGCCCGATGGCAAAGGCACTCTTTGGACACCTGCCGGGGAGTCAGCCACCCCACCTCCGGTCTCCCCACGCCCCACCCCCCTCTGACGTCACAAACGTGCCTGGAGGTGACGTCACATTGGGGACCTGGCGCTCGCTGCGCTGTCCCTGGCCACCCCCTGCCCAAACCCCCTTTCCCCAAGGGATGGGGGCGTGGACTCTGAGGGCACCTGCGTACCCCAACTTGCCCACCTTCCCCCCCCCCCACCCTGTGCCCAGTGGCAGGAGGCATGCTGGGAGGGGCGGGGGGTTAACTTAGACGGTCATCACGTCTTGGTGGACAGGCGTGCGGTTTGGGGGACAGGTGTGTGGTTTGGGGGGACAGGTGTGCGGTTTGGGGGACAGGTGTGTGGTTTGGGGGACAGGCGTGCGGTTTGGGGGACATATGTGCGGTTTGGGGGACAGGCGTGTGGTTTGGGGGACAGGTGTGCGGTTTGGGGGACAGGTGTGCGGTTTGTGGGGACAGGCGTGCGGTTTGGGGGACAGGTGTGTGGTTTGGGGGGACAGGTGTGCGGTATGGGGGACAGGTGTGCGGTTTGGGGGGACAGGTGTGCGGTTTGGGGGGACAGGTGTGTGGTTTGGGGGGGACAGGTGTGCGGTATGGGGACAGGTGTGTGGTTTGGGGGGACAGATGTGTGGTTTGGGGGGACAGGTGTGCGGTTTGGGGGGACAGGTGTGTGGTTTGGGGGGACAGGTGTGCGGTTTGGGGGACAGGTGTGCGGTTTGGGGGGGACAGATGTGTGGTTTGGGGGACAGGTGTGCGGTTTGGGGGGACAGATGTGTGGTTTGGGGGACAGGTGTGCGGTTTGGGGGACAGGTGTGCGGTTTAGGGGACAGGTGTGCGGTTTGTGGGGACAGGTGTGCGGTTTGTGGGGACAGGCGTGCGGTTTGGGGGACAGGTGTGTGGTTTGGGGGGACAGGTGTGCGGTATGGGGGACAGGTGTGTGGTTTGGGGGGACAGGTGTGCGGTTTGGGGGACAGATGTGTGGTTTGGGGGACAGGTGTACGGTTTGGGGGACAGATGTGCGGTTTGGGGGACAGGTGTGTGGTTTGGGGGACAGGTGTGCGGTTTGGGGGGACAGATGTGTGGTTTGGGGGGACAGGTGTGTGGTTTGGGGGGACAGGTGTGCGGTTTGGGGGACAGGTGTGCGGTTTGGGGGGACAGGTGTGTGGTTTGGGGGACAGGTGAGCGGTTTGGGGACAGAAGTGTGGTTTGGGGGACAGGTGTGTGGTTTGGGGGGACAGGTGTGCGGTATGGGGGACAGGTGTGTGGTTTGGGGGGACAGGCGTGCGGTTTGGGGGACAGGTGTGTGGTTTGGGGGGACAGGTGTGCGGTTTGGGGGGACAGGTGTGCGGTTTGGGGGACAGGTGTGCGGTTTGGGGGGACAGGTGTGCGGTTTGGGGGGGACAGGTGTGCGTCTTGGGGGACAGACAGGTGTGCTGGGGGCGCCCCAGGGTGGGCGCGTTTGGAGAGGGATTCCCCATTTCCTGGAGCCGCGCGCGCACGCATTTCTTTACCTTGTTTTTCATTCTGTGCTCCCGAATCTTGTCCTTTTTTTTTTAAAAAAAAAAATCTATTTTTATTGATTTCCGAGAGGAAAGGAGGGAGAGGAACACCCATGAGGAGAGAGAATCATGGACCGGCTGCCTCCGGCACGCCCCCTATTGGGGGATCGAGCCCGCAACCCCGGGCCTGTGCCCTTGACTGGGAATCGAATCCGGGACCTTTCCGTCTAGAGGCCGATGCTCTACCCACTGAGCCACACCGGCCACGACCCAAATCTTGCCTTTTTTTCCTTTCCCCCATTAAACAGCGGTTTCCTTTTCTACTTTTGTGTCTTTAATTCCCGCAACAGTGGGCTCTCCTGCCACCAGCCGCGGACACGGGGTTTCCCTCCTCCGGCTGCTCACCGGCAGGCACCCGGCACCCGGGCTGGCTTCCCTTCTGGGCCCAGGCTACGTCCGGAAGGACGTCCGGAAGGACACCCGGAAGGACGTCCGGACCAATTAGCG
>CM050509.1:143009786-143017286 GCA_027563665.1 Antrozous pallidus
CTATGATCACCACCATCTCCGTCATCACCATCACTACCATCACCAGCATTTGCATCACCACCATCTCCATCATCGCCATCACTATTATCTCAATCATCACCATCATCATCACCATCACCGTCATCATCATCACCATCACCACGATTAGCATCACCATCACCACCATCTCCCTCATCTCCATCACCATCATCACCATCACAACCGTCTCCATCACCATCATCATCACCATTACCATCTCCATCAACACCATCCCCATCATCAGCAACATCATTATTTCCATCATCATCATCATCACTACGATCACCACCATCTCCATCACCATCGCCACCATCTCCATCATCTCCATCACCATCATCATCACCACCATCATCACCACCATGACCACCACCTCCATCTACATCATCACCATAACCATCTCCATCACCATCATCATTACCACTACCATCTCCATCAACACCATCGCCATCATCACCATCACAACCATCATCATCACCACCATCTCCATCACCACCATCTCCATCACCACCATCATCACCACCATCTCCATCACCATCATCACTATTATCTCCATCATCACCATCATCACCATCATCATCATCACCATCACCACCATCATCATCATCACCATCACCACCATCTCCATCATCTCCATCTCCATCACCATCATCACTATTATCTCCATCATCACCATCATCACCGTCATCATCATCACCATCACCACCATCTCCATCATCTCCATCACCATCATCATCACAACCACCATCTCCATCAACACCATCACCATCATCAGCATCGCTACCTTCTCCATCATCATTACCATCACCATCATCATCACCATCACCACCTCTATCACCACCATCACAACCATCTTCATCACCACCATTATCATCACCACCATCTCCATCATCACCACCATCACCACCACCATGACCACCACTTCCATCTACATTATCACCATCACCATTATCTCCGTCATCACCATCTCATCACCATCACCACCATCATCATCACCACCATCTCCATCACCACCATCTCCATCATCACCATCATCACCACCACCACCACCATCACTGAAAGTTTCACGTGGCGGTCCATGTAGCCGACTACACAGCCATCTGTGAAGGTGGACAGAGAACAGTTGAATTTATTTAAAGAAAGGGGATGGGGATGGGGACACCCAGGGGGCAGGGCTGCAGGCACTGAGCCGAGGAGACGTAGGGTCGGGGACGGTGGCTCCAGGAGCTGGAGCTCCGTCCTTAGACGCAGTCGCTGGCAGGAAGCGGCTGTCTTCTGTGGTCTGGGAGCTGAGCTGGAGGCTTGGAATGCGGCTGGAATGCGGGTGTGTGGCCAGGTGTCCTTTCCTTATACGGTCTGAGTCCTCGTGTCCAGCAGGCTTTTCCTGTTCTCTGACCTCCTTTGGCAGGAAGCTTGGGAATGGCTGTGAAAGATTATATTATCTCCCATCCCCTTTCTTTAAGTAATTTCAATCTTTATCGACCATCTGAGATGGCCTTCAGCCTGCTGGTGTACCCCCATGTTAACTTTTCCATTACCGTCACCATCACCATCACCACCATCATCTCTGTCTTCACCAACACCCCCACCATCATCACCATCATTTTTATTATCTTCGCCATCACTTTCATCACTACGACCTTCGTCACCATCATCACCACCATCTCCATTCTAATTACCATCATCACCATCATCATCATCACCAACACACCACCATCACCATCATCATCATTATTGTCATCACCATCACCATAACCATATTCACCATCTCCATCATCATCACCATCACCATAATCATTAATATTGTCATCACCACCACCATCTCCATCCTAATTACCATCATCACCATCATCACATCATCATCATCACCACCATCACCATCATCATCATTATTGTCATCACCATCACCATATTCACCATCTCCATCATCATCACCATCACCATACCATAATCATTAATATTGTCATCACCATCATCATCACCACCACCATCTCCATCCTAATTACCATCATCACCATCATCACATCATCATCATCACCACCATCACCATCATCATCATTATTGTCATCACCATCACCATATTCACCATCTCCATCATCATCACCATCACCATACCATAATCATTAATATTGTCATCACCATCATCATCACCACCACCATCTCCATCCTAATTACCATCATCACCATCATCACATCATCATCATCATCACCATCACCATCATCATGATTATTGTCATCACCATCACCATCTCCATCATCATCACCATCACCATAATCATTAATATTGTCATCACCATCATCATCATCACCACCATCTCCATTCTAATTACCATCATCACCATCATCATCATCACCAACACCACCATCATCATCATCATCATTATTGTCATCACCATCACCATATTCACCATCTCCATCATCACCATCACCATCATCATTAATATTGTCATCATCATCATCATCATCACCATCTCCATCCTAATTACCATCATCACCACCATCACCATCATCATTATTGTCATCACCATCACCATAACCATATTCACCATCTCCATCATCATCACCATCACCATCATCATTAATATTGTCATCATCATCATCATCATCATCACCACCATCTCCATCCTAATTACCATCATCACCATCATCACATCATCATCATTACCACCACCACCATCATCATCATTATTGTCATCACCATCACCATATTCACCATCTCCATCATCATCACCATCACCATCATCATTAATATTGTCATCACCATCATCATCATCACCATCATCTCTGTCTTCACCACCACCACCACCATAATTACCTCAAAAATGTTGGTGCCCATAGCCAATGAGGATGGAATATGTTAATTGACTGCCCCGCCCTCAATGATGGCAGCACTCACAGCCAATAAGGAGGGAACATGCTAATTGACTATTATACCCTCAATGATGGCCGTACCCACAGCCAATAAGGAGGGAACATGCTAATTGACTATTATACCCTCAATGATGGCAGCACTCACAGCCAATAAGGAGGGAGTATGCTAAATACTGCCCCGCCCTCAATGATGGCAGCGCTCACAGCCAATAAGGAGGGAATATGCTAATTGACCATCTCGCCTTCAATGATGGCAGCACTCACAGCCAATAAGGAGCGAGTATGCTAAATACTGCCCCGCCCTCAATGATGGCAGCGCTCACAGCCAATAAGGAGGGAATATGCTAATTGACCATCTCACCTTCAATGATGGCAGCACTCACAGCCAATAAGGAGGGAACATGCTAATTACTGTCCCGCCCTCAATGATGGCGCCACCCACAGCCAATAAGGACAGAATATGCTAATTGACTGCCCCGCCCTCAATGATGGCAGCGCTCACAGCCAATAAGGAGGGAATATGCTAATTGACTATTATACCCTCAATGATGGCAGCGCTCACAGCCAATAAGGAGGGAGTATGCTAATTACTGCCCCGCCCTCTATGATGGCAGCACTCACAGCCAATAAGGAGGGAGTATGCTAATTGACTGTCCCGCCCTCAATGATGGCAGCGCTCACAGCCAATAAGGAGGGAATATGCTAATTGACTATTATACCCTCAATGATGGCAGTGCTCACAGCCAATAAGGAGGGAGTATGCTAATTACTGCCCCGCCCTCAATGATGGCAGCGCTCACAGCCAATAAGGAGGGAATATGCTAATTGACTGTCCCGCCCTCAAAGATGGCAGCACTCACAGCCAATAAGGAGGGAATATGCTAATTGACTGTTCCACCCTCAATGATGGCAGCGCTCACAGCCAATAAGGAGGGAGTATGCTAATTACTGCCCCGCCCTCAATGATGGCAGCGCTCACAGCCAATAAGGAGGGAATATGCTAATTGACTGTCCCGCCCTCAAAGATGGCAGCACTCACAGCCAATAAGGAGGGAATATGCTAATTGACTGTTCCACCCTCAATGATGGCAGTGCTCACAGCCAATAAGGAGGGGATATGCTAATTGACTGTCCCGCCCTCAAAGATGGTAGCACTCACAGCCAATAAGGAGGGAATATGCTAATTGACTATTATACCCTCAATGATGGCAGTGCTCACAGCCAATAAGGAGGGAATATGCTAATTACTGCCCCGCCCTCAAAGATGGTAGCACTCACAGCCAATAAGGAGGGAATATGCTAATTGACTGTCCCGCCCTCAAAGATGGTGGCACTCACAGCCAATAAGGAGGGAATATGCTAATTGACTGTTCCACCCTCAATGATGGCAGCGCTCACAGCCAATAAGGAGGGAGTATGCTAATTACTGCCCCGCCCTCAATGATGGCAGCGCTCATAGCCAATAAGGAGGGAATATGCTAATTGACTGTCTCGCCTTCAATGATGGCAGCACTCACAGCCAATAAGGAGGGAGTATGCTAATTACTGCCCCGCCCTCAATGATGGCAGCACTCACAGCCAATAAGGAGGGGATATGCTAATTGACTGTCCCGCCCTCAATGATGGCAGCGCTCACAGCCAATAAGGAGGGAATATGCTAATTGACTATTATACCCTCAATGATGGCAGCGCTCACAGCCAATAAGGAGGGAATATGCTAATTGACTGTCCCGCCCTCAATGATGGCAGCGCTCACAGCCAATAAGGAGGGAATATGCTAATTGACTATTATACCCTCAATGATGGCAGCGCTCACAGCCAATAAGGAGGGAGTATGCTAATTACTGCACTGCCCTCAATGATGGCAGTGTCCACAACCACAGTGTGGTGATGCCCAGTCCCCTCAGCCCCCCAGCCCCCCAGGACCCCCCGAGGCTCGTGCGGCCGGCAGTGGCAGCAGCAGAGGAGTGACGGGGCGTCACCTCCCCCCGATCGCCCCTGACGGCTCACGCACGGGGAGGGGGGGCCGGCCCGGCTCAGAGACACACCCCTCCAGCACGCGCATTTTCACCACCGGGCCTCTAGGGGCATGCATAGTTCGCACAGCCCTCGCCGGTGTGGCCCCGTGGACGGAGCGTCGGCCTGCGGACTGAAGGGTCCCGGGTTCGATTCCGGTCAAGGGCATGGGCCTTGGCTGCGGGCACATCCCCAGTGGGGGGCGTGCAGGAGGCGGCGGATGGATGTTTCTCTCTCATCGATGTTTCTGACTCTCTGTCCCTCTCCCTTCCTCTCTGTAAGAAATCAATAATATATATATATATTTTTAAAAAATCATGCACCTGTGGGAGAGGACAGTGGGAAGGGGGGTGAGGGCAGAGGGTGGGGTGGGTACCGGGTGGAGGGGAGCTATAGGGTGGATAAAAAAGAGGGGGGAACAATGTAATGAATACACTGAACAATAAAGATTGAAATATTACAAAGGGAGACTCTTCCCCCGGAACACACCTCACCTGTGTGGGCACCAGAGATGAGCCAGGAATTCCAGGGGAGTCCCGGGAGGACACTCCCGTGTTGTTGGCCGATTGTTTGTTTCCCCAACGTCTCTCCCGGACGGGACAGGAGGGGCGGGCAGGGCACAGGCCTGGGGTGCAGACTCAAGCCCCAACGGGGGGCGGGGGGGGTCTGGCGGGGGCGGCGGATGGATGCTTCTCTCTCGTCGATGATTCTACCTCTCTCTCCCTCCCCCTTCCTCTCTGTGAAAATAATCAATAAAACACCCCGTATTTTTTTTTCTGGCGTATAAGACGACGTTTTAACCCGGGAAATTCTTATCAGAAGTCGGGGGCGGTGGGGGGAGGGGGTGTAGAAATCGAATCTGATGGTTTTATTTTCATTTTTTAATTTTTGGTCGGCGTGCGTTGGAAGAGGGGGCGTAGTCTTATACGGCGAGTCTATCCCAAACTCTGTGTTTTAACTGGAAAAGTTGGGGGTCGTCTTATACGCCCAATTGTCTTATTGCCCTGGAAATATGGTATATATATATATATATATATATGGTATATATCTATACATAGCTATATATATCTATATATGGCATATATCTATATATAGCTAGATATATCTATATCTATAGATATATAGATATATCTATCTCTATAGATATGTAGATATATCTATATCTATTTATAGATATAGATATAGATAGATATTCTATATATGTAGATATACAAATATATCTATATATATAGATATCTATACACATATATATATCTATACCTATATATCTCTATATCTCTATATCTCTATATCTATATATCTGTATCTACATGTATATCTATACCTATATCTATATCTACATCTACATCTATATCTACATCTACATCTATGTCTATGTCTACATCTACATCTACATCTACATCTACATCTATAGCTATATCATCTATATCTATATCTACGTCTATGTCTACGTCTACGTCTACATCTATGTGTATGTCTATATCTATATATCTATATCTCTCTCTATATATATATATCTATGTCTATATCTATGTCTATATCTATGTCTATGTCTATGTCTATATATCTATATATCTATATATATATCTATATCTATGTCTATATCTATGTCTATATCTATATCTATGTCTATATCTATGTCTATGTCTATGTCTATATCTATGTCTATGTCTATGTCTACATATCTATATATCTATATATGTCTATATGTCTATATCTATATCTATATCTATATCTATGTCTATGTCTATGTCTATATCTATGTCTATGTCTATGTCTATATGTCTATATCTATGTCTATGTCTATGTCTATATATCTATATATCTATATATCTATATCTATATATCTATGTCTATGTCTACGTCTACGTCTACGTCTACGTCTACATCTACATCTACATTATATCTATTTTAAAGGTTTTCAGGTGGAAGTCTAAAGTCTTGGCCCACAACCAAGACAGCTTTTCCCCGAACAAGTTGGTGGGGAGCCCAGTCACTGGAGACGGGGGGCGGGGTTCGAGGCCCGAGGCCCGTGAGTGTGCAGTTCTGTTCTTGCCTCCCAATCATCTCTGCGTGAGGCCGGGCTCCTGAAAGGGACCGCTGGCCGCTGGCCTCTCCCTCCGAGCCCGGCGCAGCTCTGCGCCTGCAGATCCCCTTGCGCTTCTGCTCTGATCAAACATTCATGACGGAAACTTCTCTTCAAAGCCACGGAGTGGTTTCCAGGGTCCCTCGCCCTCTCCCTCCTCCCCAGGGTGGGCCTTTGGTGTGTAGAAAACGCGGAAAAATCTCACTGCTTCTGTCTAATCCTCTTCTTCTTTTTAAAAAATATATTTTATTGATTTTTTTACAGAGCGGAAGGGAGAGGGAGAGAGAGTCAGAAACATCGATGAGAGAGAAACACCCATCAGCCGCCTCCTGCACGCCCCCCACTGGGGATGTGCCCGCAGCCAAGGTGCATGCCCTTGACCGGAATCGAACCCGGGACCCTTCCGTCCGCAGGCCGACGCTCTATCCACTGAACCACACAGTTTCGGCTGTCTATCATCCTCTTCCTGTGCTTGCTCCCTGGAGCCATGTTGAACTCCAGGCCATAAAGAA
>CM050509.1:143022286-143024786 GCA_027563665.1 Antrozous pallidus
TTGTATTTTATTTTAATTTAATTTAGTTTTATCTTATTTTATATTTTATTGATTTTTTTACAGGGAGGGAGGGAGAGGGATGGAGAGAGAGAATCCTGGGCCGGTTGCCTCCTGCACACCCCCCACTAGGGATCGAGCCCACAACCTGGAAATGTGCCCTGGACCGGCAATCGAACCCGGGACCCTGGAGTCCATAGGCTGACCTTCTATCCACCGAGCCACAGGAGCTTGGGAAGCCTGTATCGATTAAGAAATATATTATTAATGTCAGAGAGGAGGGCGGAGAGAGGGAGAGAGAGAAACATCCAGGAGGAGAGAGAATCACGGACCGGCTGCCTCCCGCACGCCCCCCACTGGGGATCGAACCCGCCACCCGGGCCTGTGCCCTCGACCGGGAATCGAACCCTGACCTCCCGGTTCCTGGGATGATGCTCAACCCCTGAGCCACGCTGCCCAGGCCACACGTGTACCTGCTTGTCCATTCGTGCTCACCCCTGTGCTCACCTGTGCTCACACCTGCGTATACCTGTGCTCACACCTGTGCTCCCCTGTGCTCCCCTGTGCTCACACCTGTGCTCCCCTGTGCTCCCCTGTGCTCACACCTGTGCTCCCCTGTGCTCCCCTGTGCTCACACCTGTGCTCCCCTGTGCTCACACCTGCGTATACCTGTGCTCACACCTGTGCTCCCCTGTGCTCCCCTGTGCTCACACCTGTGCTCCCCTGTGCTCCCCTGTGCTCACACCTGTGCTCCCCTGTGCTCCCCTGTGCTCACACCTGTGCTCCCCTGTGCTCACACCTGCGTATACCTGTGCTCCCCTGTGCTCCCCTGTGCTCTCACCTGTGTACACCTGTGCTCTCACCTGTGCTCACACCTGGGCACACCTGTGCTCACATCTGCATATACCTGTGCTCCCCTGTGCTCCCCTGTGCTCACACCTGCGTATACCTGTGCTCACCCCTGTGCTCCCCTGTGCTCACACCTGTGCTCACACCTGTGCTCCCCTGTGCTCCCACCTGTGCTCACACCTGTGCTCACACCTGCGTATACCTGTGCTCACCCCTGTGCTCCCCTGTGCTCACACCTGTGCTCACACCTGTGCTCCCCTGTGCTCCCACCTGTGCTCACACCTGTGCTCACACCTGCGTACACCTGTGCTCACACCTGCGTACACCTGTGCTCACACCTGTGCTCCCCTGTGCTCACATCTGCGTAGACCTGTGCTCACACCTGTGCTCACCCCTGTGCTCCCCTGTGCTCACACCTGTGCTCACACCTGTGTATACCTGTGCTTACACCTGTGCTCCCCTGTGCTCACACCTGTGCTCCCCTGTGCTCACACCTGTGCTCCCCTGTGCTCACATCTGCGTATACCTGTGCTCACACCTGTGCTCCCCTGTGCTCACACCTGCGTATACCTGTGCTCACACCTGTGCTCCCCTGTGCTCCCCTGTGCTCCCCTGTGCTCACACCTGTGCTCCCCTGTGCTCACACCTGTGCTCCCCTGTGCTCACACCTGTGCTCACACCTGTGCTCCCCTGTGCTCACACCTGTGCTCACACCTGTGCTCCCCTGTGCTCACACCTGTGCTCCCCTGTGCTCACACCTGCGTATACCTGTGCTCACACCTGTGCTCCCCTGTGCTCACACCTGTGCTCCCCTGTGCTCACACCTGCGTATACCTGTGCTCACACCTGTGCTCCCCTGTGCTCACACCTGTGCTCACACCTGTGCTCCCCTGTGCTCCCCTGTGCTCACACCTGCATATACCTGTGCTCCCCTGTGCTCACATCTGCATATACCTGTGCTCCCCTGTGCTCCCCTGTGCTCCCCTGTGCTCCCCTGTGCTCACACCTGTGCTCCCCTGTGCTCACATCTGCATATACCTGTGCTCACACCTGTGCTCCCCTGTGCTCACACCTGCGTATACCTGTGCTCACACCTGTGCTCCCCTGTGCTCACACCTGCGTATACCTGTGCTCACACCTGTGCTCCCCTGTGCTCACATCTGCATATACCTGTGCTCACACCTGTGCTCCCCTGTGCTCACACCTGCGTATACCTGTGCTCACACCTGTGCTCCCCTGTGCTCACATCTGCATATACCTGTGCTCACACCTGTGCTCCCCTGTGCTCACACCTGCGTATACCTGTGCTCACCCCTGTGCTCCCCTGTGCTCACACCTGCGTATACCTGTGCTCACACCTGTGCTCCCCTGTGCTCACACCTGCGTACACCTGTGCTCACACCTGTGCTCCCCTGTGCTCACACCTGCGTACACCTGTGCTCACCCCTGTGCTCCCCTGTGCTCACACCTGCGTACACCTGTGCTTACACCTGTGCTCCCCTGTGCTCACATCTGCATATACCTGTGCTCCCCTGTGCTCCCCTGTGCTCCCCTGTGCTCCCCTGTGCTCCCCTGTGCTCCCCTGTGCTCACATCTGCATATACCTGTGCTCCCCTGTGCTCCCCTGTGCTCCCCTGTGCTCCCCTGTGCTCAC
>CM050509.1:143029786-143044786 GCA_027563665.1 Antrozous pallidus
GATAGACAGGTTGGTAGATAGATAGATAGATAGATGATAGACAGACAGGTTGGTAGATAGATAGATAGATAGATAGACAGACAGGTTGGCAGATAGATAGATAGATAGATAGATGATAGACAGACAGTTTGGTAGGTAGATAGATAGATAAATAGATAGCTAGACAGGTTGGTAGATAGATAGATAGATATCTACAGGTTGGTAGATAGATAGACAGATAGATAGGTAGACAGGTTGGTAGATAGATAGATAGATAGATAGATGATAGATAGACAGGTTGGTACATAGATAGATAGATAGATATCTACAGGTTGGTAGGTAGGTAGGTAGATAGATAGATAGACAGGTTGGTAGATAGATAGATAGATAGATATCTACAGGTTGGTAGGTAGGTAGGTAGATAGATAGATAGACAGGTTGGTAGATAGATAGATAGATATCTACAGGTTGGTAGATAGATAGATAGATAGATGATAGATAGACAGGTTGGTAGGTAGATAGATAGATGATAGATAGACAGGTTGGTACATAGATAGATAGATATCTACAGGTTGGTAGGTAGATAGATAGATAGATAGATAGACAGACAGGTTGGCAGATAGATAGATAGATAGATAGATGATAGACAGACAGTTTGGTAGGTAGATAGATAGATAAATAGATAGCTAGACAGGTTGGTAGATAGATAGATAGATATCTACAGGTTGGTAGATAGATAGATAGATAGATAGACAGGTTGGTAGATAGATAGATAGATAGATGATAGATAGACAGGTTGGTACATAGATAGATAGATGATAGATAGATAGATAGATAGATAGATAGATAGAGATAGAGAGATATAGAACCATTAGCCTGAGTAAAATATCAATCAATCGAGAGACTCAGAGATTTTAGCAGGAACGTCACAAAATCTAAAGATTTTAACGAAACGTTGCAGGCCTTTCTATGGGTAAAGAGGACTCTTTTAGGAGAAGAAAACTACAGTTTTCCCGTGTTTGTTGAGAAAAAAAATAAAGCATTGAGGCTGCAGAGGAAGGAGATGACCCCAATTTGCGTCGGGGAAAATGAACCAAAAATTGAACCTGAAATCTCCCACCTTAGATGAGGCTCCCGCTTGGCTGTTCACCCAACTGGCCACAAGGTGGCGCCAGAAGCTTATTTTTTCTTTTTTCTTTTTTTTAAATATGTATTTATTTCATTTTAAATCTTTATTGTCCGCCTTTCCAGTCTTTCGAACTCAACCTGACCTCTCCGGCTACATTTTTTTTCCTTTTTAAATGTTTTTATTTATTTTAACTTTAATTTTACTTGTCCTGGGTTATGGACAATGAATGAGTATGATTAAACTGCACTTTAGCCTGAACTTTATGCAGAATTCATCGGGGAGGTGATCCCACAAATTACTCACATTCGCTTAAGAGTCAAAAACACGTAGAGTTTCCATTAGTTCTTAAGATGTTCGGAGGAAACCTGTCTTTCTCCCCTTCCCAAGGAACTTTCAGGCTACAGGGAGTTTTATTTAAGAATCTTTGTCTTTATTACCTCTTTTCATTTTATTTATTTTGTTTCATTATTTTATTTTATTTATTTTTTATTTTATTTATTTTATTTTATTATTTCATTTTATTTATTTTATTTTTTATTTTATTTTATTTTATCTTATCTTATTTTATCTTATTTTTTGTTTTGTTTTGTTTTATTTTATTATTTTATTTTATTTTATTTATTTTATTATTTTTATTTATTTTATTTTTTATTTTATTATTTAATTTTATTTATTTTATTTATTTTTATTTTATTTTATCTTATCTTATTTTATCTTATTTTTTGTTTTGTTTTGTTTTGTTTTATTTTATTATTTTTTATTTTATTTATTTTATTTTATTATTTTTATTTATTTTACTTTTTATTTTATTATTTCATTTTATTTATTTTATTTTATTATTTTTATTTATTTTACTTTTTATTTTATTATTTCATTTTATTTATTTTATTTTATTAGTTTATTTTTATTTTATTTTATCTTATTTTATCTTACTTTTTGTTTTGTTTTGTTTTATTTTATTTTATTTTATTTTATTTGCAAATCATTTCTCCTGTGGCCCTCGCTGGTGTGGCTCAGTGGACAGAGCATCCGCCTGCGGACTGCAGGGTTTCAGGTTCGATTCCAGGTCAAAGGCACAGGCCCGGGTTGTGGGTTCGAATCCCCCGGTAAGAGGCATGCGGGAGGCAGCCGGTCCATGATTCCCTCTCCTCACAGATGTTTCTCTCCTTCCCCTCTCCCTTCCTCTCTGACATCAACAAAAAAAATTAAAAACTATACGAACATATAATATTGAAATATGCACATACATTGATGAGATTTCCCCCCTTTTCAATGACAGTGGGCACTCACTGTTATTTTCTATGCATTCCACGTGTGGTCAGATATACCATCAGCACTTCCATTTTTAAAACATATATTTTAAAACCGGGGTGGCTCAGTGGATAGAGCGTCGGCCTGCGGACTGAAAGATCCCGGGTTCGATTCCTGGTCAAGGGCGTGTACCTTGGTTGCGGGCACATCCCCAGTGGGGGCTGTGCAGGAGGCAGCTGATCGATGTTTCTCTCTCATCGATGTTTCTGACTCTCTATCCCTCTCCCTTCCTCTCGGTAAAAATCAATAAAATATTTATTTAAAAAAATTTTAAAAATAAAATAAACATATTTTCATTGATTTCAGAGAGGAAGGGAGAAGGAAATAGAGAGAAACATTGATGATGAGAGAGAATCATGGGTTGGCTGCCTCCTGCACGCCCCCTACTGGGGATGGAGCCCGCAAACCGGGCCTGTGCTCTTGCCCGGAATTGAACCCGGGACCCTTTCAGCAGCTCCATTTTCTCCTCGAATCACCACCAGGGGGCAGTGTTGTCTAAGTGACTGGCAGTTCCATTTTGTCCTGGAATGACCACCAGGGGGCAGTGTTCCCTAAGGAACCAGCAGCTCCATTTTCTCCTTGAATCACCACCAGGGGGCAGTGTTTTCTAAGGGACCAACAGCTCCATTTTCTCCTCAAACCACCACCAGGGGGCAGTGTTCACTAAGGGTCCTGCAGCTCCATTTCCTCCTTGAATCACCACCAGGGGGCATTGTTTCCTAAGGGACCTGCAGCTCCATTTCCTCCCGGAGTCACCACCAGGGGGCAGTGTTCCCTAAGGAACCAGCAGCTCCATTTTCTCCTCGAATCACCACCAGGGGGGCAGTGTTCCATAAGGGACCTGCAGCTCCATTTCCTCCCGGAATGACCACCAGGGGGCAGTGTTGCCTAAGGAACCAACAGCTCCATTTCCTCCTGGAGTCACCACCAGGGGGTAGTGTTCACTAAGGGACCAGCAGCTCCATTTCCTCCCGGAATGACCACCAGGGGGCAGTGTTGCCTGACGAAAATCGAATCCAGGAGAATAATGAGAATATTCCACCCGTGAGTGAGAGATGACGGGATATTAATGGATTTTTATTTTCCTCCGAGCGGCGTGTTCCGCCGCCCCCCCCACCCCCCATCATGCTCTCCGGTGTACAGAGATTCGTTTTGGGGTTTGATCCAATATATTCTCAATGGGGACACGCCCCCCACCCCCCGCACCCCCTTGCCAAGCCCGGCTGAACATTCACGAATCCGTGTCTCCCTCCCTCCCCCCCCCCAGGACATGGACTCTCTGTGGAACCCCCGAATACCTGGCCCCCGAAGTCATACAGAGCAAAGGCCACGGGAGAGCCGTGGACTGGTGGGCACTGGGCATCCTCATCTTCGAGATGCTGTCAGGGTGAGTGAGGGGTTCTGGGAAATTGAAGGCACCCCCTTCGAGGCTTCCGTCCCCCAATCCCCGAGCGTCGAGGACGCTCTGCAGATTTTTGGGGGGGTGGATCCCACTGCCGTGTCCCTGAAATAGGTTCCCTGTGTGGGTCAGGGCCCGGGAAGAGGCCTGAAGCTCGCTTTCTTCCCGGAGTGACCACCGGGGGGAGGTGTTGTCTAAGAGACCAGCAGCTCCAGTACCTCCTGGAATCACCACTAGGGGGCAGTGTTGCTTAAGGGACTGGCAGCTGCCGTTCCTGGAGTGGCCACCGGGGGGGGCAGTGTTATCTGAGAGACCAGTAGCTCCGGTTCCTCCCAGAGTGACCACCAGGGGGCAGTGCTGCCTAAAGAAACCGGCAGCTTAATTTCCTCATTGAATCACCACCAGGGGGCAATGTTGCCAAAGAGGCTGGCAGTTCAAGCTCCTCCTCAAATCACCACCAGGGGGCAGTGTTGCCTAAGAGGCTGGCAGTTCAAGCTCCTCCTCAAATCACCACCAGGGGGCAGTGTTGCCTAAGGAATTGGCAGCTTAATTTCCTCATCAAATCACCACCAGGGGGCAATGTTGCCTAAGAGGCTGGCAGTTCAAGCTCCTCCTCAAATCACCACCAGGGGGCAGTGTTGCCTAAGAGGCTGGCAGTTCAAGCTCCTCCTCAAATCACCACCAGGGGGCAGTGTAGCCTAAGAGGCTGGCAGTTCCAGTTCCTCCTCGAATCACCACCAGGGGGCAGTGTTGCCAAAGAGGCTGGCAGTTCCAGTTCCTCCTCGAATCACCACCAGGGGGCAATGTTGCCAAAGAGCCTGGCAGTTCAAGCTCCTCCTCAAATCACCACCAGGGGGCAGTGTTGCCAAAGAGGCTGGCAGTTCAAGCTCCTCCTCGAATCACCACCAGGGGGCAGTGTTGCCTAAGAGGCTGGCAGTTTCAGTTCCTCCTCGAATCACCACCAGGGGGCAGTGTTGCCAAAGAGGCTGGCAGTTCCAGTTCCTCCTCAAATCACCACCAGGGGGCAGTGTTGCCTGACAAAAATTGAATCCTGAGAAATAATGATCTTTCCGTATTTATTTGTTAAATATGTTTGATGGATTACAGTAAGGAAGGCAGAGAGAGAGAGACAGAGAGAGAGAGAGAGAGAGAGAGAGAGAGAGAGAGAGAGAGAGACACCTATGATGAGAGAGAATCGGGGACACCCCTGTAGATTTCTTTGTCGCCCTCAGATTTTGACTGACGGATATGTCGCTTTAAGGACCTTTGCGTGGCCATGGCTGGTGTTACTCAGTGGATAGAGCGTCGGCCTGCGGACCGAAGGGTCCCGGGTTCGATTCCCTGGTCGAGGGCGCATGTCCGGGTTGCGGGCTCCGCCCCCAATTGGGGGCGTGCGGGAGGCAGCCGGTCCTGATTCTCTGTCACCGTGGGTGTTTCTCTCTCTCCCTCTCCCTTCCCCTCTGACGTCCGTAAAGATATCCTATATGATAAAAGGCTGATGTGCCCATTGTCTGCTCAAGTGGGGATTTATTTGACTGGGGTTTCCACTGGGGGGCAAGCCGGCCAGCCGACCACTCACAGCCCCTTCCCCCAATCAGGGTGGGTCAGCCGGACCCCACCCATGCACAGATTCATCCACCGGGCCCCTAATATATCTATATCTATATCTATATCTATATCTATATCTATATCTATATCTATATCTATATCTATATCTATATCTATATCTATATCATCTATATCTATATCTATATCTATATCTATATCTATATCATCTATATCTACATCTATATCTACATCTATATCTATATCTGTGTATCTATACCTATATATCTATATCTATATCTATGTCTATGTCTATATCTATATCTATGTCTATGTCTATGTCTATGTCTATATTTATATCTATATCTATATCTATATCTACCTCTATGTCTATATCTATATCTACATCTATATCTATATCATATCTATATCTAATCTATATTATATCTATATCTGTATCTATCTATATCTATGTATCTATATCTATGTATCTAAATCTATGTATTTATATCTATGTCAATGTCTATATCTATATCTACATCTATATCTATGTCTATGTCTATATTTATATCTATATCTATATCTATGTCTATATCTATCTCTATGTCTCTGTCTATATCTATATCTACATCTATATCTATATCTATATCATATCTATATCTAATCTATATCATATCTATATCTGTATCTATCTATATCTATGTATCTATATCTATGTATCTAAATCTATGTATTTATATCTATGTCTATGTCTATATCTATATCTATATCTATATATCTATCTATATCTATATCTAATCTATATCTATATCTGTATCTTTATCTGTATCTATATCTATCTCTATATCTCTATCTATCTATCTATCTATCTATCTATCTATCTATCTGAGGCCCAGTGCATGAATCCATGCACGGGTGGGGTCCGGCCAGCCTGGCCAGGGGGAGGGGACGTGGGCGGTCAGCCGGCCTGCCTGCTGGTCGAACTCCCGGTCGAGGGGACCATGTGCCTATCAGCCTTTTATCCTACAGGTCGGACACGGAGCGGCCGGATGATTGTGTGTCCAGAGACCCTCCTCCTCCCCTTCTGGCCGCTCCGTGTCTGTAAAAAAAAAAAAGAGCTTTAGCTTTGCCTCCCAATCGGTATCATCGGGCAGGCACTTCGTCCCGTTAATGCAGGTTGTGAATTCTTCTTGCTTCGCCTCTTAGGGAAAAAAAAATATATAATAATCCCTGGTGGGACGCCTCCTGCAGAAAACAAACAAAAACAATCAAACAAAACCGAAAACCAACAGAAATGCTGCCCCGTAAAATCACTCCCATCTCCCTCGCTGTGGGGCCCCCCGAATCCCCCCCTCCAGCGGTGGTCTCCCCCGGAAACCCCCCGCCCACGGAGAACCCACCTGTCTCCTCCCGACAGCTTCCCCCCGTTCTTCGACGACAACCCCTTTGGCATTTATCAGAAGATTCTCGGCTGCAAAATCGATTTCCCGCGATACTTGGATTTCAACGCAAAGTGAGTGGCCCCGGTTTCCTCGTCGCTGGTCCCCGGGGTTATAGGGCGAGAGCGAGGCGGAGAGGGGCGATCGGGCAAGCAGGGGAGGGCAGTTGGGGGCGATCGGGCCGGCAGGGGAGGGCAGTTAGGGGCGATCTGGCCGGCAGGGGAGGGCAGTTAGGGGCGATCAGGCCGGTAGGGGAGGGCAGTTAGGGGCGATCAGGCCGGTAGGGGAGGGCAGTTAGGGGCGATCAGGCCGGTAGGGGAGGGCAGTTAGGGGCGATCAGGCCGGTAGGGGAGGGCAGTTAGGGGCGATCGGGCCGGCCCTGCCTGATCGCCCCTGACCACTCTGCCTGCCAGCTTGATTGATGTCTCTAACTGCTCTCCTCTACAGGCCTGATTGCCCACCACTGCCCTCCCCTGCAGGCCTGGAATCTCCCCACTGCCCTCCCCTACAGGCTTGATCGCCCCCAACGGCCCTCCCCTGCAGGCCATCGTGTGGTTTCATCCTGTGTCCACATGGGGGGCAGGATCTCTGACCCCACGGGGGCGGCCCTCTTGCGTGTTGGCGTGACGGTCCATTTGCATACGACGCTTATCCGACAGGATTCGTCTTTATCCCCTTTCCCCCCCGCAGAGACCTCATCAGGAAACTCCTGGTGGTGGACCGGACACGCCGCCTGGGCAACATGAAGGTGAGGGGGCTCGGGACCGTGTGTCCCGGTGGCCGGAGCGGCGGTGGGCAAACTCAGGGGTCCGCAGAGCCAAACACCAGCAGGACAACGGGTGACCTGTCTCTGGAGAGCCACGTTTTTTTAGACGTCAGCGTCTCTTCTGACGCCCCTTCTTCCACACAGACACGCCCGGGGCCGCCCTCCGGGGGCCGGAGAGCCGCAGGTGGTGGCCGGGAGCCGGGGTTTGCCGACCTCGGCGGCGGGGGAAGCGGTGTGTTTTCGCTGCCGAGTCCCCGTCTCTCGAGGCCGGTCGTGTCTGTGTGGAGAGGGAGACGGGGGTGCAGGGCGCCTGCGGGGTCCCCGGGCAGATTTCCCGTCGCGGTTCTGGGTTCCACAAAATTCGCCTCGGTCCCCACCCGACTCTGCTGTGTCCGCACGAGCAAAGGACCCGGCGGTGACTGACAGGTGACTTGTTATCTGTCATCTCTCTCTGTCATCTATCTATATCCATCCATCCATCCATCCATCCGTCTATCTATCTGTCTGTTTATCTATCTATCCGTCTATCTGTCTGTTTATCTATCTATCCGTCTATCTGTCTGTTTATCTATCTATCTATCTATCTATCTATCTATCTATCTATCTATCCATCTATCTATCTGTCTGTTTATCTATCTATCCATCTACCCATCTATCCATCTATCTGTCTATCTATCTATCTATCTATCTATCTATCTATCTATCTATCTATCTATCATCTATATCTATCATCTATCTATCTATCTATCTACCTACCTACCTACCTACCTACCTATCTAATCTATCTATCTATCTATCTATCTATCTATCTATCTATCTATCTAATCTATCTATCCATTCATATGTTTGTCTAGTTATCTGTCTGTCATCTATCTATATCCATCCATCCATCCATCCATCCGTCTATCTATCTGTCTGTTTATCTATCTATCCGTCTATCTGTCTGTTTATCTATCTATCCGTCTATCTGTCTGTTTATCTATCTATCCGTCTATCTGTCTGTTTATCTATCTATCTATCTATCTATCTATCCATCTATCTATCTGTCTGTTTATCTATCTATCCATCTACCCATCTATCCATCTATCTATCTATCTATCTATCTATCTATCTATCTATCTATCTACCTATCTATCATCTGTCCATCCATCCATCTATCCATCCATCCATCTATCCGTCTATCTATCTGTCGGTTTATCTATCTATCCATCTATCTATATCCATCCATCCATCCATCCATCCATCTGTCCGTCTATCTATCTGTCGGTTTATCTATCTATCCATCTATCTATATCTATCTATGTATCCATCCATCCATCCATCCATCCATCCATCCATCTATCCGTCTGTCTATCTGTCTGTCTATCTATCTATCTATCTATCTGTCTATCTATCTATCTATCTATCTTTCTGTCCGTCCGTCCATCCGTCCATCCATCCATCCATCTACCTACCTACCCATCTGTCTGTCTATCTATCTATCTATCATCTATCTATTTGTACGTATTTACCCAGAATCATCTCTTTTTCTACTATCTGTTTTTTTATGTGTCTGTCTCTCTCTGTGTGTGTATGTATGTATCTGTCCATCTATCACCTATATTTCAATCTATCGACCTGCCTTTCGATCTCTCGATCATCCGCCCAGATACCATAATCCCTCGGGGTCCGTCGAAGCGTTTGGACGACTCCAGAATCCGCTTCCTGTCTTTCTTGCTTTCCCTTCGCCTCCCGTAAGGTCACACCCAGCAGGTCATTGGCTGTTGGACTGAGCTGTGGGCGGGCCGTATCGATCCCCCGACGGGAAGGGAGGAATGCCCACACGAGCAGCGTTAGAAATAAAAGACGTAGAAACCGTTCATCAGCACTTCTTCCCGTTTGCGATTCTGGCGACCGAGGAGGTCCCTTTCTGTGATTTTAGGAGGAAGTAGAAATGTTAAAAGTTATCATATAGGCCCCGGCCGGTGTGGCTCAGTGGACAGAGCGTCGGCCGGCGGACGGAAGGGTCCCGGGTTCGATTCCCGGTCAAGGGCACAGGCCAGGGCTGTGGGCTCCATCCCCAGTGGGGGGCGTGCAGGAGGCAGCCGGTCTATGATTCTCATCATTGATGTTTTTCTATCTCTTCCTCTCCCTTCCTCTCTGAAATCAATAATAATCTATCTATCTCTCCATCTCTCTTTCTTTCTATTCATCTATCCATTTATCTATCATTTATCCATCTATGCATCTATCTATCTGTCCATTTATCTATCTATCTATCATTTATCTATATCTATCATCTATCTATCTATCAATCAATCTATCATTATCTATATCTATCATCTATCTATCTATCTATCTATCTATCATTTATCTATATCTATCATCTATCTATCAATCAATCTATCTATCATTATCTATATCTATCATCTATCTATCTATCATTTATCTATATCTATCATCAATCTATCATCTATCTATATCTATCATCTATCTATCAATCAATCTATCTATCATTTATCTATGTCTATCATATATCTATCAATCAATCTATCTCTATCATTTATCTATATCTATCATCTATCTATCTATCTATCATTTATCTATATCTATCATCTATCTATCAATCTATCTACCTATCATTTATCTATATCTATCATCTATCTATCTATCAATCAATCTATCATTTATCTATATCTATCATCTATCTATCATTTATATATATCATCTATCTATCAATCAATCTATCTATCTATCATCTATCATTTATCTGTATCTATCTATCTATCTATCTATCATCTATCTATCTATCTATCTATCTATCATCTATCTATCTATCATCTATCTATCTATCATCTATCTATCTATCTATCTATCATCTATCTATCTATCTATCTATCTATCATTTATCTATCTATTTTTAAAGAAAGAGAAGCCATAGCCGATGTGGCTCAGTGAACAGAGCGTCGGCCGGCGGACGGAAGGGTCCCGGGTTCGATTCCGGGTCAAGGGCACAGGCCCCGGTTGTGGGTTCGATCCCCAGGAGGTGGGCGTGCAGGAGGCGGCCGATCGATGATTCTCTCTCCGCAGGGATGTTTCTCTCTCTCTCTCCCTCTTCCTTCCTCTTTAACATAAATAAAAATATGTTTAAAAAAGAGAGAGAGAGAGAGAGAGAGACATTGATTGGTTGCCTCCAGCACGCCCCCCCAACCGAAACCGGGGATCAAACCCTCAACCCAGGTAGGTGCCCTTGACTGGGAATCGAATCTGTGACCCTCTGTGGCCCACAAGCCAGCCAACGCCGTAACCACTGAGCAACACTGGCCAGGGATATGCCCTGTTTTTTTCTTATTTCTATGTTTTTATTGATTTCAGAGAGGAAGGGAGAGAGAGAGAGAGAGAGAGAGAGAGAAACATCCATCAGCTGCCTCCTGCACGCCCCCCACTGGGGATGTGTCCGCAGCCAAGGTCCATGCCCCTGACCGGGGAATCGAACCCGGGACCCTTCCGTCCGCAGGCCGACGCTCCATCCACGGAGCCACCCCGGTTACAGCTCTATTGGCTAGTTTTTTAAATTTATTTTTTATGGGTTTCAGAGAGGACGGGGGAGAGACAGAGAGAGAAACATCCATGAGGAGAGAGGATCACGGACCGGCTGCCTCCCGCACGCTCCCCACTGGGGATCGAACCCGCAACAACCCGGGCCTGTGCCCTCGACCGGGACTCGAACCCGGGACCTCCTGGGTCACAGGTCGACGCTGTAACCCCTGACCCACCCCAGCCAACCATGGAGATGGTTGGGAACAAGTCCTCTCCCATCGGGTTAAGGTCTGTGCCCGGCTGAAACCGGTTTGGCTCAGCGGATAGAGCGTCGGCCTGCGGACGGAGGGGTCCCGGGTTCGAATCCGGTCAAGGGCGTGGACCTTGGCTGCGGGCACATCCCCAGTAGGGGGCGTGCAGGAGGCGGCGGATGGATGTTTCTCTCTCATCATCGATGTTTCTAACTCTCTCTCCCTCTCCCTTCCATTCTGTGAAAAAAATCAATAAAATACATTTTAAACAATAAAATTCTTCCGAGCCCTGACGGCCCGTGTTTCCCCGTGTTTTTCCGTGTTTCCCCGTGTTCCCCGCACAGAACGGCGCGGAGGACGTGAAGAAGCACCGCTGGTTCCGCCTGGTGGACTGGGAGGGCGTCCCCCAGAGGAAGCTGAAGGTACGGCCCTCGTGGGGGGCGTGTGCGCGGGGGGAGCGCACAGTAGGTCCGCTCGGTCCGGCCGCTGCTCACACTCCGTGCACCGCCCCGTGCGCTGCGTGTGGCCGTGGACGGGGGAGCACGGGAGGCGGGGTGTCTGCGGGGGGTTCGGGGGGGCCTGGGTCCCCATTCTCAGTCGCTCTGGGTCCTCGCTCTGTGGGTCAGGCCACACAGTGGGGTCGGCCCAGCCTTCACTATGGGGTCAGCTCTGCCTACCTTCTAGGGATCAGCTGCTCCCCACCCTGGGGTCAGATCAGCGTTCACTCTGGGGTCAGCCCCGCCCACAATGTGGGGTCAGACCCGCCCATACCCTGGGGTGAGCCCCACCCATACCCTGGCATCAGCCCCGCCCATACTATGGGGTCAGCCCCGTCCACACTCTGGGGTCAGCCCGCCCATTTTCTGGGGTCAGCCCCGCCCACACTCTAGGGTCAGCCCCACCCACAATGTGGGGTCAGCCCCGCCCATACCCTTGGGTCAGCCCCGCCCACACTCTGGGGTCAGCCCCGCCCACACTCTGGGGTCAGCCCCACCCACAATGTGGGGTCAGCCCCGCCCATATCCTGGGGTCAGCCCCGCCCACACTCTGGGGTCAGCCCCGCCCACACTGGCGTCAGCCCCGCCCACATGTTAGGGTCAGGCCCGATGTCACTCTGGGATCAGCCTCACCCACACTCTGGGGTCAGTCCCGACCCCCCACGTCCACTGTGTCCATGGATGATGCTGTGGGCGGGGCTGACGCAGAGTGTGGGCGGGGCCGACACCAGAGTGTGGGCGGGGCTGACCCCAGAGTGTGGGCGGGGCTGACCCAGAGTGTGGGCGGGGCTGACCCAGAGTGTGGGAGGGGCTGACCCCAGAGTGTGGGAGGGGCTGACCCCAGAGTGTGGGCGGGGCTGACCCCAGAGTGTGGGAGGGGCTGACCCCAGAGTGTGGGAGGGGCTGACCCAGAGTGTGGGAGGGGCTGACCCAGAGTGTGGGAGGGGCTGACTCCACATTGTGGGCGGGGCTGACCCCACATTGTGGGCGGGGCTGACCCAGAGTGTGGGCGGGGCTGACCCAGAGTGTGGGAGGGGCTGACCCAGAGTGTGGGCGGGGCTGACCCAGAATGTGGGAGGGGCTGACCCAGAGTGTGGGCGGGGCTGACTCCACATTGTGGGCGGGGCTGACCCAGAGTGTGGGCGGGGCTGACCCAGAGTGTGGGAGGGGCTGACCCAGAGTGTGGGAGGGGCTGACCCAGAGTGTGGGCGGGGCTGACTCCACATTGTGGGCGGGGCTGACCACACATTGTGGGCGGGGCTGACCCCACATTGTGGGCGGGGCTGACCCCACATTGTGGGCGGGGCTGACCCCAGAGTGTGGGCGGGGCTGACCCCACATTGTGGGCGGGGCTGACCCAGAGTGTGGGCGCACTGACCCCATAGTGTGGGCGGGGCTGACCCAGAGTGTGGGCGGGGCTGACCCAGAGTGTGGGCGGGGCTGACCCCAGAGTGTGGGCGGGGCTGACCCAGAGTGTGGGCGGGGCTGACCCATAGTGTGGGCGGGGCTGACCCAGAGTGTGGGAGGGGCTGACCCAGAGTGTGGGTGGGGCTGACCCCATAGTGTGGGCGGGGCTGACCCCAGAGTGTGGGCGGGGCTGACCCCAGAGTGTGGGCGGGGCTGACTCCACATTGTGGGCGGGGCTGACCCTGAGTGTGGGCGGGGCTGACCCCACATTGTGGGTGGGGCTGACCCAGAGTGTGGGCGGGGCTGACCCCACATTGTGGGCGGGGCTGACCCCAGAGTGTGGGCGGGGCCGACACCAGAGTGTGGGCGGGGCTGACCCTGAGTGTGGGCGGGGCTGACCCCAGAGTGTGGGTGGGGCTGACCCCACAGTGTGGGCGGGGCTGACCCCAGAGTGTGGGCGGGGCTGACCCCAGAGTGTGGGCGGGGCTGACCCCAAAGTGTGGGCGGGGCTGACCCCAGATCAAAGTCCCTGCTTGATCTACTCCCATCCCCCCAGACCCTCCCTCCCTCCCCACCTCACCCTCCCCTCCTGACTGCACCCCAACTCTCGGCCGCCCCCCTCTCCCCTCCCCGCAGCCCCCCATCGTGCCCAAGCTCCAGGGCGACGGCGACCCGTCCAACTTCGACTCGTACCCGGACAGCGACTTGAGTGCGGTCCCCCCCGCCACCCCCGGAGACCTGGAGGCATTCAAGGACTTCTGAGCCGCCGGGAGCCGGGCAGGTAGGTACATCCACTCCGTCCTTATTTCAGGAACAAAACACACTCAGCCGGGACCCAACCGTGAGGCCCGGCAGACAGAGCGTGGGGCTGTGGGCCGAAGGGTCCCGGGTTCGATTTATTTCCCGGTCCGGCACACACAGGCCCGGGGTGTGAGCTCCATCGCCAGCAGGGGGCGTGCAGGAGGGGCAGCCGGTCCGTGATCCTCTCCCTCCCTCTCCCTTCCTCTCTGAGATCCGTAAAAATGTACTGAAAATCTATGCTAATGAAAGGGTCATATGCTAATTAGATGGGGTCGACTGTCTGCCCCCTGGTGGTCAGTGCACGTCATAGCGACTGGTTGACTAGCTGACTGTCTGCCCCCTCGTGGTCAGTGCACGTCATAGCGACCGGTGGACTGTCTGCCCCCTGGTGGTCAGTGCACGTCATAGCGACCGGTCGGCCGTCTGCCCCCTGGTGGTCAGTGCACGTCATAGCGACCGGTGGACTGTCTGCCCCCTGGTGGTCAGTGCATGTCATAGCGACCGGTCGGCCGTCTGCCCCCTGGTGGTCAGTGCATGTCATAGCGACTGGTCTACCGGTCGACTGTCTGCCTCCTGGTGGTCAGTGCACGTCATAGCGACCGGTCGACCGGTCGACTGTCTGCCCCCTGGTGGTCAGTGCACGTCATAGTGACCGGTCGACTGTCTGCCCCTGGTGGTCGGTGCACGTCACAGCGAGTGGCTGAGCGGCCTTCGCCTCTCATTAGCATACGGCGCTCTGATTGGTTGCCCAGTCGCCGGCCCTCAGCCTATCGTGCTCTGACGCTATGGGATCCTCACCGTGTCCCCGTGTCCGTCCCCCCAGATCCGGGATCCGGGACCTCGCGCCGGACGCAGCGCCGGGCCGTCCACGCCGTCGGGAGCAGACACACGGCCTCTCCCGGGGGGCCCCGCGCCCCCGTGTCCATAAAGGCTTCGGATGGCGGCGAACACGCATGG
>CM050509.1:143049786-143057286 GCA_027563665.1 Antrozous pallidus
TTGATTGATAGATAGATAGATAGATGATAGATAGATACAGATAAATGATAGATGATAGATTGATTGATAGATAGATGATAAATATAGATAAATGATAGATAGATGATAGATATAGATAAATGATAGATAGATGGATAGATAGATGCATAGATGGATAAATGATAGATAAATGGATAGATAGATGAATAGAAAGAAAGAGAGATGGAGAGATAGATAGATTATTATTGATTTCAGAGAGGAAGCGAGAGGAAGAGATAGAAAAACATCAATGATGAGAATCATAGACCGGCTGCCTCCTGCACGCCCCCCACTGGGGATGGAGCCCACAACCCTGGCCTGTGCCCTTGACCGGGAATCGAACCCGGGACCTTCAGGTTCGCAGTTCAACCCTCAGCGACTTGGGTTGCTGGTTGGTGTCTTATTTCAATCTCTCGCTCTCTCTCTCTCTCTCTCTCTCTTTCTCTCTCGTTCTCTCTCTCTCTCTCTCTCTGTCTCTGTCTCTCTCTGTCTCTCTCTCTCTCTCCCTCTCTCTCTCTCTCTCTCTCTCTGTCTCTCTCTGTCTCTCTCTTCCTCTTTTATCGTCTCTGCCCCTCCCTCCCTTCCACTCTCTCTAAAAAATCACCCGTGAAAAGGTATCCTCTCGCGAGGATTCACAACACAAAAGAAAAAAACAAAATAGCCTAAACCAATGCAGGCTCAGTGGATAGAGCTTCCGTCTGCAGACGGAAGGGTCCCGGGTTCGAGTCCCGGCCAAGTCCACAGGCCCAGATTGTGGGCTCCATCCCCAATGGGGGGCGTGCAGGAGGCCGGTTGGTCTACGATTCTCATCATTGATATTTCCCTCTCCTCTCCCCCTTCCTCTGTGAAATAAAAATATTTCACAAGTATTTTTTTTAAAAAAAAATCCACCGAGACCCGTTTGGCTCAGCGGATAGAGCGTCGGCCTGCGGACTGAAGGGTCCCGGGTTCGATTCCGGTCAAGGGCATGGACCTGGGCTGCGGGCACATCCCCAGTAGGGGGCGTGCAGGAGGTGGCTGATGGATGTTTCTCTCTCATCGATGTTTCGGACTTTCTATCCCTCTCCCTTCTGCTCTGTAAAAAAAAATCAATAAAATATATATTTAAAAAAAAAAAATCCATTGAGCCCTAGCTGGTCGGCTCAATGACTAAAATATCGGCCTGTAGGCTGAAGGGTCCTGGGTTCGAGTTCCGGTCGAGGGCACAGGCCCGGGTTGTGGGTTCGATCCCCAGTGGGGGGCGTGCAGGAGGCAGCCGGTCCGTGATTCTCTCTCCTCATGGGTGTTTCTCTCCCTCCCTCTCTCTTCCTTCCTCTCTAAAAATCAATAAAAAATTTAAACACCCCTTTAAAAGAATCAATGGGGGGAAAAAAATCCTCCAGGGACGATTCACAACATAAAAAATAAGCAGCATAGAATGCAACCTGCTGGGTTTGCATACACCACTAGTTTATTATTTCTCTGTAGGCGTTCCATTGTAGGAACACACCAAAATGTGTGTGTTCACATTCCTGTTGGTATGACGCGCACTGACCACCAGGGGGCAGACAGTCGACCGGTCGCTATGACGTGCACTGACCACCAGGGGGCAGACAGTCGACCGGTCGACCAGTCGCTATGACGTGCACTGACCACCAGGGGGCAGACAGTCGACCGGTCGACCGGTCGCTATGACATGCACTGACCACCAGGGGGCAGACAGTCGACCAGTCGCTGTGACATGCACCGACCACCAGGGGGCAGTCAGTCGACCGGTTCGCTATGACGTGCACTGACCACCAGGGGGGCAGACAGTCGACCGGTCGACCAGTCGCTGTGACGTGCACTGACCACCAGGGGGCAGACAGTTGACCGGTCGACCGGTCGCTATGACGCGCACTGACCACCAGGGGGCAGACAGTCGACCAGTCAGCCAGTCGCTATGACATGCACCGACCACCAGGGGGCAGACAGTCGACCAGTCAGCCAGTCGCTATGACGTGCACTGACCACCAGGGGGCAGACAGTCGACCAGTCAGCCAGTTGCTATGACGTGCACTGACCACCAGGGGGCAGACAGTCGACCAGTCAGCCAGTCGCTATGACGTGCACTGACCACCAGGGGGCATATGGATTTTTTCCCCCCAGTTTTGGAGTTCAAAAGCATGAAGCTGATATCAACATTCTTGTCCCATGTTAAAAAAAAAAAAAAAGAAAGAAATAGCACACAACCGTGAGAAATAGGTACAGAACTCCTCTTCGTGTGGAATCATGGGGGAAATGACCGCTATTCACACAATAGAGGCCCCGGTGCACGGATTCGGGCCCCCGTGGGGTGTAACCCTCCGCCCGGCCTAGGGATCAGGGAGAAACCGGCTCTCCGACATCCCCCGAGGGGTCCCGGATGGAGAGAGGGTGCAGGCCAGGCTGAGGGGCCCCACCGGTGCACGATCGGGGCCGGGGAGGGACCGAGGGAGGGTTCCAGGGTGTGTCCGGCCTGTCTCGCTCAGTCCTGATCGGCCGGACGCCAGCAGCAAACTCACCTACAGGTCAGAGCGTCTGCCCCCTGGTGTTCAGTGCACGTCATAGCGACCGGTCGACCAGTCAACTGTCTGCCCCCTGGTGGTCAGTGCACGTCAAAGCGACCGGTCGACCAGTCAACTGTCTGCCCCCTGGTGGTCAGTGCACGTCATAGCGACCGGTCGACCAGTCAACTGTCTGCCCCCTGGTGGTCGGTGCACATCATAGCGACCGTCGACTGTCTGCCCCTGGTGGTCAGTGCACGTCATAGCGACCGGTCGACCAGTCAACTGTCTGCCCCCTGGTGGTCGGTGCACATCATAGCGACCGGTCGACTGTCTGCCCCTGGTGGTCAGTGCACGTCATAGCGACCGGTCGACCAGTCAACTGTCTGCCCCCTGGTGGTCGGTACACATCATAGCGACCGGTCGACTGTCTGCCCCCTGGTGGTCGGTGCACGTCACAGCGACCGGTCGACTGTCCTGCCCCCTGGTGGTCGGTGCACGTCACAGCGACCGGTCGACTGTCTGCCCCCTGGTGGTCAGTGCACGTCACAGCGACTGGTCGACTGTCTGCCCCCTGGTGGTCAGTGCACGTCATAGCGACTGGTCGACCGGTCGACTGTCTGCCCCCTGGTGGTCAGTGCATGTCATAGCAACTGGTCGACCAGTCGACTGTCTGCCCCCTGGTGGTCAGTGTAGGTCATAGCGACCGGTTGACTGTCTGCCCCCTGGTGGTCAGTGTAGGTCATAGCGACCGGTCGACTGTCTGCCCCCTGGTGGTCCAGTGCACGTCACAGCGACCGGTCGACTGTCCTGCCCCCTGGTGGTCAGTGCACGTAATAGCGACTGGTCGACCGTCTGGCCCCTGGTGGTCAGTGCACGTCACAGCGACTGGTCGACTGTCTGCCCCCTGGTGGTCAGTGCACGTCACAGCGACTGGTCGACTGTCTGCCCCCTGGTGGTCAGTGCACGTCATAGCGACTGGTCGACCGGTCGACTGTCTGCCCCCTGGTGGTCAGTGCACGTCACAGCGACTGGTCGACTGTCTGCCCCCTGGTGGTCAGTGCACGTCATAGCGACTGGTCGACCGGTCGACTGTCTGCCCCCTGGTGGTCAGTGCACGTCATAGCAACTGGTCGACTGTCTGCCCCCTGGTGGTCAGTGCACGTCATAGCGACTGGTCGACCGGTCGACTGTCTGCCCCCTGGTGGTCAGTGCACGTCACAGCGACCGGTCGACTGTCCGCCCCCTGGTGGTCAGTGCACGTCACAGCGACCGGTCGACTGTCCGCCCCCTGGTGGTCAGTGCACGTCACAGCGACCGGTCGACTGTCTGCCCCCTGGTGGTCAGTGCACGTCATAGCGACTGGTCGACCGGTCGACTGTCTGCCCCCTGGTGGTCAGTGCACGTCACAGCGACAGGTCGACTGTCCGCCCCCTGGTGGTCAGTGCACTCATAGCGACCGGTCAACTGTCTGCCCCTGGTGGTCAGTGCACGTCATATCGACTGGTCGGCTGTCTGCCCCCTGGTGGTCAGTGCACGTCACAGCGACCGGTCGACTGTCTGCCCCCTGGTGGTCAGTGCACGTCATAGCGACCGGTCGACTGTCTGCCCCCTGGTGGTCAGTGCACGTCATGGCGACTGGTTGACCGGTTGACTGACTGCCCCCTGGTGGTCAGTGCACGTCATGGCGACTGGTCGACTGTCTGCCCCTGGTGGTCAGTGCACGTCACAGCGACCGATCGACTGTCTGCCCCTGGTGGTCAGTGCACGTCACAGCGACCGATCGACTGTCTGCCCCCTGGTGGTCAGTGCACGTCATAGCGACCGATCGACTGTCTGCCCCCTGGTGGTCAGTGCACGTCACAGCGACCGGTCGACTGTCTGCCCCCCTGGTGGTCAGTGCACGTCATAGCGACCGGTCGACTGTCTGCCCCCTGGTGGTCAGTGCACGTCACAGCGACCGGTCGACTGTCTGCCCCCTGGTGGTCAGTGCACGTCATAGCGACCGGTCGACTGTCTGCCCCCTGGTGGTCAGTGCACGTCATAGCGACCGGTCTACTGTCTGCCCCCTGGTGGTCAGTGCGTGTCACAGCGACCGGTCGACTGTCTGCCCCCTGGTGGTCGGTGCATGTCATAGCGACCTGTCGACTGTCTGCCCCCTGGTGGTCAGTGCACGTCATAGCGACCGGTCGGTCGACAGTCTGCCCCCTGGTGGTCAGTGCACGTCACAGCGAGCGGTTGAGCATCCTTAGCCAATCATCAGCAGGTGCCCCTTCGATTGGTCGGTTGCCCACAAACTTACCACATCAGTTCTTTTCTCTACGGGACCCCGTCCACATCACACGGCAGAATCTGGACCGAATCCCAAGCTCCTGTTGCAGGGTTTCGTCCCCCCCCCGGCCGCCGTGCTGCCCTTCGGCAGGAAAACACCACCATCCTCATCATCGATAAAACGTGATGATTGATGGTGCTGACTCGGCGATTCCGTGATTTCATTTTTTTTTTTATGTTTTATTTTTAAATAGCGCTCCCCGCTGGGACATCTGCCCCCTGGCATGACAGATGCCTCGTGACATCCTGGGTCTATTTTGGGGTTCTCCCCCCCGGGGATTGGGGGGGGATCGCACAAGGCCCACGTGTTTCGTTCTTATTTCGGAATGTTCCGGAAGCCCCCGGCATGTCTCTGAGCACATGGGTGCAAGATGTGTTCTCGTTTTTTTTTTTTTTTTTTTTTTTCTACCGTTTGGGCCAAACCACAGAGAAGGGATTCGGCGGCTGGCGTGGGTACGGGCTTCCGCTGTCTTTCTAAATCTGTTTTTTATTGATTTCAGAGAGAGAGAGAGAGAGAGGGAGAGGGAGAGAGAGAGAGAGAGAGAGAGAGAGAGAGAGAGACCATCGAGGCTGGTGTCAGAGAGGAAGGGAGAGAGAGAGAGAGAGAGAGGGAGGGGGAAGGAGGGAGGGAGAGAGGGAGGGAGGGAGGGAGAGAGAGGGAGGGAGGGAGGGAGGGAGGGGGCGGGGAGGGAGGGAGGGAGAGAGAGAGAGAGAGAGAGAATTCTGGATCAGCTGCATCCTGCACGCCCCCCACTGGCGATGTGCCCGCAGCCAAGGTCCATGCCCTCGACCGGAATCGAACCCGGGACCCTTCCGTCCACAGGCCGACACTCTATCCACTGAACCAAACTGGCTAGAACTCTTGTATTTATTTAAAATATTTCTTTATTGATTTCAGCCAAAACCGGTTTGGCTCAGTGGATAGAGCGTCGGCCTGCAGACAGAAGGGTCCCGGGTTCGATTCCCCGTCGAGGGCATGGACCTTGGCTGCGGGCACATCCCCAGTGGGGGGCGTGCAGGAGGCGGCGGATGGATGTTTCTCTCTCATCGATGTTTCTCTCTGTCCCTCTCCCTTCCTCTCTGTGAAAAATCAATAAAATATGTTTAGAAAAAAAATAAAAATAGAGAGATCATTGTATATTACATATATAAATTATATGGAGATTTTATGTATATATATACACACACACACACATACACACACATATATATAAGCATATATTTTATTTTCATTAATAATAATGGGCAAAAGCCCAAGCTAGTTTGCTCAGGGGATAGAGCGTCGGCCTGCAGACTGAAAGGTCCCGGGTTCGATTCCCCAGTCGAGGGCATGGACCTTGGCTGCGGGCACATCCCAGTGGGGGGCGTGCAGGAGGCGGCTGATGGATGTTTCTCTCTCATCGACGTTTCTGACTCTATCCCTCTTCTTCTCTGTGAAAAACGAAGAAAATGTGTTTAAAAAACAGAAAGAAAGAGAGAAAACTCAGACTGGCTTTGAGAGAAGCAGCCGCAGGGCCGGCCCCGGGGAAAACGATGACACACACAGAACAGCCGGGTCCTGCTCGCCCCGCCCCCGACTGTGCTTGCAAAACGCTGGGGGCCCGCCAAGCCCTTCCAGATGTGCCCTTGACCGGGGACGGCTTTTCCAGGAAAAGGCTGATGCTGACGGTGCTACAAACCAGCCAGGGACCGGGCCCGGCGCGGCTCCAGGGCCGAGCATCCGAGCAGCGGCCCACCTGGGACGCAGGAGGTCCCGGGTTCGAGTCCCGGTGGAGGGAATGTCCCCGGGTGGCGGGATCCATCCCCAGTGGGGGGCGTGTGGGAGGTGGTGGGTCCATGATTCTCTCTCTCCCTCTTCCTTCCTCTCTGAAACACATTAAAATGAATTATTTTAGATAGATAGATAGATTATATACATAGATAGGTAACATAGATAGATGATCGATAATAGATAGATTACATAGATAGATAGACAGACAAATAGATAGACAGACAAATAGATAGATAGATAGACAGCAGATAGATAGATAGAGAGATAGATGATTGATAGATAGATAGATAGACAGACAAATAGACAGACAGCAGATAGATAGATAGATAGATAGACAGACAGATAGATAGATAGATAGATAGATAGACAGATAGATAGATAGATAGATAGACAGACAGCAGATAGATAGACAGATAGATAGATAGACAGACAAATAGATAGATAGACAGACAGCAGATAGATAGATAGATAGACAGATAGATAGATAGATAGATAGACAGACAAATAGATAGACAGACAGACAGCAGATAGATAGATAGATAGATAGACAGATAGATAGACAGATACACAGACACATAGATAGATAGATAGATAGATAGATAGACAGACAGACAGCAGATAGATAGATAAATAGACAGATAGATAGATAGAAAGACAAATAGGTAGACAGACAGCAGACAGATAGATAGATAGATAGCTAGGCAGACAGATAGATACACAGACACATAGATAGATAGGTAGATAGATAGATAGATAGATAGACAGACAAATAGATAGACAGACAGACAGCAGATAGATAGATAGATAGATAGATAGATAGATAGATAGATAGACAAACACACTGATAGATAGATAAATAGATAGACAGACAAATAG
>CM050509.1:143072286-143077286 GCA_027563665.1 Antrozous pallidus
ACTGTCTGCCCCCTGGTGGTCAGTGCACGTCATAGCGACCGGTCGACCGGTCGACTGTCTGCCCCCTGGTGGTCAGTGCACGTCATAGCGACTGGTCGACCGGTCGACTGTCTGCCCCCTGGTGGTCAGTGCACGTCACAGCGACCGGTCGACCGGTCGACTGTCTGCCCCCTGGTGGTCAGTGCACGTCATAGCGACTGGTCGACCGGTCGACTGTCTGCCCCCTGGTGGTCAGTGCACGTCATAGCGACTGGTCGACCTGTCGACTGTCTGCCCCCTGGTGGTCAGTGCACGTCATAGCGACCGGTCGACCGGTCGGCTGTCTGCCCCCTGGTGGTCAGTGCACGTCATAGCGACTGGTCGACCGGTCGACTGTCTGCCCCCTGGTGGTCAGTGCACGTCATAGCGACCGGTCGACCGGTTGTCTGTCTGCCCCCTGGTGGTCAGTGCACGTCACAGCGAGCCGTTGAGCATCCTTAGCCAACCATCAGCCTGTGCCCCTTCGATTGGTCAGTTGATTGGCCGCCGTGCTGCCCTTCGGAAGGAAAACACCACCATCCTCCTCATCATCGATAAAACGTGATGATGGTGCTGACTCGGCGATTCCGTGATTTCATTTTTTTTTATGTTTTATTTTTAAATAGCGCTCCCCGCTGGGACATCTGCCCCCTGGCATGACAGATGCCTCGTGACATCCCGGGTCTATTTTGGGGTTCTCCCCCGGGGGGGGATGGGGGACAGATCGCACTAGGCCCACGTGTTTCGTTCTTATGTCGGAATGTTCCGGAAGCCCCCGGCACGTCTCTGAGCACATGGGTGCAAGATGTGTTCTCGTTTTTTGTTTTTTTTTTTTTTTTCTACCGTTTGGGCCAAACCACAGAGAAGGGATTCGGCGGCTGGCGTGGCTACGGGCTTCCGCTGTCTTTGTAAATCTGTTTTTTATTGATTTCAGAGAGAGAGAGAGAGAGAGAGAGAGAGAGAGAGAGAGAGAGAGAGAGAGAGAGACCATCGAGGCTGGTGTCAGAGAGGAAGAGAGAGAGAGAGAGAGAGAGAGAGAGAGAGAGAGAGAGAGAGAGAGGGAGGGAGGGAGGGAGAGAGGGAGGAAGGGAGAGAGAGAGAGAGAGAGAGAGAGAGAGAGAGAGAGAGGAGAGACAGAATCCTGGATCAGCTGCCTCCTGCACACCTCCCCACTGGGGATCGAGCTCACAACCCCAGCCTGTGCTGTCGGCCGGGAATCGAACCCGGGACCCTTCGGGCCACAGGCTGACGCTCTATCCACTGAACCAAACTGGCTAGAACTCTTGTATTTATTTAAAATATTTCTTTATTGATTTCAGCCAAAACCGGTTTAGCTCAGTGGATAGAGCGTCGGCCTGCGGACGGAAGGGTCCCGGGTTCGATTCCCGGTCGAGGGCGTGGACCTTGGCTGCGGGCACATCCCCGGTGGGGGGCGTGCAGGAGGCGGCTGATGGATGTTTCTCTCTCATCGATGTTTCTGACTCTCTATCCCTCTCCCTTCCTCTCTGTGAAAAATCAATAAAATATGTTTAGAAAAAAATAAAAATAAAGATAGAGATCATTGTGTATTACATATATAAATTATATGGAGATTTTATGTATATATATACACACACACACTCACATACACACACATATATATAAACATATATTTTATTTTCATTAATAATAATGGGCAAAAGCCCTAGCTAGTTTGCTCAGTGGATAGAGCGTCGGCCTGCAGACTGGAGTGTCCCGGGTTCGATTCCGATCAAGGGCATGGACCTTGGCTGCGGGCTCATCCCCAGTGGGGGGCGTGCAGGAGGCGGCGGATGGGTGTTTCTCTCTCATCCATGTTTCTGACTCTATCCCTCTTCTTCTCTGTGAAAAACGAAGAAAATGTGTTTAAAAAACAGAAAGAAAGAGAGAAAACTCAGACTGGCTTTGAGAGAAGCAGCCGCAGGGCCGGCCCCGGGGAAAACGATGACACACACAGAACAGCCGGGTCCTGCTCGCCCCGCCCCCGGCTGTGCCTGCAAAACGCTGGGGGCCCGCCAAGCCCTTCCAGATGTGCCCTTGACCGGGGACGGCTTTTCCAGGAAAAGGCTGATGCTGACGGTGCTACAAACCAGCCAGGGACCGGGCCCGGCGCGGCTCCAGGGCCGAGCATCCGAGCAGCGGCCCACCTGGGACGCAGGAGGTCCCGGGTTCGAGTCCTGGTGGAGGGAATGTCCCCGGGTGGCGGGATCCATCCCCAGTGGGGGGCGTGCGGGAGGTGGTGGGTCCATGATTCTCTCTCTCCCTCTTCCTTCCTCTCTGAAACACATTAAAATGAATTATTTTAGATAGATAGATAGATTATATACATAGATAGATAACATAGATAGATGATCGATAATAGATAGATTACATAGATAGATAGACAGACAAATAGATAGACAAATAGATAGATAGATAGACAGCAGATAGATAGATAGAGAGATAGATGATTGATAGATAGATAGATAGACAGACAAATAGACAGACAGCAGATAGATAGATAGATAGATAGACAGACAGATAGATAGATAGACAGACAGACAGACAGAGAGATAGATGATTGATAGATAGATAGACAGACAGCAGATAGATAGACAGATAGATAGATAGACAGACAAATAGACAGATAGACAGACAGCAGATAGATAGACAGACACACAGATAGATAGATAGATAGATAGACAGACAAATAGATAGACAGACAGACAGCAGATAGATAGATAGATAGATAGACAGATAGATAGACAGATACACAGACACATAGATAGATAGATAGATAGATAGATAGATAGACAGACAGACAGCAGATAGATAGATAAATAGACAGATAGATAGATAGAAAGACAAATAGGTAGACAGACAGCAGACAGATAGATAGATAGATAGCTAGGCAGACAGATAGATACACAGACACATAGATAGATAGGTAGATAGATAGATAGATAGATAGACAGACAAATAGATAGACAGACAGACAGCAGATAGATAGATAGATAGATAGATAGATAGATAGATAGACAAACACACTGATAGATAGATAAATAGATAGACAGACAAATAGATAGATAGATAGACAGACACATAGATAGATAGATAGACAGACACATAGATAGATAGATAGATATACAGATAGATAGGCAAATAGACAGACAGACAGACAGATAGATAGATAGATAGATAGATAGATAGATGACAGATACACAGACACATAGATAGATAGACAGACAGCAGATAGATAGATAGATAGATAGATAGACAGATACATAGATAGATAGATAGATAGATAGATAGACAGATAGATAGATACACAGACACATAGATAGACAGACAGATGGACAGACAGACAGACAGAGTTCTACATGGCCCGGGCAGCGTGTCTCAAGGGTTGAGCATCGACCTGTGAACTGAAGTGTCCCGGGTTCGATTCCGGTCGAGGGCACAGGCCCGGGTTGCAGGCTCCGTCCCCAGTGGGGGGCGTGCGGGAGGCAGCCGGTCCGTGACTCTCTCCAACCACAGATGTTTCTCTCTCTCTCCCTTCCTCTCTGACACCAATTATATATATATTATATATATGTGTATATATACATATTATATACATATATATTACATATATATATTATTGATTTTACAGAGAGGAAGGGAGAGGGATAGACAGTTAGAAACATCGACGAGAGAGAAACATCCATCCGCCGCCTCCTGCACGCCCCCCACTGGGGATGTGCCCGCAGCCAAGGTCCATGCCCTCAAGCGGAATCGAACCCGGGACCCTTCTGTCCGCAGGCCGACGCTCTAGCCACTGAGCCACACCGGTTTTGGCTAAAAGCACTAAAATCTATTTAAAAATTCAATTCAATTACATGTTATATATAAATATATATATATAAAGTTTTATTTTATTTTAAAATACATTTTATGAATATATTTTATACATGTGATAAATACATCAATAAAATATATTTCCAAGGAAATACATTTTAAAATAAAGTAAAATAAAATTATATATATATGTATATATGAAATTTAATTTAATTTAAAAATGTATTTTATTGATATATTTTGTAAATATGTCAACAAAGCTATATTTTAAAGGAAATATATTTTAAAATAAAATAAAATGAGATTTTATATATAAGTATATATAAAATTTAATTTCATTTTTAAATATATTTTATGGATTCACTTTATAAATATATTGATGGAAATATATTTTAAAATAAAATAAAATGAAATTTTATATATAAGTATATATAAAATTTCATTTTATTTTAAAATATATTCCATGGATACACTTTATAAATGTATTGATGGAAATATATTTTAAAATAAAATAAAGTGAAATTTTATATATAAGTATACATAAAATTTAATTTTATTTTAAAATATGTTTCCTTGCTACATTTTGTAAATATATCGATAAAATATATTTAAAGGAAATACATTTAAAAAAAATAAAATTTTACATATCTGTAAATATATGTAAGATGTACACATGTAGCAATAAAAGTGTAGTTTACAAGAAATGCATTTTAAAATAAAATAAAATTATATATATATATATATATATATATGTTACATATTTAAAAGGAAACCTCAGCAGTGAGGTAAGGGTTTCTCTGCGGGTGACAGACAGCTCTCCGGCGTCTTCTCCACGGTTAACCTCGTGCTGAGCCCCGGGGGGACCCCGTCTGCTTTTCATTTTCTCTCTCTTCACTCCCTGGCTTCTTCCCGTACGTGCGAGGCGTCTTCCGGGAGCTGCTCTTAGACTATTTTCATCTCTCTGGGCAGGAACTGTGAGCCCGTATCCTCTCTCTCTCTCTCTCTCTCTCTCTCTCTCTCTACCCCCCTCCCCTTCCTCTCTCTCTCTCTCTCTCTCTCTCTCTCCCCTCCCCTTCCTCACTCTCTCTCTCTCTCTCTCCCCCCCTCCCCTCCCCTTCCTCTCTCTCTCTCTCTCCCCTCCCCTTCCT